>JPKY01000050.1:0-164152 GCA_000769265.1 Hapsidospora chrysogenum ATCC 11550
GGCTGTATCACATCTCTAGGGGGGCTGTATCACATCTCTAGGGGGGCTGTATCACATCTCTAAGGGGGCTGTATCACATCTCTAGGGGGGCTGTAAAACCCACTTTTCGGCCCCGCTTGTTACGACCCTTTATGCGGCCTATACGTGCTGCTAAGTCACCCCCACCTTTTTCCTCCACTTACACCACGATCATTTAAAGTGTTAGCGATCGCTCCCACGATCGCTTCATAACTACAACTATCGCAACCTGATCGCCGGTTCACCATAGCGATCGCCCTAATATATAGACGCGGTCTTAAACCGCCTCCAGTAAGAGCTACTCCAGCTCCTTAGCTATCAATATAGAAGTCAACGCTCGACTTATTCCAGTTCTTAAGTCTCGCACCAGACTGTGACCCGACTTACCTAGACGACACCTTAGTTCTTCTGTTAAATATAAACTGACCTCTGTCTGCCTTACAGTCAGACCTGAACGTCACATATTGATAGCTCTTGTTCAGTGGACTACTATGTCATCCCTAAGTAATATTTCGACACTCACACCATAGCTCTAAGCACGACCCCAACCCCGACCCCGTCTAACGTTAGAACCACTCTGACTTACACTTAGATGGAAACTAAGGACATCGGCGAGATTATTAAACCACAGCACCTAACTTCCTTTAATGGAACTTTAGGAACGCTCTAAGGATTCCTCACTTAACTTAAGGCTTACTATCGGTTCTACCCCGAAAGACTTAAGAACGACCCCGATAAGGTCCTCCACGCGGGAACTTGCCTAAAAGGAACCGCTCTCGCTTAGTTCGAGCCAATCCTACGGGACTACCTTAATAACGAACCACGAGACTAAGACTAGGAAATAGTGAACATCTTCGCTAGCTTCGATAACTTTAAGGAAGCCATTAAGGAAGCTTTTAGAACCGTTAACGAATAACGACAAGCCATTGAGAGACTCAAAATGCTTAGATAACGGGGGTCCGTAACTAACTACGCGGCCACATTCCGACAAATTGCTGTAAGCTTAGACTAGGACGACAAACCCTTAATGTTAGCCTTCTATAAAGGACTTAAGGAAGAAGTTAAGGACGAACTCTACCGAGACGAAGAACTAGACACCTTAACTAAGTACATCGCCATGGCTATACGAATTGATAACTAACAACACGCGTGACGATAGTAAAAGCGTAACTAAGGGTTCGGATTCATTCCGTATACCACAAACTAAGGTAGGAAACGCTAACCCTAAGGAACTAACCAAAGGCGAAATCAACTAAGAATTACGTGGGCTCACTCGACAAACCCTAGACCTATAGAACTAGACGCAGTTCAACGAGACAGAAAGAACCTCACATACCATAACTACGGGAAGAAAGGACACTTTACACGAGAGTGCCGGTCACCTAAGAAGGGGAAAGCAAATTGGAACCCCATACCGAAGAGTAAACGATAAATCAACACATTAGCGAACGAAACCCACTTAGGATACGAAATCATAGGAATAGGCGAATTGACTAGGACCTCTCACGCTTTACTCTTATGGACCGCATACTATAACGACGCATATCTGATCCATAAGTCCGATAAAGACGCAAAGGGATGGTACCCTAAGAAACTAAAGGCATCCCGAACGGTCGCTATGCTTAGACGAACCATAATCGAAGAAGATAAAGGAGAATACTTAGTCGACAAGTCCATAGGGACTAGCGAAGCCAAGGAGTGGGAACAATAAGTAACCTAACTACTCTAAGATATGGAGAAGGAAAATAACGAAGAAGAAACCACCGACTTAGTGGGAACAGAAGAAATCCAGGAATGGTAGGACGAGAATCTCATACCGTTCGCATGAATGACCGTGGATGACTAAAAGCGTGTAGTGAGCGCTAGACAAAACCCTATGCTAAAGGGAGGATGCTAAGTCATGTTCGTTCTAGTATATAACATTCGATAACTATTCAACCTTAAAAACCCTACACCACGATGGGTATTCGGTAACGACGAACGACTAGCACCTAAACATTAAGACCACGAAGAGATCGGATAGATCTTATGTATCTACTATCATTACGAGATACACCTCAAACAGAAAGGACGACATAACACATTCTCACGATAACTACTAGACACTAGAATCACTTAACCATACACCTAAGAAGAAGTAAAGTACCTCCGTTTCGTGCACCGTAGTGAAGAAGCTTGAGTGGTAGCCTTACAATACAACTCGCCAGAAGTCTGTCTCCTAAATAGCAACCCCAAAGATGGATATAATTACGAACGAGAGGACTGCGAGATACACATAGCGTATAAGGTGCAATAATGGCACGAAAAACGACGAGAAGAAATTTAACGACATCGCGAAGACGATAAGCAATATAAACGACTTAAGCAAGCATAAATAGAGATGCTACGGCGGAAACGTAAGGGAAGGCAGGACCCTAAGAAAGTCTTGGAACACATCCTCGAATGCTAGGAATGTGTCTTAGAGGCCTTACTGCGTTACGACAATATCTTCGACCCTATAAGTAACCTATACTTCGAAGGATTCGACTTCTTTCGAAATAAGGAAACCTAACCGGGACAATAAGAACGATAGGTAAAGATTAGGAAAAGACTCCCCATAACCTATGCGCACGGAAACCCGTTAGAAAACGATGACGGTGAAAGCATTTACGACTCTAACGACGGGCACCTAATACCGGTGAACCTAAAACATGCTACCAAAAGGGGATATAAGACACCGATGGAGATCTTCGACGACCTCTTCCCATATAAGAAATGTCATAAG
Organism: Hapsidospora chrysogenum ATCC 11550; assembly: GCA_000769265.1. Lineage (NCBI taxonomy): Eukaryota > Fungi > Ascomycota > Sordariomycetes > Hypocreales > Bionectriaceae > Hapsidospora > Hapsidospora chrysogena. Next base: position 2,783 of record JPKY01000050.1, read on the forward strand.
GGAAAGAGTGCTGAAAGAATATACCGTAAAATTTACTAACTCTATCACGGCAGATTCGATTTCACCACGAAGAAAATAAAAGACCCTAAACTCGTGACAATCTAGGAGGAACTTAAGAAGGACATCCTAAAGGACTACGCACATAAGAATAAGAACAACTAGGCAAAAAACGACTAGCGTTATCTATGAAAGGGCCATAGAATGACTTAAACACCTTAATGACCCTCTACGTAATATAAGCAAATCGCGGCATGAAAACGGTCTTAAATGTCTAGATCTAGGGACATCACATACGAGCACTATTAGACAGTGGTGCGATGGGAAACTACATATCCCCAGCTATAGTTAACCACTATTAGCTACCATAACATCAGAAAGTCGAGCCTTATAAGCTATGTAACATCGAAGGCGACGCCTTTAACTATAATGGTGGGAAAGTCGACATGGAGACTGATCATCTCGACATGTCTGTTTAAGGACACTATAAGTAAGTCAGTTTCGATGTTATGAACCTATCTGGTTACGATCTGATACTCGGTCACCCATAGCTTTAGGAAAGTAACCCTATAATCGATTAGCGCACTAGCTAGCTACGATGGATAGACACCGTAGCGCGTAACGATCATTTACGACTAGAAGAAGCAAAATTTCGTGACGACTTAGCCTCTAGAGAAGCTTCATAGGGAAGCTACAAGCGAGCCGTTTAGGCGACGATGTTGAAAGAAACGATAATAGCTATAATAGCGACTCAGAAGAGCCTATAACCTAGTTTACGATATAAGCAATCACGAAAGCACGATAAACGAGTCAAGAGGATAATTACACTCCTTAAACGACACCTAAGTCATGTCGATAAGACACTTAGTTAGCAAGAAGAAACGCCCTTAGAGAATAAAGATAGAATGAAGAACGTCCCTAAGGAATACTATAAGTATAACAAACTATTCTAAGAAAAACTCGACATAAGACTGCCGGAACATAGTCAATAGGACCATGAAATCTACCTTAAAGACGGAGCCACGACTAAGTTCCATAAAATCTATAACCTTAACGAGACGTAACTTACCACATTGCGGGAATATCTAAACGACAAACTCGCTAAAGGCTACATTTAGCCATCCAAATCGGAAGTAAGATACCTAATAATGTTCGTTCTAAAGAAAAACGGAAAGCTACGGCTAGTCGTGGACTACTGGCAGCTTAATAATGTCACCATTAAGGACCGAACGCCATTACCGTTTATCTCTGAATTACGAGATAGGCTCCACGGCAAGAAGTATTTCACGGCTCTTAACCTAAAGGACGCTTATAACCTCATCCGCATTAAGCCTGGAGACGAATGGAAGATAGCCTTTCGAACCAAGTTCGGACTATTTAAGTACTTAGTTATGCCTTTTAGCCTAACTAATGCCCTAGCGTCATTTTAGCGAATGATCAACACGGTATTACGAGAGTACCTTAACATCTTCGTTATTATATATCTAAATGACATCCTAATCTTCTCGGAGACCCTTAAAGAGCATAAGGATCATATACATAAGGTACTATAAACGCTATAAGAGGCGAAACTCCTCGTTAAACCCACGAAGAGCCATTTCCACGCTTAGAAAGTGGAATTTCTTAGACATATCATTACCCTAAACGAGATTCGGATGGACCTAAAGAAAATCGAATTAGTGCGCGACTAGCTAACACCTAAGAACGTGAAGGATGTATAAGCCTTTATCGGACTCGCTAACTACTATCGACGCTTTATATGAGATTTTAGCAAGATCGTAGCACCACTTATAAACCTCACGAAAGGATTGACGAAATTCGAATGGATAGAAGAATGCCAATAAGCCTTCGATAAAATTAAGGACACGATCACTTTAGATATGGTCTTAACAACCTTTGACCCTAAACGACAAGTGGAATTAGAAACCGACGCCTTAGACTTCGTAATTAATGCTCAAATCGGATAACGAGATGATAAGGGAAGACTCTAACTAATCGCCTTCTATTCTAAGAAACTCTATGGAGCAAAACTTAACTACCTAATCTACGATAAGGAGTTCCTAGCCATCATCTAAGCATTTAAAGAATTCTGATATTACCTCACGGGAAGTAAACATAAGGTTAAGGTCTACACTAATTATAAGAATATTGTATACTTCGTTATGACGTAAGAACTTAGCAAACGACAATTAAGATACGCTAAATTCTTAGCTGACTTCGATTTTGAGATTATCCACCGGAAAGGATTAGAGAACGGCAGAGCCGACGCTCTTAGCCGACGACTAGACTACGACATAAGAGAAGCGAAAGCAACAGGACAACTCTTATAGCTTAACAAATAAGGAAATCTCGAATAGCGATCATTAAATACCGTCACCTATAAGGTAGAAGTCACTAACGATTTGCATAACGAGATTAAGGAAACCAGTGCACTATATTAAGGACACGAAGTGGAACCTAAAGTCATTAATAAAGGAAACGGAAACGAATATAACGCGAAAAACATAGATTCCTAACGTAAGAAACCTACGAGAAAGGACCATTAAAGAAATCTATGCACACCTAACGTTAGGACACTAAGGAATTCGAAGAACCCTCGAAAGGATCCGAAGGACTTACGACTATTGGGGAATTAAGAATGATGTCACACGTATCATAAAAGAATGTGAAGACTATACACGAGTAAAAGCATCACGACATAAGCTATACGGAGAGCTTAAGCCTCTATTAGTGCCAACACGACTATAAGAATTAATTACTTTCGATCACATCACGAAACTACCCCTATTAAGAGAACCCATAACGGATACAGTTTACGATAGCATCTTTGTTGTTACCGATAGACTCATAAAGTACGGATACTTCATTCCCTATAAGGAAGCGAGTAACTCTAAAGAACTTATATACACTTTTCTTAAAGTCATTATTAGCAACCACGGACTACCTAAGGAGATCATCTCGGATAGAGGGTCGATATTTACCTCCAAATTTTAGCAAGCCCTTATAGCACAACTCGGATTGAAACACAAATTGAGTACGGTATATCACCCTCAAACAGATAGACAAACCGAAAGGCTCAACTAAACTCTAGAACAATACCTACGGTGTTACATTAACTACGAACAAAACGACTAGGTTTCAAAGCTACTAATAACGTAACTCGCTTATAACAGCTCGATCGCTAAATCAACTCAGCTCACGCTAATATACGCTAACTATAGATACAACCCAGAAGTCTACCGGACTTAAAAGGAAGGACCACTCGCGAAAAAAGCCATACTTATAGCTAACTAATTACGCTCATTACACTTATAGATACGAAAAGAACTTAAGTACGTGCGCTAACGGATGGCATATTATCACAATAAGAAAAGATCGAAGGGACCGATCTTTAAGAGAGGAGACATAATCTACCTACTCCGACGAAATTTCACGACAAATCGACTAAGTTCGAAACTTAACCATAAGAAAGTTAGACCATTTAAGATTGCAGAAAAACTTTTAGACACTAACTACCGACTATCACTACCCTAAACGATAAAAATACATGACATTTTTCACATTTCACTCCTCGAACTAGCACTAAAAAACGCGAAACAATAACTACACATCGAAGTTCACGAAGAAGAATACGAACCAGAGCAAATACTTAATAAGCAAGTTATGGACGGAGAAATCAAATACCTCATTAGATGGAAAGGATACGATAACGCTAAAAATACATGGGAACCCGTAAGACACCTCACGAACTGCGACCACTTACTATAACAGTTCCACCGGAGCCAACCAAACCAAAGTCCGCCAAAATTGAGGGATCGAGGGGTACATCTTAGTACACCGCGTCTTAGGACTGCATGAAATCCGGCTCTAGGACGTTCTTAGTAGAGGAACGACCGGCGGAGGGACCTAATACCTCTAACCGCCTCTACTCGCGCTTAGCCTCCTCCTGTTCCACGCGCTCTAACTCCTCCACGCTATCGATGCCACGAGACATAGCTCTCACCATCTTCTCAAACCATAGTTTCTTTTGTTTCCGAAGACGAAGAATCTTTTACTACACGGCTAAGAATTCCTCCTCGGTTTTTTCTAGCTCATCCTCCAGTTTTTGATGTTAGGTGGAGATATTACGCAACTAGGCTAGCGAAGGCCTAATGACATCGCAAGACGAACGGCCGAGACGGACGCATTTAGCATAACGGGAAGAGTCGTCTAGAGACACCTTACATTTCTTAATGCCACGCGATCGATAATGGGAGCAGGAGGGCATCTCGACGGAACGCGCCAGGATGGTTTCGAGAAGACGAACTTTACGTTCTTTGGCGGCAAGGGATTATTTCTACGCACGTTTAGTTACGCGGCTGGACATAATGAAGAACGGATGAAAAATAGGGAAACTCACCAGAACCAATAGACACGGGGACAAGGCGCTTATAAGTGATCTTAGGACAAGATCTTAAGAGGAGGGGCATTATGTTACGACCCTTTATGCGGCCTGCACGTACTGCTAAGTCACCCCCACCTTTTTCCTCCACTTACACCACGATCATTTAAAGTGTCAGCGATCGCTCCCACGATCGCTTCATAACTATAACTATCGCAACCTAATCGCCGGTTCACCATAGCGATCGCCCTAGTATATAGACGCGGTCTTAAACCGCCTCCAGTAAGAGCTACTCTAGCTCCTTAGCTATCAATATAGAAGTTAACGCTTAACTTATTCCAGTTCCTAAGTCTCGCACTAAACTGTGACCCGACTTGCCTAGACGACACCTTAGTTCTTCTGTTAAACATAAACCGACCTCTGTCTGCCTTGCAGTCAGACCCGAACGTCACACCGCTCCGCTTTTAGCGTTGTCACCCCGCTAAATAACAGTGTGTAAAGAAACCTTCATTTTTCCACATACACATATACACACATCTCGAGCTTAAAGCCTTTAACGATAGCAGACTTCATAGAGATTGACCCGGACCTTAAAGGTGATATGCCTTCAAGCCCTACCCTCACGGCCACAGCAGCGCCGGCCACAGCAGCGCCGGCCATAGCAGCCCGTGAGATCCCTCCTCTTCCACCCTTAGAGTTTTACGAGACCTTTAACGATCTTTACGCCTTCCTTTAACGCTAGGCTATCGCTAACGGAATGGCCTTTATGAAGAAGTTAGCATCGAATTATCGCGACCTTAGCGACGGTAACGGTAAAGTGCTAACCTATTGACCTCTCCTTTATGACCGCGGACTAAGTCGTCCACCATAAGGCACCGGCTAGCGGAACATAGCGACCTAAAAGCTCGATTGCCAATATAAAGTTATCGTGACTATAACTATGAGGAATAACTAGAGGTAGTCCTATAAGGTCGAGGGCGAACACAATCACCCATTAAGTCTTTATCTATTAGTGTATACTATCTACTACCGTTAGACTGATAAGAAGCGCTAAATGGCGAAGGATATCACTTAGTGGTAAGCGGTCCCTACCCGTGAGATGGCTAATATAATTCGTTACGCTAGCGATGAGGATCGATACTTCCGTAATCGAGATATTTATAACGATCGTTAGCGAATATAGGATGAATAGCTAGGTGGATTATTAGTGACTTAAGCTTAGATAAAAGAGCTAAATGAACGAGAGATTAAGTACGTCTTAGAGACTAATGATAACGAACGACTAGTCTCGGTCCTTTAGACTTATCCTTAGTGTAAGGAGATATAGTTAAAGTTCCCTAAGATCGTTAGGATTGATAATATATATAAGACTAATAGGTTTAATATATTCCTATTCTCCGTGACTAACATTACGGACTAAGGCTCTATCGCTAACTTCGCCTTTAGCCTAACGAATATAGAGAAGGAAGACGGCTACTTTTAGTTATGTCGGTAACTAAAGAAGCTACGAGACTTCCTTAAAGTGTTATATCTATAAGTTATCATTACGGATAAAGAGGCCGCCCTTAAGAAGGCACTATTATAAGTCTAGCTAACATCCTAATAGTAGCTTTGTATTTTCCATATTAACGCTAACGTCTAGGCGAAAATTCGGTCGTGATGGAAGGATCCATTAGGCTAGGAAGCTACTAAGGAAGCTAATAACGAAGACGATCCCCTTAACCTTAATTTAATTAACTTCTAAGCCGCGATCCGATTTACTAATAAGGCCGTTAAGGCTACCCAAAACGACGAGTCGATCGATATCACGAGACTAAATATATTTAACGCTTAGTAGCGAGTCGTATACGCGCTAACGGAAGAGGAATTCGATAAGGTATAAAGGGCACTTAACGCTAACTTTAGTAGCTAAGCATATATTATCTAATACATCTTAACGGAATACATACCGTAACGTTACTAATAGGCAAAGTGTTAGATTGATTAATATCGTAACTTCGGCTAACGTACTATAAGCCTTACCGAAAGTGGCTATTAGAATCTTAAGTCCTTCCTTATGATTAGGACCGCTTATCTCGTCTATCTACACTAATCAATTAAGTAAATGATCGATAAGAAGAAGCGGCAATATATTAAGAAAGTAACGGAGATAAATATACGGTAATGGGTTAAGTTTAACGCTTAACCTTAATTAGGAGAGCTTCCTTAATAGATTACGCTATAAGCTTTAGAATTGATTTACCAATAAGGTCTTTACGCGAAGAAGGCTATCTCGGATCGAGAGGGATTATAGCCATGCTAGAATACCTTCACTAATCAATACGGGCTGCCTTATAGCTATCGGATCTTTAGCATTATTAAACGTAGAGAGAGGCTTAAGAAGGAAGAGATTCACTAACGTTAGTGGCTTAAGAAGCTATTAGATAAGGATAACCCATATCTCTACCTTTAAGATCCTACATACGTATAGAGTCTTCGCGGCCGGCCTCGTGCCTTAAGAAATCAGAAGGAGACTATCCTAGCGTATCTTTAAGCCTAGGCTACGAGTCAATCCTCCGTGGTAGAGCCACCATCATAGCTAACGCCGGATCGCTAATAGCCTTAATCGCCCGAGCCGTCTAGTCTCCCTAAGGCACCGGCGCCACTACGCCGTAGCGCCCGGCCGCCAAAGCCAAGCATACGCCGCTAGCAGTCCCTCTTCGAGGTAGAGGAACGTGCCGCATTAAGGGGCTAACGGGCATCGCGGCTAGCCTCACAGCCGGCCACACAGCTAGCCACACGAAGGAGGGCATCGCGGCTAGCCTCATAGCCGGCCATACAGCCGGCCACGGCCCCGGAATAAATGCCGGCCCGCGAATGTGTACATATTGAAGGAAAACATCGGAAATGCGTTATTTGATCGATTCGAGGGCTGTAGATAGCTTCGTGTGTGTGTAATGCTAATAAAACTGTTGTACTTAATTGTACTGTTCTATACTCTTTTTCCTACTGTATTTTAGTGTGGTATAAAGGAAAGTGGGGTAGCGGAGTGTAAAGTGGGTTTTACAGCCCCCCTAGAAATGTGATACGGCCCCCCTAGTTCTTCTCTTCTATAATAAGGGAGACTAAACTAAGTCCGATATAGTTCCCTATCTAGATTATATTAATAAGTCTCGTACAGCTCGTTAAATCTCGCGGACTATTTTATAATTTAATATTAACTTAATTATTTTATTAAACGCTTTAAACTTAAGGTCTTTATATAGGTCTTCGTTAGTCTTATAGTATATAGCGCTATTCGTCTTAAGCCCGGTACGGCCTGGAAGCGGGTTTAAGCTATTATCGGGTTTATTATTATTAGTCTTTCATAAGCGTGTTAGCTAGTCTTAAGTTTTCGCACGCGGCGCGGGTTAACTTTTATTAGCTCGCCGCGCGCGCTTTCCTCGCGGCCCCGATACGGTATTAGTACTAAGCCCTTTCGATGTTATAGAATCGAATACCGGGATTATCGCGACTTTTTCTCTTAATTTTAAAGATCCGATATCTCTCTTTCGCCTTTTGTTTAGTCCGGTAGATAGTATATACTAATAGGTAAAGACTTAATAAATAATTATATTTGACTTTAACTTTATAAAACCACCTCTAGTTATTTCTTATAGTCGTGGTTACGATAACTTTATATTATTAATAGAGCTTCGAAGTCGTTATGTTCCGCTAGCTAGTGCCATATAGTGGACGATTTAATCTATAGTCGTAAAAGAGAGGTCGATGAATCAGTACTTTATCGCTACTGTTACTAAAGTCGCGATAGATTGATACTAACTTCTTTACAAAGGCCACCCCGTTAGTCATAGCCTAGCGTTTAATGAAGGTGTAAAAACCGTTAAAGGTCTCGTAGAGTCCTAAGGGTGGAAGAGGAGGAATCTCACGGGCCCCGCGCGTTGCCGTGGCCGGCGCTGCTGTGGCCGGCCTTACTGTGGCCGCGAGAGTAGTAGGGCTTGAACGTATACTATTACTTTCAAGGTCTAAGTTGATCCCTATAAAGTCTGCTATCGTTAAAGGCTTCAACTTCGAGATATATGTATATATATATGTGGAAAAATGAAGGTTGTCTTACACACTGTTACTTAGCGGGGTGCTTCTCAAGCTAATAATAAAGTGGGAAGAAATTAAAGATCATAAGTCCGAGTATAATACGTTATAGTCCGAGTAGCAATACTCTATATACATACCGCTACGGTGCATGCCCCGCCGAGACATGGTGTAAATATAGGAAAGAAACCGACGGGAACACTCGGGGCCTGGAAACGCGCCTCTTAAGGGTAGGGGGTTTATCCTAAGGCGGGTATACTGCGGACAAGCCCACCGCGGAAGAACCAACGCATGGAGTACCCACGTCCTGCTTGCTACTGTAAGTTCATGACGCGAGATAACAACTCATGTATTTCAATGTGATTCATTTATTACACAGGCTCACACCGGGCCCTGGAATTGCGCGCTAAATCGACACCTCTCCTCGAATTACGCTATCGTTCGGCCGTCTCTCGTTATCATCGCTTACAAGGCCGTTTCATAAATGATAATGAGCTGGAACGGTTAGTATTGGGCTGTGTTTTGTTCATATATAAATGTGTCAGAAGGCAACACTTACCTCGATGAGCTTTGCCGTCAATTCGACACAATCTCGTGGAATGTCATCCATCGAGCCCATCGAGCAAGCCCGCCAAAGCCCACCGAATCCCTTCTCTTCCAGTATTTCTGCCAGAGAGCTGCCCGCGTCCATTGCCCGAGCATACCTCTTATCCGCGGTCAAGGTCCGTAGTAGGTCGTGTGCCGCTTCCAATGTGGCCGAGTTCTGGCCGTGCAGCAACACGTCGTCTAGGATAGATCGCATGGCACTGCATCTGTTTCGTGTCGATTAGCCTATCGTCCGTGTCTCTCACCAGCCTCGTAGACATACAGGTGTGTCATGACCGATGGGTGAGCCTTGGAGAGCTCACTCAGCCACTGAAGAGTGCGGGTCTGCACCGTGTCCTCCAAGTACTGGAAATCCACCATCTCCATCGCAGTAATGAGGAGCAGCTCATCGTCCTCGAACGTGTCAATATCATGCCGCCCCCTACGGCTGTACACATTGCTGGCTTCCTCGGGATCGACTCCCGCCAGCCACAAGCTATCTTTAAGTTCATCTTGTCCAACAGCACGCGCGCGAATCAATGCCAGGTAGGGCGACGAGGCAATAGCACGAGCTGTGCCGGTGGCGTCCGATTCCGGGGTCCAAGTTGTCATCTCCAAAAACGAAGACAGGACGCGCATGGCCGACGGCCTCGTGGTAGTATCCGTCAGACCACGCGCCAGACATGCGCACACCGCGAAATGGAAGGTTTCATCGTTGAAGTAGATCCCGTAAGCCTCATCGAGAGGCAGGGCAACGCCCTCCAACTGATCCCGCGCCTGCAAGAGCAGAGCAACCATATTCTCGCCGCGAATGTCGCCGACAGTTCCAATGTTGGTCAGAACCGCCTCAAGGAACTGTGCAGCGCAATTGAACAGAGTCGAAGGGACGAGCCTCACCAATGCGATGGCTAGCCAGAACAGTTGATGACCGTATCGCGACGCCGAAGGTAGCTTGGCCGTGAGCTTCGACAGGGATGTAATGATTGCGACTAACATCTCGCTGCTGCTCTCTTCGTCGAAACGGCCGAGGCTGTTTCGGAGCGCCACCAAGACCTGGTAGAGCAGGTCGTCGTCCACCTCCTCCCTTGCAAGGTACCCCATGACAGTGAAGGCGCGGGGCTGAATGGCAGGATTGTTCTGGAAAGCGGTACTGGCCACTAGACTCATCCATCGTGACCGCCATGCGTTCGACAGATCGACTGTAGGAGCTGCCGTATAGCATATATCAAATAGGATCGCAGCGAGATGCTCCGTCGCCGCCAGAGTCGCCCCCGATTCCTGGATAGTGGAAACGGACGCCCCTTCGCGGATGAAACTGGGGTGCACAAGGAAGATATCCCCCTTCGGTTCGCAGAGCGTCTCCAGGCTGGCTCTCAGCTTGCTAGCCCTGACATCGTCTAATGTGAACGACGTGCAAGCGGCATGAATAGAATTGATGAGAAGCTTGTACACGAGCATCCGGACAGGCTGACTGCCCGTGTTCGACAGGAGGGTCACAATGTGGAAAACTTCAGGCAGGAAGAGCTGTGCCTGGACACCATCGTCGAAAGACAAGGCCAGACACAAGTGAAGTAGGATGCATATCTCTGCCCAAACCGCATTGTCGGGAAGATACTTCGTTGGGCGTAAAGACGAGCGGTTGAGAGCCCTGCGTAGCCGGGATATGACCTTCCCTCGAAGCGTGACGCTGCCAATGCCGACGACAATCGAAGAGATGATGTCCAGAGCTTCCTCGTCAGTCCCATAACTCATTGCTGTCTTCAAGAGCTCGTCTAGGAAAATCTCCAGGATGATCTCATCTTGGGCAATGACTGGCCACACTGTTTGTTCGAGGGTGTAGGAGAGGCCATGGTCGAGGACCGTCACGTCAATGAGCTTGCGGAGCAGGACAGCGACCCTCTCCCTGCCCTTTTCAGCATCCTGCTCGCTTGTTAGGACACTCGTCCGAAGCCCTGAGAGCCATGGGGCCATGTAGGCCAGGCTGAGCGGCTTTTGATCCTCGGGAAAGTTCTCCCAACCCACGAAAAACTCAGTCAGGAAATCGGACGTCAGTTGAGGCTCAGTCTGGGCAAGTTCTCTGCTGATATTAACGATAAAGCGACTGGCATCCAGTGGAACAGAGACGTCTAAGGATTCATTAGCCTTACGAACAAACTCCGAAGTAGCACGCGAACGGCCGACCTTTAGTGCAGACAAGCCTTGTAGCAGACCCGAATTTGAAGGCCTTGCAAAGAGCTCCGAGCAGGTTATACGACGATAACCTGAGAACGTGATCGGGACTCGAAAGGTTAGTGAGGGCCAGGTTGAGTAGTGTCCCGGGCACATCCTGCGGGCGAATCAGTCTTTCATGGGTTTTGTGTGCCCGGCTGTCTCTCCCGTATTTCGCCTTGGCCGCTCGAATGCTTTGTAGGATGTCGGCTTTATTTGGGCTCGTAAAGAACATGACAGTCTTCCCACCGTCGACCCTCAAACCAAAGGCCGAGTCATCACCCTGTATTGGAACAGCAGATTCATCGATATCCCCGAGGCGGAATACGTCATTGATGGTCGTTCTCAGCTCGAACCCTGCGAGTATCTCTTGTTTCTCGGCCGTCGTTACTTGGAGAAACTGACCGCCGACCTTGATGTTCACGTCAATCATCCCCTTGGACTTGGAGATGTGAGCCACCGGCTTGTACATGTATCGGATATCCGTAACAACGCTCATGGTCTCCTTTGGAAGGTGAAGGTGGTTGAGGTGGAAATGCGTCTCTAGGTCTGTGAGGTTCCCATAGAGGTGGTAATCAACATTTTTCGGATGAAAGACGCTGGCGCTGTTCCTTGCAGAGAGCCGAAGGAGTCGCCTGAAGCACCGCCTTTTGACAATAGTGAGCAACGGGTCTCTGAGTCGCCCGATGCAAGCTGTGGACTTACTTGAATGCATTGTTCATGTTATAGACATAGATGCGTGATAAACTACGAGACAGCTCAGTCGGAGTGAGCAGCTCAAGCATGCGGAACAGTTCGTCAGGCGGTTCATTTCGTCCATTGTAGCAAGTAGCGTCGATAAACAGGCCGAACGGCTCATGCCAAAGCCGACTTGCGATCTATTCAGAGTGTTAGTGTGCAATAATAGGGCGGCTGCGGGGTACTATGCTGACGTGCCTTGAGGTAGCAGTAAAGCAAGGTGTCGTGGTCAATGCCCTCTGTCTCGATGTGTCTGAGAATCACGCAGATGATGGAGAGGCCATCCTTCGCGTGTGTTAATACAGTATACTTGGTAATTCCTGAGGATGGGTCACATACTCTGCTTTCACCGCCATCATACACAGCCCTAGCGGTCAGAAAAGACTCGGTCCCCCTGAAAGCATTGCGTAGCATGAAATTCTGAAAGCGGGAGTACAACGGTGGGCTATTGATAGAGACCTGCGGTCGATTCCACGACACGGCCAGTGGTGGCGGCCCCAGGTTTGCGATGAGGTTCCGCAACGGCTCTAGAGTCGGAGAGCGGCCGCGTGAGAGCTCCCCGGGAGAGCGGACAAACTCTTTCCTCTCTCTGGATACGAGTGTCTGACGCACATGATCCCAGTGGTCGTACAGAAAGCGGTGCAAAGCAACGCATGAGCCAAAATCGAATAACTCGGCACTTGGTCGGTTCTCCACGTGACCAGGGGGTAACTTCGAAGGTCAGCTCGAGAATGCACAGAGCAGGAAAGCGGCAGCCCTTACAGATATCTTGTGGATAAAACGTGTGATGTCGAAGACATTGTGTGCGAGGAACTCGTTCAGCGGGACCATGTATGGCTCCTTGACACCAAAAAGCACATTATTGGCGAGGTTCTGTATCACCTTGGCGATGAGCAACAGGCCACGACGCATGTCCTTGGTGGGAGTCGTGGACACTAGGCCTTCCACATCGGGAGCCACGATGGCGGGACAGAAGAAGCGCAGGAAGATGAAAGCCCCGACGGCTGTGTACTTGGCGTCGGGAAACCGAGACTCTACCGCATTTACGATCTGTGAGAATGTTAGCAGCGCCCTTGGCATGGTAAGAAGAGTCAGTAGGCTGCTAGCTTACGATGTTGCAAAGCTTTCTGAAAGAAGCTGGGATTCTTGACGCCGAAGCGCATATGTCGTCAATGAATACCTTGGCTACTATCTGCAGCTGGAGTCTGTTCTTCTGCGATTCTTCCGCCGAACCGACACGGGCAGGGTCTAATTCAAGATCCAGGTCTTGTGATGTGAGCATGAGCCTCTCGATAACCTTTTGGAGCGTATCTTTCAGATACTCCGTTCCCTTCCATTTGGCATACGCTGAAAGCATCTTGGTTGGGACGCATGTGCGTCGGAGAAGCTCTGACTCGTTTTCTGGAGAACGTCAGCACGACCTGTTGTTATGGCGGGTTGGAGAAAGTGTGAGAGATCACTACCTGTGTCCTCGACCTCCTGCTTGATCAGTGCTTCAAAGAGCTCAAAAGTGAGCCCCCGCTGCTCAAAAACAGTGAGTAGACAGATGGCAACTTCGTCCATTTCAGTGCTCGGGCAGATTGAGCTCATGGAAACGGGGAGGGAGAGATCTTTGGTCAGTAGCTGAATGCCCATTAGCTCGAGTCAGCCACTAGTTGGCGGTGGGGCAACTCACTTCCAAGAGCTCCTCGTACTTCTCGCTGACGGCGGAGTCTGTCAAGTTGCTGAATTCAGTCCCCTGGACGAGGATGTTGTAGAGGACCCGGACAAAAGCTGTGCGGATCTCGACATTATCATGGTAGCCAATGCTCAGTGAGTGCTTCAGACCAACGTCGATGTTCGCACTAAGAAGGTTGGACAGGATCGTGATAGCCAAGTCCGAATTCGAAATCGTCTCTTCTCGACTCGTGACCCCAGTTACTGCATCCGTCCTTGATGATTCTGGCGTTTCATGGTTCAACAAGGACAAGAAGCGGTTGAAATACGTATGAAACATTTGGGATTTCATTTCGCTCATACCTGCATCGGTTTGGCTGTCGGATGGTTGGAGTGGCAGCCTGAAGGTGAGACCGGCAAGGGACCTCAGGCATGCTCTGTCAAGGTCTCTTTGAAGGCGAGAAAAGCCATCTTGTCGGGCCGCGCTGCTATTCTGTTCGAGGTGTGGGGATCGAGGCCGGGCGATCCAACCGAAGATGTACTCCAGAAGCTGATTCCTGATTCGAACATCATCTCGAAGGTTCAGATGCTCCTTTCTCTTGGTCACGGCTTCGCACAAGTGACAGACACGAATTTTGACTCTAAGCGTGTCCGGCGTATCAGAGACACCGTCCAAGAACTTGGCGAAGTCTAGGGTCAGCGCTCCTAGATGAATCGATGATGCTGCACCTAAATCCGACGGGCTCTCGAGCCTCTCCACTAGCGCGCGTAGCAGTGACGCGCCTTGCTCCGCGAAGATGATTTCGCTGTCCTGTGCTTTGTCGGCTGCGGCCAAGGCTCCAGTAAAGAGAACTTCAAGCTCCGACTCCAGCGCTCGGAATAGTGGTTGGTACAGGGGGGGAGAGACTTCGCTTGACAAGACATCCCTCATGGCCTCCCGTACCCGAATATTAGCACATGCTAGGAGCTGGATGCTCAGGCGCAGATATCTCGTGAGAAGCGCTTCTTCGTAATTCTCAGAAGAGAGCCTGTCAATCCATCGCAGGCCTCCAAGGGCAGGCTCTTCCAGTATGATGGCTTGGTCTGCGATGCAAATGCCTCCTAGCGACGCCAGGAAGCCCGAAAAGTTTCGCCACTCCGCTAGCACCTTGTCGTCAACTGCTTCAAAAGTCGATGTGGACACGTCCTTTACTAGATGGATCCACCGGTCAAAGGCTGTCTCCCAAGCATTGAGAATGCCAGTGGTGGGAAACTGCATGCGTCTCAGGAGGCCCCGTATCCTCTTCTGAAATGCAACCAGTCCAGTGAAGCGGAATTCCCGGGAAGCGATCTCCCGAAAAATATCGCCATTGCGAAGGACTGAAGCCGAAGCTTTGGCTGATGCGGCGATTTTGTCCACGATGGAGCATTCCCTGAGAAAGATGCCAATGCAGGAGGTCACTAGCTGGCAATTTTCTGCATCAGCTGAGCAGAGCGACACGAGAAGGATTGTTTCGAGCTTTGAAGACGCCGTGACTATGTCGGGTATGTCGCTGGGAACCTCCGACAGTTCCTGCATTCAGTATGTTAGGGTGGGACAAGTATCGTAAAACACAGAGTTCACGCACCGGCATATTTTCAAGTAATAGCAAACGGGCTTCCAGGCACTCATGGAGGGTTTCCAAGGCGGTATCACTGGTTTGAGAAGCAATACGCTCGCAGAGGTTCAACAAGACCTTGGAGCTGCCTTGGTGTCAGCGTTGGCAGTGAGCAAGTCATTTGAGCATGGAGCTCACCTTCTACTCCACAAGTCTCTGCGCAACCCGTATGTGCCGAGTTGGCCCCCCTTGTCCATAGAACGGAAGGCCTCCCCGTGGACAGTAAAAAGCCGCTCGGCAACGCTCGCGGCCAGCCGGCGAACAGTCTGGTCGGGTGAAATGACGCAGAATAGAAACGCCTTGAAGAAGCCGTTTGCAGGGGTGGACTGCGACAAATCGTCCAACAGGCGTCCTGGAGATGCGTCAAGGAACTCTAAGATGCTGCATACAATGTCCACTCCGTCCCTACTGGCAACAGAACGTTTGCGTGCGTCGGGCGCTCGCATGGTCTCAGCCTGGGATTGTTAGCTAGAACACTGCAAAAGAAGTTGATCTGGACCAAGAACCAACTACCCACCTCTAGCTGAGACTGCATGAAGGGCAGAAGCTGATCAAAGAGCTCGCTGTACTGTAGAGCATAGGGCTGCCTGGCAAAGTAGCAGCATCCCTGGATGGCGGCAATTCTGAAGCTATCCGGAGCGGACCGAGAAATGCAGCTTTGCACCAAAGTGTGGATAGATCCTCCCAGGTTCAGGTGAGCCAGGCTGACAAAGGCAGCTGTCATGGTATCTTGATCGAAGATGGGAGCATCGGGAACCGATGTGGGAGAAGGCGAAGCCGAAGAAGACGATGGCCGACGAAAGACTTCATCGCGCACTTCGTCCTGCACGTCCATTGCATAGCTCACCAGCGCCGAGTCGCTCTCGGCGTCAAAATGACGTGCGGCTCGGAGCAGGGAAACTAGACAGTACGATGCTGATTCGTGGCCATTGCGCAAGGCCTTTCTCAGGTTGTCAAGGAATGCTACCTTCTTGACTATCCCGCTGCTCTTCGCCTCCTTCAAATTGCTGGCGACCTCAAATATCTCAGGCAAGAGGAAAAGCAAAGTGGTCTGTAACGGAAACAGGAGTCCCCTGCGTTTGACGCCATCGGATACTCTCTGGGCCATGTCAAAAAGGGTGTCTGCGGAGACATCCAGTCTTCTTCGACGGACATGAAGCTCGACGAACTCCCGGGGAAAACGATCTATCCACCGAGTGATGAGCAAAGGAACGACCACGGCAACGGCATTCTGATAGGGTCTCCGGAAATGAAGATAACTCGAGCATATTTCCTGAATGACCAGGCGCAACTTGGGACCATCGGCCCAGAAGAACGAGAGGAGGCGAACGACTACCAAAGCTGCAACTTCGGCCTCGGGCGAAGGTTGCGGTGGCTCGAGCCCTCCCACCACCATGCTACTCCGAATGCTGTAGATAGCGTTTCGAAAATAGTCGAATGACGAAGACCAGCTGGAGGCGGTGACATATTCCACGATCACCTTGATATATGTGTCCAACTCGGCCAGGTGGTCGTCAAGTAGGTCCGAGGCGGCAGGAGGTGCGTTGGAACGGTGAAGCCGGGGGATCGTGATGTTGCGCTTCGATACTTTGCCAAGGAGGGTACTGGCGGGCAACGTGTAATCTTCGGGAATTGGTTCCAGCAGAGTCTTGAGTGCATCCAAAATGCGATGTACCAAGGTATCGTCGAGGGCTGGGGGAGACGGAGCTTCTTTGCCAGCATCAGGGTCGTTCTCGTCGTTCTCATCATCTTCATCAGCGCCGGCGTCGCGACCATCAGTCTTAGGACGCCGTTTCAGGGAGGACCACTTGGCTGAGCAGCAGTCGGCGGCCAAGCCCAGCACATGGAGCTCCGACAACAGCACATGGTTCGGGTGGGAGGCGACGCTCTCGTAGGGCCGTGCGAGGGTTTCGAGTAGGGTGAGGAGGGATTCGAGGACCGTTTCGACGGCGGACTTGCTGAGCTCGACGAGGGTGGCTCTGGTGATGTGGAGGATATCGTCGTCGGGGAGAGCCTGGACATGGGTGCCAGTGCGATGTGGCAACTGCGATGGTCAGCCGGTCCGTAGCGGTCGCCGAATGGGCATGGCAACACGTAGCAGGAGGAAGAAGGTTGTGTTGGTGGAGGAGCTAGCTTCAGCTTGACGGCACCGGTTGGTGTTGCTTGCTTCTGGCGGGTGTTGGCGGCTCTTACCCGAGTGGCCAACCTGTCGACAAGTGAGCCGACGAGGCTAGCGTCTGCATCCATATCTACAGCATCGAGGACTTCCACGGCGGGCTGGGGGGGACGGTGGGTGCGGGTTGGACGCTGGAGCTCTTGAGGGTTGGTTCCTGGCCTCGAAGTCGACCAGATACTCGGTCGCCGTAGGGTGTCGTCGTGGATTGTATGCGGGCGGGCGGGCGTGGAGGTGGTGTGTGAGGGACCTTGGCACAGTGGGGGCGGACGTTCAGAGCCACATTAGGGGTCAAGCAGCAGCATCAACTGTCCAGCAGCAGCAATTGAGTGAGGTTGCCCGGAGCTTGGATTCTGGATGGCGTCGCGCAAAGTTGAACTTCTGCTCTGCTCCAACGCCTCTCTCAAGAATTCTTGGATCTTTTGTTGAGGACTCCACGCGAGGTCGAAACTGACGCCTGGGAAACGCCACCCATTGCTGGCAGGTGCGACCGTACCGTGCCATGGCGCAATCTCGAGCCCCTGCCCCTGGTCCCTGGTCTGGATCCCTGAGCTCCTCCACAGAATGAATTGGATGCTCTTGACAGCCAAACGGCCGGGAGCTCAAACCCCGCGTTCGCTTGGCATTTGCGGAATTACCCATAATAATTTACGTATGTCGCATTCGCTTAGATGCGTCACTCCGTACATCACGTATGGTCAGGTACTATCACGATATGAAGGGCTTTACAGTAGATGCACGATTTTCACGGAGGCCACACATGTAGCAGATCGACGCAACGGACGCAATAAAAGGAAAACCAAACTAGTACTGTTAGTCTATATACCTGGGTTTCCGCACCCTGACTCCCCTGGTCGTGCGAAGGACTCCCAACTCCCAACCCATCCACCACACAGTAGATACTCAAATTGTTCATGTACAGATGTAGGTACAGGTATGAAGGCGCTAAGATGAGTCTACTATAGGTCCCATACATTCATGTGGGGTGGCATACAATTCGCACACCCACTTCACTCCATACCCAGCCACCCCGTTGTCAGTATCGCCTCGAGTCTCGGTACTGGTCGCCACGTCTTTGATACTGCTGAGGGGGTGGAGGCCCTTGGTAGCCTTGATACATCCCGGGAGGACCGGGTGGTGTAGGAGCACCGTTCCACCCCCGATTGTACCCTCCGCCACCTCCTCCACCGTAGTGATGCGCCGGTGGAGGTGGAGGCGGCACACCCATCCCGAAGCCCGGTGCACCCGGGGGAGGCGGCATACCCATCCCAAAGCCTGGTGTACCAGGGGGAGGCGGCTGCCATGATGGTGGCGGGGGACCAGGGTATGGCGGGTACGGTTGGCCGGGAGCACCACGGCCGTAGCCGCCACCCCGATGACCACCCCGATGGCCTCCACGTTGGCCCTGGCCGTTTGGCCCGTAGTTGATGGGCTCTTGCCGGCCTGTGGATTGATTGAATCGCCCAAGAGGGGCTCCGCCGTGGTTGCGTCCACCCCGTCTGGCTTTGCCCTTCATGATTTCGATGTCGCTTCGCGTAAGGGTGGGCTTCGGCAGTTTGGCGCCCCTCAAGAGCATGGATTTATGAGTATGCGATGTCACGGGCATCTCATAGTTCACGCTGGGTGTGGTGTTAGCGCGGCTGTAATGAAGGAGCGTCCAGCATTGAGGACTCGGGGCTTTGTTGGCTGTTGACTTACACGACCGAGCGATCATATTCCAGATCCGGCATGGCCTTCCGCTCAAGTGGGTATTGCAGCGTGCCGTGAGGAACGTACTCGTCTTGCTTCACTACCTTACCCGCCAAGCCGGCGCTCGTCTTGGGGTTCAACTTGAAATGCGGCGCCCCTTGTTTTTTCGAATAGAAGTTGGTGAGGATCTCGTCGTAAATACCCTCGTGCGCGTCGGAAAGGAGGAGGACATCTTTGCCCACGTCGTTACGGGCCGCATCCGCCTCGCTAAGTAGAGGATACTTAGCCTGTACCGCCTCAAGCAGCCGTGGCATCTCAATGAACGGCAACAGGGCCACGCCTTGCCAAGCAAATTTCTTTCCGTTCAAGTCAATCTCGAAGTCTTCTGGGTAAAAGTCAATGATCTCGCTGTCCTTGTTTGTCATGAGATCATGGAATACATCAGGCAGCGCATGTCTTGATGCGGCAGGAAGCACGCTCATAAGCTGCTCAAATGGACGAGAGATTCGACCCTTTTCAAACGAAATTTCCATCTTGTCGAGATCTTGGAAATCGGCCGCGAATGGGGCGTAGTGGTAAGGATAATACCACTCCCAAGACGGGCATCCTTGGAAATAATACAGGAGTACCCAAGCCAAGCCTTCGGCGTAGGCATGTGCCACCTTCCGGCGGAACTCGATGTCTTCAGGACCTTTGTTGAACTTTTGCTGATAGTATCGATCCTGATAGCCGTCTTCCCACAGCCGAACCTCATCTGTCGGCTTCTCATCTGCCGGTGCTGCCGGGGTGGGAGTGCTTGGAGTATCGACCGCGGAGTTTGGTGTCTCTTCGCCTTCGTCGAGTTCCGATGCCTTCCGCTTGCCCAGTACTGACGGGGAAGTCTCTGGGCCATCATCAGTCGTAGTGCCATGTGCAGACTTGTCACCTCGGAGTTGGCTCTTGAGAACGCTAGCTGCGCTCTTGTTGGCGGCGTTGGCATCCTGGACAGTGTTGCGATTGACCACCATGTCGTGAGTGAGTGCCTTGGGCGGTTTCTGGGGGAATGAACCGATAGGATGGAGTTTTTGCGCAGGAGTGTTGTCCTGATGGGCGTTCCTCCTGCCTCCAGGAGCGCCGTTCCTCGCGCTGCTATCGTTTTGCAGCTTTCTCCGCTTCGCGTTCGCTTCACGGCGATCCTCTTGTTCCTTCCTCCTTTTGAAGATTGCATCTTCCTGCTTTGCGAGGCCATTCAGGATGCACTGAGCCCTTGTCATGTCGATGTGACCATCCTTGGTAATGTAACCCCCCATGGATGGTAAGTTGTCTCTCCAAATGGCCATAAGAGTGTCAATGCCGTCTTCGCGAATCTCGAGTGCAGGCAGATGGGGCAGGAAATCGTTCCCCACAAAACAGCACATGAATATCCAGTCGTCGACCGCACGCTCCAGATCAAATCGGAACGGAAGTCCGGGGACGCTAAGCTCGATAGCCAGATATTCTCTGAGAACAGAAACATGGAGCCAAATAAAAGGTTTCAGAGTGACGGCATTATCCTTTTCATCGAACTCGCCTTCCTTCTCTTTGGCCTCGCCCTTGCAGTTGCGGGCTTCGTGACCTTTCTGGCCGCATATCTTGCACGTCCTTGCCTTGCTGTCTTGGAAGAAGACGTCTTCGCGGAGGACACGAAAATGGGGTTCGTGTGTAGCAAGGCCAAGCATGATGAGATCGGCATCAAGGCCGTAAATCACATGCCGGGTATTGGGATCGTGATCCGGGGATGCTCTTTGCGACCGAACAAACGCCATGATCTTATGCTCACCCTCACCAGGGACTGTGGCATCCGAGATGATAATTTTGAGCTTGGCCCAACCTGGGTCCGTGTTGAGCTTGTATTGGCACCAGTACCGCAGGCTCAAAGCAAGAATGTCCATGAATGGCGTCCCGGGAGTGATGGAATTTGAGTCGAAGGCCTTCTTTGCGATGCTCTCCTCATTCTCTGTTGGTGCAGATCCGCCATTCTGCTGCTTGAGAAGCTTTATAAACTCCTGCTTTTCAACTTCTTTCTCTTGGGCCTCTTGCGCAGAGCGGAATCGTCTGGATCGTTGCTGGTTCATCTTGGCTCGAGGCGCAACGCCGTCTGAATACTGGGTCAGCATGTACTGTAGTGGGCGAGATAGGATGTCTGTTCTTACCAACTGCAATCATGAGGA
Source organism: Hapsidospora chrysogenum ATCC 11550 (assembly GCA_000769265.1). NCBI lineage: Eukaryota > Fungi > Ascomycota > Sordariomycetes > Hypocreales > Bionectriaceae > Hapsidospora > Hapsidospora chrysogena. The sequence goes on from JPKY01000050.1 coordinate 24,107, forward strand.
TTTTCCGGGGCCGGACCATGTTAACAACACGATCAGTGTATTTGAAGATCTCAAGCATCATTTCTTCCTCGTCTTTCGGGGCAGGCCTGTCCTCTGGATGAGAACAAGGGTGCACGATGCCGTTCATGTCGAGGTACAGGTTATCGAACTCCTCGCCGTTGGGGTTCGGTTTGGTGGTGTCGACAGGGATGGTCGTTCCATCTTCCATCGTAACCGGCTGGTCCTCGATCACTGGCGAGATGATCTTGGGGTACCTCGACGAGAGCCATCGGAAGGCAGCGGGAATACCCATGGTGAGCTAAGTTGGCCGGGGTTTCGACTCCCAGGTTATGTGCTGGTAGGGCGTAGTAGTACTGTCGGAGGCGACGGCACCTTGGGGGTTCTATCGCGAGAATCGAGCAGCTGTGCATGGGGCAGAGGACTGGAGATGCGACGTGGGAACGGGGCTCTAATCTTCGAAAAGGTCGACAGCAGCGAACGGCGCGCGGTCGCTCGTGAGGCGTAACGCAGATATTTGATTTCGGCTCGATCGAACGATCCGTGACCAGACCCTGAAATCGGCAAAAGTGATGACTACCGCAGGACCTCTTTCACAGCGACAAGGTTGACGAGGGAGGCGGCAGAAGATGAACAAAGAACAAAGGGCTACTATCGATAGGGGACCTTTTTTTCCCAACCTTGGACTCGGTCAACTTGCGCCTGGCGCGCGTCAGTTCCATGCTGTAACCGGGGTTCAGTGGCTGATGCAGGGCACCTAGGTAGTAGGTACCATACTTGCCTGGTTCCTGTGAGCACGTACCATCCGCCCCAGAGGTATTTGCGACAAACGAGAATATGCATCAACCGCGACGCGTCACGAGCTCAGGTCCATCGGTCCACTCGCGAGCAAGCTGTCCAGAAGCTTCCCACCAGGATTGCCGTTCTAGGTGTATTGCGCAAAAGTAAGTAGTGTTTAAGTCGTCCAATGCTTGTTACCATATGGTAATAAGTCGTGCGTGCTTTCCTCCCCGCTCAGTCAAGCCGTGTAGTGGCCTCGAGCTAATCACCATTGCTCTGTACAGACCTACCTAGGCATATGGAACGAGGGCTCAGCACCCGAGGTCGATTCGTTTGCGTGTCGACGTGCGCATTTTCACGCTGTTCCCGCTGGAATAGTAGGCAAGTCTAGAGGACAATCGACGAACTGGAGTTGAGCCATTGCCCAATGGCACCAAGCCGAAGCCAACATGTTCTCGTCCATCTCCACTGCGCCGGCAAAGCAGTCTGTTAGCGAAACGATCACGACCTTGAGCGGCCGGCTCAGCTCTGCGACGCTCCTTGAGGACCGCCGAGCTGCGATTCTTGGACTTCGAAGCTTTGCGAAAGACTATCCTGCTTCTGTTGCCTCCGGGGCGCTCAGGAGTCTGATCGGGAGTCTAGATAAAGATGGCGAAGATGTTGACACGGTCAAAGTCACCCTAGAGACGCTCTTGATGCTTTTCAACCCGAACGAAGACAGCCCAGAAGCCTCGGACGAAATTGCCCTCTGGTTAGCGGACGAGTTTACACAGCGACAGGAGAATATCACCTTGCTCCTTGGCCTCCTTGGCTCCAACGACTTTTATGGGCGTCTTTACTCGCTTCAATTACTCACTGCCATACTTTCGGCGCGTGCAGAGCGCACGGAGGAGTGCATCTTCACGGCACCTCTTGGGATTTCTCGCCTCGTTTCTGTCCTCGAAGATCAGAGGGAGGCCGTGCGCAACGAAGCTGTCACGCTCCTTACCTTCCTGACCGCCACCTCGATCGATATTCAAAAACTTGTCGGATTTGAGAGTGCCTTTGATCGGATCCTCAATATAGTCGACACTGATGGCTCACTTGCCGAAGGAGGAAGATCTGTTGAAGATTGCTTCATACTGCTAGCCAACCTTTTGCGGCGAAACACCACTAATCAATCCTTATTTCGCGAGTCTGGGTGCATCAGTCGGCTTGCAGACCTTCTGGGCCGTTTATTGCGAGCTCAGAGCGAGGAGCCTGAGCTTGCAGACTGGGCTCTCGCACAACGAAACCGCAATGTCTACGCCTTCCTCGCGGTGATACGTCTCTTCCTTACGCCGGGTTCTTCTGGAACCGCAGAGAACCAATTATCCTTCTGGAAACAGGGCGTAGGTTACAATATCCTCCAGCTAGCGTTCAGCCATGAAGCCCATATGCAAATCAAAGCCGAGGTGCGAATCCCCCCTACCCTCTCTCTATATGTTGCCCTGACTAAACAGGGTCAGGCTCTCACGACAAGCGGTGACTTGATACGGAGTAATGCCACCCTCCAAGAGACCTTCGCTCAGCTGATGGTGCCTTCGCCACTTCAAAGCACAAATACGGACACCGACAAGACGAATGGGCATGCCAAAATTTACGTCATTGATGGCTTGCTCGATCTGACTTTGAGTGTCCAGGATCTTGGGGCATTCGATGTTCGCTTTGCCGCGTGCGAATGTCTCAAAGCCTACTTCTCGAACCATGAGGTGGTTAGAGCCCACTTCCTAGCGAGGGCCATTGACGGGTATCAGTCGGGCAGGAATGAGACTACTAATGTTCTCACTGTGCTTCTAAACCCCACCGCCGTCCTCTCCGCAAGTGATCCATACCGATCATGGTTCGCTTCTGTAATTGCGTTCCACCTGCTGTTCGACAACCCCGCGGCCAAGGCAAAGGCGTCTGGGCTGACCGAAGGTGACTCGGAGAGTGGCGAAGAAGTTGTGACCTGCATCCAGACCGTGACGGCACACCTCATCGGGGGGCTTCGGCGAGACGACGACCCGAGGATCCTCGTGGGCCACCTGATGCTGCTTCTTGGCTGGCTGTTTGAGGATCTCGACGCTGTCAATGATTTTCTCAACGAGGGCAGCAACGTGCAAAGTCTTGTGCAAACTGTACTACAGCCTATCGTTCCCGGCGGCGACCTCGTTCAGGGATTATGCACCATGCTCCTCGGTGTCGCATATGAGTTCTCCACCAAAGACTCTCCCATACCTCGGGCCACCCTACAGTCAATACTACTGTCACGGCTAGATCGTGATCGGTACTTGGACCGACTAGGGAAGCTTCGAAGTCACCCCCTTGTGCGCGAATTCGAGGTTATACCCCAGAAGGCCGATTCTGCGGCCCAGGGAATGCTTCCCGAGGTGTTTTTTGACGCTGTTTTTGTCGACTTCCTGAAAGACAATTATAGTCGCATAGCCCGTGCTATTGACCGGGAACCTGGCCTGGAGATATCGGTGATTAACAACGGAGTGCAGAAGGGCATTTCTCGGGAGCTCGTAGATGCATTGCGAGGCCAGTTGGAGGAGAAGGATCGTGCCTTGGAGGAGATCAAGGTGGCCATGACGTCCCTAGAGAACCAGCTTGGCCAAGAACAAGCCGATCATCGTCGCTCGAAAGAGGGCATTGCGGTGGAATTGGCGAAGGTCAAGGAGACATATGAAAGTCGACAGAAGGCCCATGAAGCCGAACTACGGTTAGAAGTGGCGATACAGACGTTATTGGGCGTGCCCAGCTGACAATCTCACAGAAAACTCCAAACACAGCTGGCGGCCAAGGATACCGCTTTTGAGAAGCAAACAGAACAACTACGAGGGCAGATTGCTGCTAAGGATGCCGATCTCCAGAGGCAACTAGTAGCCAATTCGTCTGCTTTCGAGAAACAAGTCGAACAACTGCGGGCGCAACTCAACGCCAAGGATGCCGAGCTCAAGAGACAACTAACTGCCAAAGACGGCGAGCTCGAGAAGCAGGCCGAACGGCTACGGGGCCAGCTGGAGGTCAGGAATGCCGAGCATGAGCAGAAGGTGGCACAGGTCCGTAAAACTGCTGAGGCGGAGGCCGAACGCCTCCAGCGACGGACCGAGGCAGAGGTGGCCGATCTCAAAGCTACGATCAGCCGGTTAGAGGTTGATTTGATGAAGGTTGGTTGTGTTATTTGACCGCATGACTTCCAGGGGTAGGCTACTGACTCTGCGGGGGCATAGGCGAATAAGAGTAAGACGCAGGAGCTTCAGTCGCTGCGCAGCCAGCACGAGAAGGCCATGGCAGAGCAAACCAAGCGGGTCAAGGAAGCTGAAGACTCCTACAAGGAGCTCGAGAAGGAACTCGAAGATGCCCATAAGGCTGCCGACGAGAATGGCGCCAAGGCCAAGAAGGTACGGTTGGCACTTCACAGCGGAGGAGCAGGGTGGCCAGGGGTGAGCTAACCAGCGCTGTAGGCAGAGGCAGAGAAGGCCGAAGCCAACAAGGCGAAGGAGACGACGCAATCGGAGCTCGATGATCTTCTCATCGTGTTTGGTGACTTGGAAGAGAAGGTTGCCAAGTACAAGGTATGTCACCCTGCAGAGCACAGGCTCTCCCGGTGAGGACACCTGTACTGACAATTTGATCGCTAGGCTCGCCTGCGTGAGCTTGGGGAAACAGTCTCGGACGGAGAGGACGATGACGATGATGATGACGACGACGACGAAGGCAGCGGAGGCGAGGACGACGATGTAGATTGAGGATGGATATGTGATCCATCATGACTAGCGGGCACATAGCGTGTGAAGCCACAAGGTATTTTACCATTCAATCTCCCCCTACCATAATTCGGTGATCCAGGGCATGTAAATAATACAGCTGGCTGGCGTCTGCGTGCATCGAGTGTATGTGCTACCCTATACAGCGATACTTGGTTGGTAAGGTACAAAAGCCCCCCCGCCCAATTGCATCCACGCTCAGGCGGCGCACACAAAAGTTCAAAGTTGTGGATGTGGATCAATCAATGCCCACACTTGGGTGCGGACCCTGCAGTGCCACTGGTAGCTACAGGCAGATCTACTCACCTCCACCAACAAAGCTCGGAAGCAAATAATCTTCAGAATGGACGATCGTGTTGAGAAGTTGCCCGGCAGCAATGCCTCGGACAGCTCCGGCGAGAGCGACTGGCTCGATGTCGAGCCTGATGAGGAGCCGTCAACGGTAGTATCTTTGCTGGACTCGGAGACCTTTTCGAACCCATCCGACATGCTCGCACACTGCAAGGAGAAATACGGCTTCGACTTCCTCGCAACCGTTCGGAGACTCCAGTTGGACTTTTACGGCGCCATCAAGCTCGTCAACTTTGTGCGGCGACGGGGAAAGCAAAGCCAGCCTCTTCCGGACCAGATCTCACTCGAGGACATCGAGGACGAGGAGTATCTGAAGCCCGTGCTCGAAAACGACGCACTCTTATTCACCCTGGACGAGGTCCTCGAGGCTGACCAAGAGGTCACCGAAGGCGACTCGGGGCTGGTTGATTCCTCGGCCAAGGAGCTGCTGGCTTGCAACAAGGCACTCGAGGCCGAGCTCGAGGCGCTGCGGGATCAGTATTCCAACTACCGACTGGCGGTGGAGGAGACCCTGGACCGCCGCTGGGGAGATGATACCGCGCCTGGGAACTCAAAAAACGCGGCCCCCAAGAAGGATAATTCAGATTATTACTTCGAGTCGTATGCATACCATGGTTTGCTGCCCTTCCACCCCTCCATCATATATGTCACTGATAACTGATTTGCCTTTCAAGAGATCCACGAAACCATGCTCAAGGATGCAGTGCGCACAGACGCGTACCGCGACTTCATCTATGAGAATAAGAATATGTTCAAGGACAAGGTCGTGCTGGATATCGGCTGTGGGACAGGTATGTATTTGGTCCCTCTTCCCTTCCTGGAGATACCCGGCGAAGTTTGTATTTCCCAATACTGACCGAACCCTTAGGTATCTTGAGCATGTTCTGCGCCAAAGCTGGCGCGAAGCAGGTCATTGCCGTCGACAAGTCCGACATCATGACCAAGGCCATGGAGAACATCTTCAACAACGGCCTTTCCGACACAATCACCTGCCTCAAGGGCGCCATCGAGGACGTGATCCTCCCCGTCGACAAGGTCGACGTCATCGTCAGCGAGTGGATGGGGTACTTCCTCCTCTACGAGGCCATGCTCCCCAGCGTCCTGTACGCGCGGGACAGGTATCTCAAGCCCGACGGTATCATGGCGCCGAGCTCCGCAACGATGTGGATTGCCCCCGCTGCGGACCCCGAGTTCGTGGCGGATCACATCTCGTACTGGAGAGACGTGTACGGTTTCGATATGAAGGCCATGCAGGAGGGCATCTACAACGAGGCGCGCATCGAGGTGATGCCCAAGTCTTCGGTCTGTGGGACACCGTACCCGTTCAAGGTCCTCGACCTCCGCACCGTCAAGAAAGAGGAGCTGTCGTTCACGGCCGAGTGGGAGTCATCCCTCGATCAGGACATTGACATGCTGGATGGTTTCGTCATCTGGTTCGACAATCACTTTGCCACGGATGAGACCGTGCCTGAGCCCTGGACTACGGCTGAGGAATGGGTGAAGAGGAAGCCGGGGAATGTTGCGCTCCCCACCGGGCCGTTCACCACCCCTACTCACTGGAAGCAGGGATTCCTGCTCATGCCCCCGGACGATTCTCACAAGGATCTCAAGAGCTCGACCAAACTGACAGGAGAAGTGACCTACGCGGTCCTCGAGGAAAACGAACGTGCCTTGTCAATAAGCACAAAGTGGTCCATCGACGGACAAGAGTCGAGGAGTCGGTCGTGGAAAATGAAGTAGCATTATAGAACAAGAACAAAAAACTGGGCAGGACTATGATTTTTTCCAGTGGGATTATTCAAGAAGTTTCCCATGCTATTTCTATTCTATTTGATTCTCTGGTCTATAAATGCGGGACCTGAAGTCCTTCCAAGATGAGGTTGACAATGCTGAGAAACCCTTCGCCCAGGATGAAGCCCTATCGACGTATTAGCATCCGGTTATTCGGGAGGTATAGCACGGGCAGGCTTACCGATGCAATAATAATCAAGGGAGTATTGGACCGCTTCATAACGTGCACCCAATACCAGCCAAAAACACCTCCGATGGCTCGCGCCAGCGTAAAGGACGGAACATTGTACATGCCTAGGATCACGGGTTAGCACAGGGCCAGACAGACCAGCATGCAATTTCATCGACGTACCAACAGCAACTGCAATCCCACCGGGGACCCATGGACGCCATGGCTTCCCAGCGGAAAAGGTTCTAATCAGGGTCGCCACCGCGAAGAGAGCACCAGCTCCAATCGCCCACTCTTTCACCATGTACGGGAGCCCCTTTCCTGTGACTAGCCTCGCAGTGAATATCCAGACGTAGGCTGTTGGGACCGGAAAGAGCTCCCCGGGAATCTCGTACACCCTGTTTTCAAAGACTTAGACGGAATTAAAACAGTCACCCAGAGACATGGTAACTTACATGGTGTATAGGCGATAGATGAACGCACTTAGGACGGCACCTGCGGTGGCTCCGATTATCTGACCCCAAAACTGGGCCTTGGGTGCCGCGCCCAGGAGATGGCCGGTCTTGAGGTCCTGCATCAGGTCGCCAGCTTGAAGCGCGCCCTGTAAAAGGTTAGTGTGGTGCAGCTCGTGTGGGTTTGAATCCGAGTGGACTCACAGCTTCGGACTGTATTTGCAACTGTTAGCCTCAAAATCATCATCTTCTAGGAGTGTGGGTGGCAGGCATTTTGAATAGTTGAGCACTTACAACAGCCCCCGCAACGAGGTTGATGAGGACACTCGACTTGTGTGATTGCGGGATAATGAGCGCAAAGAAGAGCTGCGCAAGCTTGCTGATGCCCGAGACTGGGTTGAGGTCAGTCTCTCCCAGAGCCCGGACCCCCATGATGCTCAAGACCAGAGCCATGAAAACAGCAATGATAGTGGCATATAGGGGCACGAGGTTGCCGAAGACGATGTGTGTCGTCAGGACGCAGATCAGGATGGATAGCACGAGACCGATTGAAACCACCTTCTTCCCTACCCGCTGGTCTGGCGGAGCGTCGCCCTCTGGGTCTCCCTTCAGAGGGGATTCGTACGTCGGATCATCCGTCGAGACTCTCTGCGAGGCAGCAGCGCCGTCGCCGTTGGGAAGTAACGTATAATTGTGGGAGTCAAGTCCAAGCAACCTTCCCAGCCTCGACTGCCTGATCTTGTTGCGAATTCGGGTGACCAAAGCCGTGGTCTGCTTTCCGATGATGGGATGCAGAGCAATGTAAGCGAGACTCACAACAGCATCGACAAGCATAATCGCTAGGGATACCCAGACGATCCAACCTTTGCTGCCAGTCTCCCACTCACCGACGGGTCCGGGAGCCCAGCCCTTCGCCTTGGCCAGGGGGCTGAGTACGGCCCAGCCAACCACAGCCCCGAGCGTCATATGCAGCGTCGTCTCGGCGCCCATAATAATGCCCTGGCCAATATAAGCAAAGCTGGGATTGAGCGTCCACATCCATGTTTTGGCGGCTACGGAGCCAAAGATGGGGAGGTTACGCAGAATGGGGAAGAAATAAGTAGAGATGGTGTAGAGGCCAGATGCAAGGAAACAAAGGAGAAGCAGGCGCATGTTTGACGCCCAGTTATGGTTCTTGTCTTGGGGGTCCTCCTCAGGATCGTCGTCCGCCCGCTCAGGGGATGATGCCTCGGGGGAAAGTAGCGGCTCATCGCGAGGGACCAAGCTTGCGAAGCTGCCCTCTGCTGCGGCGTCAAGATCCTTTTGGGACTGCCGACCGCTGCCGTGCAGCACGGAAATGAGGACTGCGGTGCTGAAGCCGCTAGGAAATCGTAGACGCTCTCTTATTATGACCTGACGCCGGCTATCCCAGTAAAAAGGGAGGTTAGCCTTTTTTTTTTTTTTTTTTTTTTTTTTTTTTTTTTTGAAGACAAAGAAAGAAAAGGCAGGAAGAGAAAAAAGAACAGCATCCGAGATGATCAAGGGAGAAAGACGTACAGCGGAACTGCAAAGACGGCGCCAAAGTAGCAAAGGCCCACGGACCACACAATGAGCTGCCATATGCTCAGGTCAATAGGCCCCCGTTCTTCGGGCGCAAGGAGATAGGTCATAGCAGGGACCTTGAAGGCAAAGATGAAAGAATTAGCAATCATGAATCCATGTGCCTATACGAGATAGACTCACAACTCCCACCAGGCCACACCCCAGAGGCATGATAGCCATTCCACACGCGACACTCTGGACCAGCACATTCTCCACGGGGCTGAACGGAAAGCTCAGATGGCGAGACAGGAGCTTGAATATGCCGAAGCCCATCAGACTCGCGGGCATGGACATGATGGACACCCACCCGGTCTGGAGGCCGAAGTAGACGTTGGCGGCGCAGATGACTGTGCCCACCGCCAGGCCGACCGCCACGCCGCGGACCGTGAAGCTGCGACCGTGGGGTATGGGAGGAGCCATGGCGGGCAGAAGGTGTGACGGAGGGACAACCCAGCAAGTGAAATCTGGAGGTCGTTGCCGTTGCCGACGTTGGGTGGTGTGTCTCCGGTCACGGTGTGTTGTTGTCGCCCAGCTTTGACCCAAAATGGACGACTTGATGTCATGCGCATCGGGCCTCGGGTTTACAGTGCCGACCATCTTTAAGATGACTAATCGACACTGGTGACAAGCACAATGACTTTGAAATTGATTCGCAACAGCTGCTTAGTTGAAAATCAAAATTGTTGCTAGTGTGCGTGGTATCTACTATTTTGCGCATACCCAAGTTTATTGTAACAATGATTATTTGCACAGTCGCTGGTTGTGAGAGATGTAAGTCACGATCGAAGCTCTCGTGGTTGTTACCTACCTACTTAGTACTCTTAGTACGGTAGACACAAATGACTCGACATTAATGTCGTGCAACTGCCCCGCCATCTTGTGTGGGAACATTACACAAAATTAATGTCTCCCCCGCTGTAACAACCTTTACAAACGCTAGGTAATTACCTGACTACTACTAATAGTTGTATAGAGGTAGGTAGGCGCCACGGAGTACAACAACCCGCAACGTCTTCCACAAATGATCCCGTGGCATGGGCACTAGAAACCAAAGCTGTCCAGCAGTGATTCCATATCTGGCTCCTCAAAGGTCGTAGGCGGGGCCGTCGGCTTCTTCGCTCCTCCATCCAGAGGCATACCCTTCTGCAGACCCATCGACGGACGGTCGTCCACAACGAGGGAGCTCCGCCGCCGTAGCAGCTTGAGTGGATTCACCTCTCCACCGAAACCCGATATTGTTGGCTGCTGCTGGAACTCCCAGTTTCGAACTAGCCAACCGTCAGCTATCGGACACACATTCTCAGCAGGAGCGCCGTCCCGCCCCGTTTTGAACATACCCAAGTCGAGGCCCAGGAGGTCGCAGCCCATTCGATCGTACAGCTTCGCGCTGTGGAGTACAAACTCCCACTCGGCCCCTGGCGATATCTTTGACGCACCGCGCAAGGTCGACAGAGTCTGCTGGCGCAGTTGCGAATAAAGAACGACGAGTGCAGGGTCGTCCGTCAAGAACAGGCGTGACTTGATGTCGGGGGAGGTGGGCGTCTCAATGAGCGCATATACTGGGGTCTGGGGAGCTGTCAGCGTCGCCGTTCGGAGAGAGGTATTGTGGAGTATTGTGGAGGGATGGTCCTTACAACCAACGCTCGGACTGCCATGTCCTTGCGCCCCAGCATCCAGAACGCCCATGATGCCAGCCACCGGTTACCTTCTTGGCCTGCCAGCGCAAGGACGTCTTCCTGCAGAATCTTCCGCAGCACCCGGCCCTCGTCACCCTCATATACTCGCGCTATGGCGATGGCGAGTTGCATATCATGAAGTTGGTGCAAGCAGATGTCAACTGCTCCCTCCAGATTACCTGCGAGAAGGAAGAATGCCGCCGCATATGCTGATCTGTGTCAGTTCGCCCGCCATCTCGTAGACAAGGAGGGTTGTTCGTCAGAGCCTCACCGAAACGTCGCTTGCTAAGCAGCGCATACGCATTCTTCAGCGCCGCCTTCCTCCACCTGGGGTCGTCGAAGTTGTTGGCTAAAAACTTCAGTGTCGAGCCCTGTTCCCTGTTCCAGCTAGCCATACGCCACAGGCCTTGGAGGATAGTCTTTTTGCGCAGAGCCAGATAGAACAGGCTGCAGTCGACCGGGTTCTTCTCCTCGCTCTTGGTGTACTCATTGCGAGCTAGAGCTTCAAACTGCGTTTTCTGGTTCGGGCCCCCCCCAACCTCTGTCAGGATCTCCGCCTCAAATCTCAAGACATGGATGGTATGCCGACTTACCACAGCGTTATTGTCGGAGAGCCACATGAATATGCCGCTTTCGCGCGCATGTTCCCACAACATGCTGCCATGATTCTGACGCGACACAAAGTCCGCGAGAATGTCTTGACTGTTGGAGTGGAACGCCCAGTTGATCTCCCTCCATGAAAGGTGCATCTCGGTCGCACGCCCCTTCCGGAGCGCATTTTGCCGAAAGAAGAGCATGAAGCGAGCCCCGTTCTCGTCCATCGAGCGCCTGTGACGCTCCACCAACCCCGCACACTCGATGATATCGGCCAGCTGGATCTGCTCGTGGCCTGTAAGTTGCGGCAGCCTGATTTTCGTCAGCTTCTCGTTGATTGCGGTCGCGACCTTCTCCGTGAATATCTCGTCGTCCTCATCGTCGTCAAGGCCACCATTGAGGTACGATCCATTAGCCTTCTCGGGTATGCGTCCCGGTTGATCCTGGAAGAAAAGAGTCAGCAGTTGGCTCTACCAGCCGTAGAACCGAATGGTCTCACCACGTCGGCATAGAACACATTCATATCCAGCCCAAGATAGTCGTCCAGGGACTCCCCTGCGATGTAATACTTCAAAGTCCTGTGGAGAGCGACAAGGATTCGCCGTACAAGAACATTTTTTCCTGACAAGATGCTTTGGCTTAGAAACTGGGGATGGAAAACCGGAAGCGGCCCATTGAATCTCTGGACAGCGTCGAAGAGATCCCACGTCCCGTCTTTGCGACGCGGCAGTCTCGAGCCGGTGACTAATTGGTCAGAAACATGGACACTCCGATCATGCACAAACATCTGGTGCCCAGCTCCGATGACCAGGTGGCCGTCGCTGAGCCACGTAGAGTCCCCAATTGGATGCGGCGTAAGGTCGCGGATGCTGATCTCTCGAACGGCGGCCCACGCAGGACCCTTGTTGAGGTAGTCGAACCGCATCTGGGAGAGCAGTACGACTTTGTACTGGAAACCGACGGCCAAGATAGACTGCGCGTCCGGCGTCGCCGTCCAGTCGAGGTCCTGAATGAGGTTGTGCGTCTCGTGGTCTTCATCAAACTCGAGACGGGACTCTCCAATGTCCCAGATGGTGACCATGGACCTCGTAGAGTTGACCAAGGCGGCCTTCTTCAGCATGCTCCCACTGACCAACGCCGGCTCAGAGATGCCCGTCTCGGTGGAGGACGTGCATAGCCAGTCGACCTGCCGCCGCGCGAGGTCAACACGAGCTGTCCAAAAGGCCACCCGACCACTTTTGGTATATGAGACGGCCACATCTCGAGAGAAGACGTCAAGAAAGCCATGTGCGACGGGTGGCGAACCAGCGGGATCGACCGGCAGGACATACGCTAGCCCTTCCGTATCCTGAAGTTCCAACTGGCAGAACTCCTCGATCTTGGCCCCAGCGCTTGACATTGGGTCATCGAAGTAGCGAGGCAAGCTCACCTCCCACACGATGCCACGACCTTCTGACGTTATAGTGGCGATATGGGCGGTGGTGTAATCTCGGACCTGCGGGCGTGGCAGGATAATGAGGCACAGAGGCTTGCCAGAGACCTCATATGAGCGTTGATCCAAGGTCACCCCTTTTTCAGACCGACAATCCCACAGCGTCACTGTCTTGTCCTGGAGGAATACTACAAAACGTCCCTTCCGGAGAACGGAAATGCGGTGGATGTGGCCCTTCTCAGGGATAACGCATCTGCGCGACAAGCTAGGACTGGGTGTTCTTGATGACCTCGGCTGTGTGTGGTTCCACGTAATACACTCTCCGTGGTCGGTCCGCGAAACGACTGCCTGTCCGCTGAAGTTGCGCACCATTTTCCTGATGGAACCTGAATGGCCAGACCAGATGGTCTCTAGAGAGAGACGGCGGTCGTTTGTTGTTGGGTCCAGTAGATCCGCCACATTCGTGGTGAAAACACCGATCCTGCCGTCGAACGAATGCAAGAGAATGTGTAGCCTGCCGCTGGGCTTGTCGCAATACGTCTGGATCTCTATATGCGGCAGATTTCTTAGGGAAAGGAACCCGCTGAGGAACTCGAGCTGCCGTGAGCGGATCCGGGCAATGTTGAAGATGCCCGGGGACTTGGCGGTGCTGCTCCCAACATCCTCAAATGCCCAAGCTGATAGGAGACCGTAACTATCGACGGCGATGCAAATCTCGGGGCTCTTCCGGGCAACAGCCACAAGATGCTCCAGAGCAACGTCGTCGACGATCGAATCATCCGTCATGCGGTCCTGAACTGCCCTCTCGACAGATGGAACGAAGTCGCGGGAGTCGACCACGAAGGCAAGCTGCACATCGTGCGCAGCCAGAGACCCGTCGTCGACCGTGGCTCCCACATCGACCTTTCCCCAGAGATTCCACTGCTTCCCATCATATGTATCCGCTGGTGTCCAGGCGCGGACGGCGGCGTCCGTACAGAATGTGTACAGCACATTCTCGGCCGTCTGCTCCACATGAAACGGTCTGCGCCAGCGGGCGGAGCTGACAATATTCGGGTGCCGCAGATATGTCATGTCGAAGCGGACCTCGTCCGCGCCGTAGGTGAGGCGCCGCCAGACTTTGGGGAGCCGATCATGGTAGCCGAGGGATACGATGTATGCCGAATCGTACGACAGCAACGCATATTTCACAGGGCTCGGAAGTTCTCGCTCCCACAGACACGCGGCCTCCCCCCTAGTGTTGTAGAGGGAAAGCCAGCTGGTACCCAGTAGGAGCTCCTCCGAGGTGCCCCATGACAATGTGCATTGCGTGTCCGAACTTGTTGGTGGGTGCGGGATGTCAAAGGCCAGTTCGAGCGCCCACTATCCAGCTGTTAGCCAGCCACTCGTCGCGTTGCCGCGCAACTTGTATTCCCAACCTTGAGAGCGTTCTCCTGCAAGCCTAACGGCTTATACACGCGAACTTGTGTAGATGTGCAGCATGCGATCTTGCCGGAACTTTCGTCAAAGGCCACAGCTTCGAGGGGTCGCTCGTCGTCATCGTAGATGGTCTGGATGACCGTGCGCGCGTCGGTGAGAATCGTGAATGCGTTTCCGGTGATGTATACCTGGATAGAAGCTGTTAGAACCATGCCCCGGCCTCGCGGCTTCCGGTTTCATCTCGTCAGGGCATGCTCACATTGATATGCCTGGCGTCCCAGGAGCCCGTCGCCAGACCCTGGAGCCTGGATTGTGGCTTCCCCGGCAGCACGGCGCTCATACTACCGAACTCGGAGAAATGAGCGCATCGCCAGCATCTGTCCCCGATAGGTGATGAGGTGTTTGATCCGACAGGTCTCCGCGGGGGGGGGGAGGGGATTGGAGCTTTGCGGGCGATGAGCTATGCACGAGTACAAGTAGGGTGGGTCACATGCGCCTCTGGCACGAGGGAGGAGTGTGACGCGACGTGACGCACCGGGTGGTGCGGATGCCACCCACTGTGGTATTAGTTCCACGAAGATCTAACCCCAATCGATCGACCAGGGCGTAAACTCGAATCGCTCTCCCTCCACCAGCACCGCAGCCTTAAGCGACTTCCAGGTTGACATCAACTTGCACAAGGAAATACAGTATTTAAGCCAAGGGTGAAACCCCAAACAGCCGCCTCCTTACCACCACTTACATCTTCCATGTACAAACTGTATCCAACAACGCCGTGCCCTCCTCCTAACCGTAGAAAAGGGGTATCCAAACCAAAACAGCAGTGCTTTTCCAACTTCCGACCTCCGTTCCCTTCCAACATGTCCATTCCCAACGCCCCGATTCCGTGTAAGTAAAATGATAAAGTAGAAACATTTTAAACCCTTCCCGCTGCGCAGCAGTGTCATATCTTGGACCCCCGCCTCTGAGGGTAGCTGAGCCGTAGGTCCTTTCTGATGGATCCAACTAACTTGGGCGCAGTTTCGGAGGGCCTGTCGATGGTCGGAAAGTGGTCACCGCCTCAGAAGAGGCATCCGGGACCACAGAAGGAGCGCTCGCGCCTTCAGCCTGGGTTCTCCTGGCAACTGGCTGCCGAGATATTAGGTACTGTCTCTGAGCCTGTGGCCCGACTGATCGGCTCCCCAGTGCCGCGGGTGTCGGTGATGAATCGGAGGCTGCCTTGTTCATCAGCCCCGAAGCATTTGCAGTGACCGACCTAGCTGGACCAGGTCGACTGAGCGTTCTCGGCGTGCTCCGGTTTCCGATAACTCGTCCAGTGGCTTGCAAGTCGGGCATGGACCTGGCTAGACTTGGCTGCGGTCCCGTCATCCGACTTGGTGGGCGGCCCCGATTTGACGGTGACTGGTCACCGGCCACCAGTTGCGATTTCGAATTCCGGGATCGGAACTCTCGCTCCAGGTGAGCCGGCACCGGTCCACTGGGCGTTGTCGAGGGAAGCCCAGACAGAATAGTGCCCCCATGGGCTCGATCCAAGAGTGGCGGGGCGTCATCATCGTCAGCGCTTGATGGTGTGTTCTCGTCCGATTCCTTTACTGATGGCATAGGGGTCGCAGGAAATATACTTCCCGTATGAAGCAATAGCCTGGGTCGTCGGGTCGGGGTGTCCGTCAGTGCAGATCGCGGGAGCGGACTGCTCTCCTCCCGCCCGAACTGCGTCTTCCTGGAAGAGAAAGGTCTCCAGCTGCTTCGCAACAGACTCGAAGATCCGAAATGCCGCGGAGTCTCGGCTGGCTCTTCGAATGCGACACGCTTGCCCTTGTTGCACTGTTGCCTCCACCGCAGAAAGGTCCGGACGCACTTGTCGCGCTCATATCTTCGTCCAAGAACGGCCGCCGTGTGAGCTTGGCCACGCTGCTGTAGGGAGGATATGGACCACAGTTTCTGGTATTGCCTCTGTTTGCCAGCCGCCCATATGACCTGAGCTTCGAGGTGTTGCTCCTCATTCTCCAGAGATGCCTGCGCCCACATCCCTACCCACGCCTTCCCATGGTGAAGAAGTGCTTGATAATGCCGCTGGTGGCCCTCGACAGCTAGGCGGCTCCAGCTCTCCAACACCTCGAATTGTCGTCGGGGATCTCTTCCTGCTCTGCACGCTTCCGCTGCAGAAGCTTGGCGTTGACCTCCAGCCGTAAGTGACCTCCATCGATCCAAAGCGGCAAAGAAATTGCGTTTTTTCCTATGTCTTGAAACCTCTTGATACCGTCTCATAAGATATCTTTTGATTTCCTCCCTTTCACGTACCTTCCTCCGTGCTATGGACGCCTCGAAGACGTCAAGGAGACGAGTGGCGCCTAGATAGAGGCCTGAGCGACCCCCCAGGCGCTTGAGATCTGAGCACTCTTGATGTAGATGCCTCATGCTGCCCCAGGCACGCGCCTTGGCAACTCTCTCATAGGATTGTATCGCTTCGTTTTGCGCTCGGGCGTACCCTTGTGATTTCTGGGCCCAGAGGTCAAATGCTCGTGTAATTGAGAGGAACTCCGCCCTCCATAGGAAGGCCTGGGCCCTGGCCCGAAGACCCCATAGGTCAAATGCATGTCTTGCCTTCTCCAGGAGCCGGTAATGGCGATATGACTGTGCTCTTCGACTCGCCTCGGCCTGGTCCCACCAGTCCCTGAGATATGCAAAGGAAAGGTGAAGCCCTCCAATTTGCAGTGCGGCTGTCTGCCGTGTAACGACTCTCTCAGATTGCCCTTGCCACCGAATCAAAGCATTAATCTCGCTGGCGCGTAGCCTGTGGTCCACCACTGCCTCGCGGAGAACTGCATCGTCCCCGGCGCTAACCAGCCATCTGGTCAACGTCTTCCGTCGAGCCCGGCCTGCGACCTTCTGCCGAGCAGCCTGCTCCGAGAAATGACAGGTCCATCTGTCAAGTGCTTGCTGAATCTTCCTCAGATGGTATGCCTGAGCAGCCGCTGCAGCCGTCAACCGCAGCTGTTCCTCGTTCTGCGCAACCGCCCGTTGCAACTTCTGTGCGGCAGTCGCTACCCTCAGATGGTCCATGGCTGGGGCCCGGGAGCTTGGTACTTGACTCCATCCCCGGAAGCAACGAAACCGAATCATGTGTCGCCTGGCGACGGCCTCCCGTTCTAGCCGGCGAGCTGTACGATCGGCCCAGTGATTGAACACTCTGCTAGCAAGGTAGATCTCACGAGCCCGGGCAGCTCGGGCCAGGAGACGCTGATCCAGAAACTGGACGGCGGCCTGTCCCTCTGGTGTCTGAGGAGGCGGAAAGGAATCCTCTTGCCTTGGCGATGTGGTTTCATCCACATTTGGCTTCTGATGAGTCTCATCCGGTGCGTCGACTTGAGGGCGAGAGATGGGCAGGGCTGCCGCCGACAGTGTCTGCTCCTGACCTCCAGCGGAAACCTCATTTTCGTTGCCTCTATCTGCTGAAGGTTGGTGGTCGTCGGCCGCCGTTTCCAAGGCCTGGGCTGCGGGGCGCCGAGGGCTCTGGGCTCCATTTTGAATATGACGCTGCGACACAGTGGTCCGCCAGCTATCCACGGCTGACAGTAGGGAAGGCCGATAAGCAGGACCTTCGGTGCCAGGATCCCTGGACGGTGGTTGTGAGGACTCGGGTTCGTTCTTCCTGTAACCGTTGCGGATAGGGGCACTAGCGGGTGGTCGAGAGGCACCCTCCTCCAAGGCAGGTTGAGACGCTTTCGCGTTGGTACCAGAGCCAAATCTGCTCAACGACATCGCTAAGGCGCCATTCCCCTGGTTCTGTTGGCGTTGAGCAGCGGCATTGCGCCATCGGTTCATGGCAGAGGTAAGCGTGACTCGTTTCGCAGCTTGTAGTACCTCTGCGGTTCCGAAGACGGGACCAAACTCCGCATCGTCGTCGTCGGATAGTTCATCTTGGTCACTCTGCTCCTCATGAGCATCTGCTTGTGCAGCAGGGTCAGGCAAGGAGGGTGCTAAAGGAGGCGCCTTTCCCACGCCCTGGTCCCCATGTGATTCCGGAGCGGATGTCAACGGACGAGTCGGAGGCGAGTCGGGTGGCACTGGGGATGACGAGTTCCTGACAGACACGGTTGAGTTTTCGCCGAATTCCAGGACAATGCCCATGCGCTCCAGGATCGCTTGGAATTTCTCAACGAGGGTTCCATCACCAACCTCCCCCCCGACTCGGAAGACAAAGGCCGAGAGATGTTGGTCGGCGTCGGGATCGATGTCATGCTGGGGAAGAACCTCGTCGTATGCTCTGAACAGCGCCGCGACAGGCAATGGCTTCGGTTCTCGTGCGGTGTCGATTTGCTTCTGGGCAGCCGTCACCACGGCATGAAGGATCGCGATATCTGCCGCACCCTAGATATTAGCAGTCGCGCGACACTATAGAAGCGATATGCACTACCTTCATTGGAGTAGTAAGGGTCTTGTGTTGATCGCGCCCAGCTCGCCACGCTCGCAAGCTCGTCATCGTCATCGTCAGAGGGAGCGGAAGGGCCAGGTTCGGCAGGGTTATACGGGTATGCCACTGGTCAAGAATTAGCACATCCTCTGGATAATGATGTTCCTTCTGGTTTCATCGTACTCGAGGCGACAATTGGACTCTATTATTGATCCATAGTCAACACAGGGTTGACCATGTGGGTTGCGACACGTCGCGCAGGGCCTCGGCGAATTCAACTCGGCGCTCGAACTGCGAGTAATACCAGGCGACCAAGATTCCGTAGTATCTCAATCCGAGAGCATGAGATACGGTCCTCTTACGCGTCGTTCCGATTGCGCATTTGGTCGGAGGTTTATGAAAGTTCAGGTAGCGAAGTGGTAGCAACAACGGCCTACAATCGGCCGACCTAAGTAGCAATCGATTAATAGGTTGTAGCGCGTCGAGAACAAAGAGACGACTGGTGGGATGCCAGTCGCTCGCGACAAAGGCCGCGACAAAGCGCGTAAAGTGGGTGGCTGGCAGAACACAGCAGGGGGAACCCGAGCTGTTGTTGGGCGGGCACCAGGCCTGGCGGGCACTCACCGGCAGGGTCGGTCCAGCGTCCGGCTCCCTTACCTGCATTATCACGGTTACATAGATAATTGCTAACCACCTCGCCTCACCTCACCTCAGTTGCATTCGTCGTGCCGTGCACATCCATCCACCTAGTTCAGTCTGGCATCGTTCGTCGTTCATCGCAACCAAACTCTTGGAACCGAGGCTGGCTGTAAATGTCCAGCTTCTCGTATTAAGCATTCCGTCATGACGCGTGTCACCACTCGCCCGATCCAGAAATTCGCCGCGGCAACGTCCAAGTGCTCGGCCGAGGTGACTTCCACCTTCTGGCTCCAAGATTTTGACCAACAACATCGAACTGACTCGAACAAAAGGCTGCAGCATATGGAAAATGCATCGTCGCCGATTACAACGCAGTTCACAAGGATAAGTGCGTCAAGGAGTTTCTGCAACTCAAGAATTGTTACATAGTAAGTCCATATATACACATCGTCCAATCACTCTCCCCCCAGAGCCTCCTGGCTAACTAAGCTTCAGGCCGCTTCAAAGAAGTAATAAGAATATTTCCTCTACATTTATTTTCCACTTCTTCTTCTCTGATCTAGTGTGTACTTATTTAAGCATCTTGTATGCAACTGCACAAAATTTCCGCCTCTCTAATCACCTCAAAGCTGGAGTAGACGCAGAGAGAAAGTCGCCTGCTGCACCTCCTGGTTCTCCTCCGTGATAAGGCCGTCGCCGCTGACCTCGCCTTCCTGCTTATCGATCGGCCGCCGCAGTGCCTTCTCAAAGATGGCAGACTGTGACGCAAAGGCACCCTCCAGGCCAATGTTTTCGGGATCGGATAGAACCCGGTACTCCATCTTGATGTCGTCCGTTGGCTGCAGGCCAACCTTCTTCCGCAGTCGCTGTACACGGTTGACGATTTCTCTCGCGAGACCCTCCTGGGCCAACTCGGGGTGGATCTCCGTGTCCAAAATCGTCAATACATCGCTGTCCGTGTTGGTCTCGAGGTTCTTGGAAGACTCGTCCTCCTTCACACCTCGCCGAACGACCAAGTCGCCTTCCTCCAACCGGATGCCGTCCACCAGAATGTACCCGTCCTGCACGTATCCCTGAACTTGTTCGCTGGTCAGCCCAGGCAGCGCCTTCTTCACACGCCCCATATCCTTCTTGAGCTTCTTGCCCAGGACGGGCCAGTCAGCCGTTACACTGTACAAGACGTTGTACTTGGCCTCGTCGGATGAGAGGACCAGGTCCCGCACATTCAGCTCTTCCACAATGTACTTCTCCAGTGACTTGACGTCCTCCAGGTATTGTGGGTCGCGGTGAATGACGACCAGCGTCTTCAGAGGGGTCTTGAGACCAACTGTCCGGCGCTCACGGGACACTCGGCCAAGCTCAATGACCTTCTGCATCCTCGCCACGCGACGCTCGACCGCGAAATCGAACAGCTCCTTGCGGACTTCGGGGAATTCCAAGAAATGCACGCTCCGGGGGTCTTCAGCTCTAAGCTTCTCAGGGATGTGAGGCAGCAGCCTCTGGTAGATGTTGTCTGTCAGGAAAGGCGTGAAGGGGGCCAACCCACGGCAGAGGGTAAAGAGGACTTCGAAGAGGGCGTTCAGAGCATGGTGGGTATCCTCGACGCCATTCTCGCCCTTCAATCGCCGCCGGTTGAAGCGAATGTACCAGTTAGTCGTGTTGTCGATAAGCTCGAGCAACCTCGGGACCACAGTATACAGGCGGTAGACTAGGAAAGTATGTCAGCGTAGGTACTCGATTCTGCCGGTGACATGGCGAACTTACACTTCATCTCCTCGTTGACGAACTCGAGCAAGCTCTGGCAGCTTGCCAAAATCCACCGGTCCATGACATTGGTGTTGCTCGACTCCATACCGGGGTCCCACTTGTAATCGACGCCCTCCAACTTCTTTAGCAGGGCGACCTGGCCCTCGAAGAATTTGTAGCTGTTCCACAGAGGAAGAAGCACCTTCTGCACCACCTCCTTCACACCGCTTTCCTTGAACCTCAGGGGCTCAGCTCGGACGACCGGGGAATTGATAAGGTACAAGCGAAGAGCATCGGAACCGTACTTCTGCATAACCAAAGCCGGATCAGGGTAGTTCTTGAGTCGCTTCGACATCTTCTTCCCGTCCTCCGCCAGGACGATTCCATTTACGACGCAGTTCTTGAACGGGGACTTGCCGAATAAATGCGTGCCGAGTACAAGGAGCGTGTAAAACCACCCACGCGTCTGGTCAAGCCCCTCGGCAATAAAGTCTCCTGGGAAGATGTCCTCGAACTTATCGGCATTCTCGAATGGGTAGTGCTGGCTGGCGTAAGGCATGCTTCCGGATTCAAACCAGCAATCGAAGACTTCCTCCACTCGCCGAAGAACACCCTTGCCCTGCTTGCTGGGGATGGTGATGTGGTCGATCTTGTGGCGATGGAGGTCTGTGATTTCGCCCTCGTATCCGCTCAGCTGGCGAAGTTCCTCCACGCTGCCAACGCAGACACGCTCTTCCGTGTCATCGCTGCACCACAGCGGAATAGGCGTACCCCAATACCGATTCCTGCTAACGTTCCAGTCACGAGCATTGGCGATCCAGCTGCCAAAACGTTTCTCCTTCACAAAATTTGGCACCCAGTGCATTCCCTCGATACTCTTGAGCATGTCAGGGACAATGTCGGTGATGCGGATAAACCAGGAGGGGACAGCTCTATAAATCAGAGGAGTATCGGATCGTGGGCACATGGGATACGAGTGCTTGAGCTGAGAGTCCACCACCAAGCGACCGGTGCCCTTGAGATACTTGATGATGTGCTTATCAGCATCCTTGACATGCATACCCTTGAAGTCGGTGACACGATCCGTGAAGAGACCAGTGTCGGTCACCGGGTCCGGAGGAGGCCGCTGCTCTGTGATGATGCCTGCCTCCACAGCGACGTTGTAATCATCTTCGCCAAAGGCAGGAGCCTGGTGAACAATTCCAGTACCGCTGTCTGCTGTCACGTAGGTCGCGTTGAGGACCTTGAAAGCCACGTCCTTGAATTCCTCGTAGAAGTAGTTGAACAGCGGCTGATACCTCCAGCCCAACATTTCTTTGCCACGAATCTTGCCGAGGACTGTGTACTTGGCCTTCTTGGGGTCTTTGTAGAGGGTGGTAAGGAGGTTCTCGAGGATAATGTAGTTCTTTCCGGACTTCTCGTCCTTGATCTTGAGGTACTCGAAATCCGGATGGGCAGCTAGGCCAAGATGCGAGGGCAAAGTCCAAGGAGTGGTGGTCCAAGCAAGTAGGTGCGTATCCGGGTCGTCTAGCAAGGGGAAGGATACCACAATAGCCGGGTCGGTAACGTCTTGGTAGTTCTGATTCGCTTCGAAATTGGACAGAGCGGTAGTGAGCGCGGTGGAGTAAGGCATTACCCGGTAGCCCTGGTAAACCTGGCCCTTGTCAAAGAGTTGCTTGAATACCCACCACTCAGACTCCATGAACTTCGGGTCCATAGTCTGCACCTATCCGTCAGTACTGCGGCTGGGATGGCAATAACGGGCCCTAGAAGTCCTCCCACTGACTGACCTTGTAGTCATTGTCAAAGTCGATCCAACGTCCCAGACGCTCAACGGTATGACGCCACTCGCCGGCATAGCGCATGACAATAGCTCGACACTCCTCGTTGTACGTCTCGAGTCCGACCTTCATGACAGCCTCCTTCCCCGAGACTCCTAGCTTCTTGTCGATCTCGTGCTCGATGGGAATGCCGTGGGTGTCCCAGCCGAAGCGACGCTCCACGTGGAAACCCTTCATAGACCAGTAGCGAGGGATGATGTCCTTGATAGTCGAGGCCAGAAGGTGGCCATAATGGGGAAGCCCAGTCGCAAATGGTGGACCATCATAGAACGTGTAGCGCGGTCGACCGTTGGACAGCTCGACCTGTTGCAGCAGCCTCTTTTAGCGCTCTGAAAGACGGTACTCCGAAAGCTCGGAGAAGACAAACCTGGCGCCGGAAGGCATCGATCTCACGCCATTTCTGGATGATGGCCTCCTCTTCCTTGGGAAAGTCGATCGACATGGTTGTGGCTTCTGCGTGTTCGCGAGCTGAGTTGGTAAAAGTCCAAGAGGCAACGCGCAAGGCTCCAACCGGCTTTTAAGCTCGAGGCTGAAGTAGACGGAATTGAGTCACTGCTAGGTAAGCAGTAGCTGCGCGAGAACGCTGATGAGAAATCAGCCACCGAAGGCGCAATCGACCTGGCCTTCGTGTTCCGTTTCAAATGTTGACGCGCCCCTTTGGTTGGAGGGAAGTGGGATGGGAGAAAGATCATGGAGGGGTCGTTTTTTCGAGGGGTGACTCAAGTGGGGTGGGACGGTGCCTGTGCGGCCCTGCTCCCCTCCCTCCTCCGCCTCGGCCGTCCCCCGGGGGGGGGTTTGTGCAACTTGGAGCGGACACGCTGGGCAGTGCCGCGTTTCACTCATCTGGACGCTCAATCGTTCCTCTCCCGATGTCTGGTTCTCAGAGATATCAGGCCAGAAATTTACCGTTCTTCGATCTCTGTTACATCTTAATACTGTACTGTATTACTTGTAGTACCTGGCATAGATTGTTCACGATTTCTCTACCAACCTACTACTACTCGTAGTACTACTAGTAGTACTCCCACCATTGACCCCCGCTTATACGGTTCGCAAGTACAGAGTACTTTGCCTCTCCCGCCAACTCCAGCTACCAGCCGCTGTAAACGAACGCCACGACAAGTACCACTTACATGGCGACTTTGACCCGCCCGTACCTTTTACCCCAGCAACGTGCCCGGTTGCCCAGACTGCCCTGGGGTTTCCAAAACACCAAAGATCCGACCCCAGGGGTTCAATTATCGCATCATCGATCCCGTCAAGCATTGTTCGCGAGCATTCCTCGTAACTGTACGACACGCCCCTCCGTCGCTATCGTACTGACTGTGCTTTGCCTACCCGAGTACCGCCTCTTATGCCCTGGGTCCGCATCCGTTCCCTGTGCGATCCTCACAAGTCACAACCCATCCCGGAGGCACTGGGTCCCTGGATCCGACAATGTCCTTCTTGTTCGGGAGAGCAAAGTCTCGCGCCACGGCCGACCTACCCAAGCAAGCTCGCGATCACATTTCAAAACTAGAGGGGCCCAATGGCGCATCAAAGGTGCGTCCGCAAGCAAGGCCGCCCGCCCTCTGCAGGATGGCTAATAATTGTGTGTTGATAGTCCGAGGAGCTCGCGCGGGTGCTCAGCCAGATGAAGGTCTTACTACAGGGCACACAAGGTGAGTCGGCGCTAGCAGGCCCCTTGGTAACTTGACTAACAATCTCGCCAGAGGCTGATAGTTCTCCCGAGCAAATCTACCAACTCGTCACGGGTCTGATCGACGAAGATCTTCTCCACCTCCTAGCCGTCAACCTCTTTCGCCTTCCCTTCGAAGCCCGCAAAGACACCCAAGTCATATTCTCCTACGTCTTCCGTTTTCGACCCGCCGCTGCGGCCCCGAAGAGCGACCCCATCGCCCTGTCCTACGTGGTGTGCAACCGGCCCCAAGTGCTCGTCGAGCTATGTCGCGCGTACGATCACAAAGAAAGCGCCACACCCGCAGGCTCGGTTCTGCGCGAGTTATTGAAAAACGAAGCCGCAGCAGCCATTATCCTATATGACGATGGCGACGCACCAGGTTCCAGTTCTAAGGGCTTGAACGCCATCGACCGGGACAGGCCGCAGAGTGGCAGAGGCGTCTTCTGGAGGTTCTTCGACTGGGTGGACAAGAGCTCCTTCGAGGTGGCAGCCGATGCATTTACTACATTCCGGGTGAGAAGAACACTTGCGCACACTCGGCCGTAAAAGTCCGCAGCAGAGCTAACCGGCTTCGGAATAGGAGCTACTGACACGGCACAAGGAGCTCGTGCCGAGGTACCTCTCTGTCAACTTTGACCTCTTCTTCGAAAAGTACAACAACGTACTGGTCCAGTCAAAAAGCTACGTGACCAAGCGGCAGTCGATCAAGCTGCTGGGAGAGATCCTCCTGGATCGCTCCAACTACAGCGTCATGATCGCCTACGTCGACCGCGGCGAGCACCTCAAGATTTGCATGAACCTTCTCCGCGACGACAGGAAGATGGTTCAGTACGAGGGCTTCCACGTCTTCAAGGTCTTCGTGGCCAATCCCCACAAGTCTCTAGCTGTACAGAAGATCCTCATCATGAACCGTGGGAAGCTCCTTAGCTTCCTTTCGCATTTCCTCGAAGATCGCACAGATGACGAGCAGTTTATCGACGAGCGCGAGTTTCTGATAAAACAGATCCGTAACCTGCCAGCTACGCCCGTACCACCGCAGCGATAGAGACGCTCAAGATACCAGGAGGAGGTCTCTTTGCTTTGTGTTAGGATTGTGTATTTTGTCTTTACCGCATGTTCATGGCCGGCGTTACTGTGCAAGTTGAGGCGTCAACGGGAAGCGAGAAGGGGAAGCATGGATACAGCTTTGGAGACAAATGCTATCCATAGAGATACTTATTTAAATTAAACAAATGCAGTATGATGTTTTGAGGTTATTACCCGCCAGAATGTGGCCGCGTGGAGCCCACCAAGCAGTGATTTCGTACATATAAGCCCAAAGAATCCTTACCAACGCCCATCCGTTCCGTGCCTGCCCGGAGTTTGTCTACCTAAAATTTACGCCTCGCAGCAAACTTTTGCTACCCCAAATCATCCATC
This sequence comes from Hapsidospora chrysogenum ATCC 11550, assembly GCA_000769265.1. Taxonomy (NCBI): domain Eukaryota; kingdom Fungi; phylum Ascomycota; class Sordariomycetes; order Hypocreales; family Bionectriaceae; genus Hapsidospora; species Hapsidospora chrysogena. The sequence continues at coordinate 49,859 of JPKY01000050.1, forward strand.
ACGCTCCTTCTCTGACCTCCCACTTTCCCACCCTACCGCGGCTGCTTGGACAACAAGACGTTCACGCTCTCCCGGGCATTCTGGGTGGCCCAGACACTATTGCGGCCACCCCGGCGCCACTCGTCACCGCCAATATTGTCATTGCCTCCCCGGGTAGACTCTCCCATGATCACATCCAGGTCACGCTTCTGCGAGCTCAGCCAGTTCCGGATAAAGTTGGCCGGATCCTCCTGCAACGATGTGAGGAATGTGTGCTTGGCCTTCGAGAGCGAAATGGCCTGCACAATCCTGGCCAGCTGATCGTCCAGGGACGTCACGTCCCTCAGCATGGCCGCATACTGAGGGTTGCTCAGAAGAGGCTGGAGTGTTGCTCGGAGGGGATCTTCCACCGCGACTTGAACATCGTAGACGGTAGGCTGGGGGTCTTTGTGGAACTCCTCGTCTACACGAACTGTGTACTCCAAGCTCACGGGGGGCAGAGGGCTCAGATGCTGCGCCACATACTCGTTCAACAGAGGAATGTGACCAACATCGGCGCCTCTCACAATCTATCTTCAGTTAGGCCCATGCACCACTCGGGTATCTCCTATACGGAAGAGGGCGGTCTCACCTTCTTCAGGAGCTCGTCACAGCGGAAGTTGCGCTTCTCCTCATCCTCCTGCAACCCCGACACTCGGATGTACTCCCAAAGGCCCATCACAGCCTCTTGCTGTGTCGCCTCCGTCATATCCACCACCTCGGCCAAGTCGGGACTGAGCTTGTAGCGTTCGGGCGTCTCATGTCGGTGCAGGTTGATAGTGATGTTCATGTTCTCGTCCCCGTTCCTCTTGAAGGTGAGCTCGTCAAAGTCTGCCGCAGCGGGCAACGCCGCGGCACTCTGATTTCGGCTGGGCTCGGGCTTCTTCCACTCCACGGTTTGTTCGTTACCATTGCGGAATTTCGAGGTGTCAAAGTCGACCGTCATTGACTTGAAGAAGTGGGAGAATCGCAGCTTCTGGCTCTTCCCCGCTGCACCCTTGTCTTTCTGAGTAGCAGCCCCATCTCCCTCGTTTGACTTGCCCTCCTTCTGTGCGCTCGCTTCAATCTCCACATCGCTGTCGTCATCGTCGTCGAGCAGGTGGCCCTCGATTTTGACGCGGAAAGAGGCCTCCATGTTGGGAGTGAAGTCGAACGCATCCACATTGAGGCCGTTGCCTTGCCAAATCTGATCCTCGACCGTGTTGCTGATCCAGATCCGCAGCGTCTTGTACGTCTTGGACGGGCGGTTCACGCTCTCCATCAGGTCCAAGCGCTTCCGCGTCATCGTCGCGTCCACTCGTCGCTCGACATCCCTAAGGCTCTTGTATCGGTGGACAGCCTCGGGATCAACGATGCATTCCTCGACGCCATCCGGAAGGTTCTTGTCGGTGGGCTTTCGGCTCCGGCGTTTCGCCAATTCGCTGGCCTGCGCTTGCGCTTGCTGCTGCTGCGCAATCTGTGCTTGGGTGAGGGGTACTTGAGGATGCGGTCCCGAGGACATCATCGGGCCTGGATTGCGAACTCGGCGTCAGCAATGGCTATGTCACGAATTGTGCTAGGAAACGTGGGGAAATGTATAGAGGAGGGCTTCTTACCGATGCCACCTCGTCGCTGGTTAGGCGCATGCGGTGACCGCTGCGGCATCTGCTGCTGCGCATAGGGACGAAACTGAGGCTGCATCCTGTATGAAAACCCCGAAACACAACAGACTGGGGGAGATGGATTGTGAGGTGCTGGCGCAGGAGCAACTTATTGTACGACAGAGAACTTTGGGCGTGTCGCGTCGCGAATGGCAGATACTGGAAACCAAGCGTGGGAGATCACGTGATCACACTTCTAAGACTCCCTCGTCCAACTTGCAATACGATGTCGAATTGAAATTGCCTGGACAGCTTTTGTTTCCCTACGTAACTTCTCTCGCATGCGAGGAGATACGACTTTACAGGAGGAATTAAGGGTGTTAGGTATACGGTTGTATTTACATTTTTGTCAATCCCTTTAAAGCCAAGACGTCGGGTACTACTTAGTAGCCTGCCTCGCACTTGATGGGGCTCAGGTACCTGGTACGTATAAGGCCTCCGTTTGCCGTGTGCCTGTCTTGCAGATATATGTTTTTTCCTCTTCATAAACCATCGTATGCCGAGACCAAGAATCGAATCACTCCTCACGCTCTTTGAACACTGCAAGTCTGAAACAAAGCCGTCCGACCCAGACTCCCGTTCATGCGACCAGCGATGCTAGCTTCTTTGTAGTTTCTAGACAAGTAAATTCCAGCACAATATTGATGACGTGTTGATATTGAACCAAGACAGGATGAGGAAGGGGAAATATAGGGGCCGGTGATGTGGTTGCTGGCCATCTGTTCGACCGAGTCCATGGGACCAGGGTCTCTTGACCGTGACTCTTGCCAGCCCATTGATCCGCTGGTTGAAAACCAAGACGCAACCCAAAAGCAAAAAGAAGAAAGAGAGAGGAAAGATATGAAAAATGAGCCCTACCACCCAATGAATGAATCGAACGTTCCCAAATGTGCGCCTCGCTACTAATGCCTGCTGTCGCATCGATCAAGAATACCTAAACTCGGCTCTCGACATCCGAGGTGAGGTACTCAAACAATATCTCAGTAACAGGCTGCCGTATTGCCACGCAGTCTGAACTCAGATTTCGACCTTGATCAGATGATACCTCTCTCGCCTTTAGAAATTCGAGTCCAGCCCATTACGAGATGACCTCTTGCTGAACCGATTCCGCTTTGGCGTTGGGCTTGGGTCCTCGATGCTCGCCTGGCCTTTGCTGAGGTGGCTCCGACCGCCTTCATGGTTTCCGGTGCCTCGCCCACCGAGAGTGCTGGAAGGACTCGACATGGCAGACGGCACTTCCTCAAACCCATTCTCGCTATTGTAGGAAGCATTCACGTTTTGAGAAGCGACGTAATCTCGCGCCCGCTCGATACACTCGATCCATTCATCGGCAGCAGCACGCTGTTCATCCGAGCTGGTAGAGTTCTTTGTGTCTTCAAATGTGTAGTGGTAACCACCCTGCCAAAGACGTTAGAGGGTCTGATCACCAGAAAGTCAGGGAGTGGTAACGGGGTTGTAACCTACAGTGTCGACACACCAAACGAGTTGGCCCTTGGCGTCTTTTTGTGTCCTCCACGAACAATCCGGTGCCGTCAAGGATATTTCTTGCTTGGCGCGCTTATCTTCTCCACCCGCAGGAGCCAGTACGATGCGGCCACCGGAGGTGATCATGACAAGTCTCTGACGCTTCTTGGTGGTGCTGCCACCAAAGAATCTTGCCAACCTCTTGTGCCCTTCTTCGGAGCCTTTGCCATGCGGGCCATTTGGGAGCGGCGTCGAGACCACCATTAGGTCTCCCAGTCGCAGGATTCGCTCATTCGTCCTGGTGAGGACTGGCGACCATTCTATATCGAGCTGTGTGGGAGGGGGAAGCTCGGTGATGATCCGGGCTGGCCGGCTGATGCCGTTTGATGTTTGTGACGGACCAGCCTGTTGCCGTGCTTGGGAGGTGGGTTGGGGCCCGCTGGAGGAGCCGCCGTTCAGCTGTATGACCATGGGCTCCTGCGTCGGCGGGACATAAGGACGAAGGCGAGGTGCCGTACTCCGCCACAACTCGGGCCCAAACTGCTGTCCGTCGAAGAATTCGTGGTTCTTAATGTGCTCGATTGCTAACCGCCTCGCGGGGTCAAGAACCAGTAGCCGCTCGACTAGATCCCGGGCGGCCGGGGGGAAGCCGGGAGGAAACTCGTATTCCAGGTTCACAATCTTCTGGAATGTCAGATATTCGCTCCCTCCCTTGAAGGGTGGTCGCCCCGCGAGCAGTTGGTAGATGATACACCCGAAAGCCCACAAGTCGCTAGCCTTGCAAGCGCTCTTGTTTGTCAGGAGTTCCGGGCTCACGTACTCGGCCGTGCCCACAAAGGAGGTAGCGCGACCATTGTCATCCGGGTCGCGGCTCGCAGGATCGGGCGTGCCTTGATCATTAGCATCCTGGGAGCTGGGGTCCCGTGGGTCTTTCAATAGCTTGGCTGTCCCGAAATCTGTGATCTTGATGTGCATTCCGTCGTCAAGGAGGACATTCTCGGGCTTGAGGTCTCTGTGGATGACACCCCGCGAGTGCATGTAGTGTATGGCGTCCAGAATCTCGGCGCCGTAGAATCTTGTGCATTCGACGTCAAAGGTTCCCGTCCTTTTCAGAACGCCGAGCAGCTCGCCGCCACTGCAGAGTTCCAAAACGTAGTATAGAGACGTCTCGTCCTGGAAGGTGTAGCAGAGCCGGATGATACCAGGATGGTCCTTCAGTCGATTCAGCGTGTTCTTCTCGATGTTGACGTATTTGATCTTCTTCTCCCTGATGATGTGCCGCTTGTCCAGTACCTTGATAGCATACTCTCTCCGGGTCACGCGATCGGTGGCTAGGTAGACAGAGCTGTAGGAACCCTCGCCCAGTACACGGCCAAAAGAGAAGTCGCGCACTCCTTTTCTCACTTGGCGGACCACTGTACGGCCACTGGCATCGACCTCTTTCCGCAGACCAACTGATGCACCCCGTTCCTGCCACTCTGCACTGGAGATGGGAACCGGAGCATCTCCCGCAAATGGAGCATTGGAGCCGGTCGACCTAGAAGCGTACGCTCCCGCCATTCCCATGGAGCTCCCCCGTGGAGGAAGAGCGGCACCACCGGCGGACACAGAAGTTTGGTAGGAGGAGCCATACGCACGGTGCGGATCTCTTTGGCTAGAGTGGCGTGAAGGATATGATGGGCCAGCGGTCGGGGCGGCTGCGGAAGGTGGGCCGTGTGTCGAGTATCTCGATAGCTCGGGCTGGGAGCGATTTATGGGTGTCGCTTGGGGATAGGGCCCGGAGGGGCCGTCGGTCGGCTGTGGCTTCGAGAGAACCTCGCTGTCGCTCGCAGTAGATGCGGCCGGGGTGATGGGGGCGGTGGTGGTGGGCGGACGCGATTCGGGGTTGGAGGCAGCTGGCGATGACTGGGCAGCATCGTCTGGGTTGGCTATGCGCAGCCCACCGAGAGCCTGCGAGAGGCTCAGGTCCCCATTCATGATGCTTCTGGCGAAGGGGAGCTTCGGACAGCTCCTGTCGGGCGATGCAGGCAGGCGACCGAGTCCGAAGACGGGGGGCTGGGGAGGAGGAGGAGGATGGGTGAAGAAGAGCCCGTCACATGGAGTGCGTTGGTTCTGGGAGATTCAGGCTCGGGGCGAACCGTCAAGGTATCCATCCATCCACTGATAGTCGGAGGGGTCGTGCAGCTCTGGTAAATTTGCAATAATCAACCAGTGATGAGGTGCGTGAGAAGATGAGGCCGTGAAATCGGGAGATCGGGGGGGGGCCAATGGGCACCGGCGAAGAAGGCAAGTGCAGACGGTAAGGTACAGTGCTCTAATGTTGAGCTGGAGGCGTCCGCCGGCGTGGGAGAACCCGCCCGGGCACCAGCGCGTATAATTGATGGCACAACTTACAGGTAATTAGTATTAATCTTATGCACACTCCACAAAGCTGGGCAACTTGGAACCTCCAACCCCGACCCAGGTTGGGAAGAGCAGACGTCGCCCGGCAATAGCTGCCCATCCAAGCCACATACGTCTACACGGTTCTCCAGCTTGTTCGCGAACACTGCAAGCCCGTGCCGTCGGGCCCTTTGATTCATGTAGTCGTCATGCTGTGCCTACTAGATAACTCGGGGATGCCGGGTGTCGCCGACGCGAACACGCACGTAATCCACAAGTAACTCCGGGTTTGATGGATACGAACTGGGCCCCTCACTCCTGCTCACCGAGTCGCACGCAGCCTCCAGCGCTGCGTCGTACCCAACGTGCTAATAATAGTCGGGTTCTAAGGTAAGTACTCTTAATTACTAAGGTAGTGGTACTACTCGTGAGGTACCTAGGCCCCCGAATTGAAGCTGCTCTCGGCTGTGCCGTACTGGAGAAAAGTTCTCCATTGCTACAAGTATCACTACCTGGCCATCATGGAGTACTACTAAGGTACTACCCTACGACGACACACTGCCCACTCTGAGTGTTCGCGGCCTCTGGGCGCCCGCGAGCCAAGGCTGCCTCATCTCACCGCGGAGGTATGCGTACTAAAGTACTGGCAGGACATAGGTACGGGCGTACTCGTTCTTACGAGTGCCCGGCTCCTGCCGGTTCCTGATAATTACGGTCTTCTATACGAACTGGATATGTTCCTGGGCAACCCAAATATTGGCACCACGGGTACCTTAGTTACTGCCTTGTAGAAGTCGGAAGAGGGCGGGGTAGCAGAATAAAGTCCTTGGATGGCAAGAGGTTGAATGATGCCGACTTAAGGCGCACGCCCACCAGGACATCTGGCGATATCCCGTACTTGCTCCTCCTCAAAACTCCAGGGGGACATTCCATCAGACACCACGTACTTACCTTCACTTGTACAGGTGGGAGGCACTCTGTAGTACCTCCCCTCTGCTCCAATCGTTGGCACCTATCAGGATCAGGATCAACGTCCGGTAGCCGCAGCTTTATCCCAAGTAAAGGGAGTCCCTTTACTTGTCGTCTTAGGAGTACCCCAGTACCTCCCTTACGCCCACCCTCCCGCTCGGGGTAATCCCACGATCTCGCCAACCCATCGGTCAATATGCTCAGACTCCCACCGACAGTGCTTCGCTTGGCGCCCGACGATTTGGCAGATTTCGAGCACAGGCGACGGATCATAACAATGCTGAGAAGGATAGAAAACCTATGTATTCACGACGAGTATCCAGTAAAGCACGAGCTGGGCCCCTACAGACAGAGACGCAGCAACCTGGAGCCACCCCGGAATGCACGCATGGCGCACAACAGCTACAGAGACATCCCCGGGCGCATAATGGATCAAGAGCCACGGCGGCGTTTAATGGTGGACGTCCAGCCCAACCATCGTCATCACGCGTCAGGTATCGCTCACACTCGCCCCAACAATGAACAATACGGGAATATCGAACTGACTGCCATCGAGGGCCCCATTGGTCTTCGGGGATGTTCGCGGGAACGGATGTGAGACCCCCTAGAGAGGACGTCCATCGGGCCAACGGTCCGTAGCAAGGATCACTAGCAATGCCACCGATACCCTTTATCTCGTCGTCGTCTTTACCACCCACACCACACGCCATGGCTGTGAGTATCACATACTCCCCCAACTTCAGAGCCAGCTGGCTAACCTTTCCTGGGGCTATAGTCTGCCACCGCCCAGCCATTGTGGCAGTGGCGGTCAATGGTAAGCAGAATGGACATAGCTCGATCCCAGGCCTAAGAAAATATAAACCCTCGTCCATGTTCGACTGGGTGGGGGGGGGGGGGGGGNGGGGAGGGGCGGAATTTGACGACTCGAGAAGAGAACCAGGACCAGCTGACGCGCGGATTCCGTAAAGTCGAGCCCCAGCCATTATACGCAGACTCCGTCGTCCCCGGCAACACGAGGCGACATGCTTGGACTCTCGACAGTCGAGTTACCTCGACGAGCGATCTCAGCCCATGCAGTATCCGCCATGGCCTACGGTGGTTCACTGGCGCCGTCGGCGCAACCCTGGACTCCCCGACGGCACCCCAATCTTCGGCACCGCGAGAATCTAGCCGAACCGCAGACATCGTCAACTTCTGAGCGTCGCCCGCCGAGTCCAGGTAACGCCAACCTGCGACTTCCTCGCCAGCGACGCCGAAGCAGCTAATCAGGGAACTGCCGGGAATGTGCGCATTGGGCTTTGAGGACTGTATGTAGACGGCGCGAAGGAGGAAACGAGGAAGCACGGTACGATATCATGACGCAGGAAGGGACGCTCCGTCACGAAGACTACTAGGTAGGGACTTCATCTCCTGTCGTTAACCCGTAGATGGTTCCGAACTTCTCCTGGGCGGCCACGTGACAATGCTTTGTGAGTGGCACCGAGGGTTCGGGGATGTCTGGGGACTGGATCCATCGACCGTACGGAGTGGCCAACGTCGGAGGATTCGCTTCTGGCCTCTTGCTTCTTGGCAGGCGGCGTTGCTAACGGAAAGGAATCAGGGGCTAGACTACAGAAGTTTGACTAGATGCGAGCTTATTTTCGGGGGGGTTCGTTCCCTGACTCGGAGGTTCGTGCCCAGAACTTTCGCTCTCGCGTCAGGTCACCCACCCTCTACCCGGGGCAGCTTGGCGTCGCAGACTCGCAGGATCGTTACGCCAGGTACGTACTCGTAGTCGTACGAACGCAGTAGAGCGGCTGGCACGTGCCGTGGCGACGGATGAGGAAAGGAGGATTGATCCACTGCTCCTTCGCCAAAGCTTGCAAGTTGCGCCTGCAGGCAGGCTACGGCGATGGATAAACCGCGCGCCGCGCGGTGACATGCAGGGAAGGAGGCGGTTTGCAAATTCGCACTGTATGGGTCCTCGTTTGGGCAAACTCACAAATCCTGCATCTCGATAGTGAAGTGGCTGAGGAACCCACGTTGGAGCTATCGGGTGTGAGTTCCCGCCACCCCTGCACATCACCGCGGTTCGCCGATCGACATACAGTGCGCGCACCCCGGGTTAACCGTGGTAACTGGGCAAGACAATCCCGCGACCTCCCAGATGTGATCAGCCAGTGGCATGTCAGCGTTCGCCCTCTTCCCATCCGTCTACCTCAGCTCCCTCGCATTCCTCTCTTCTCTTCCTCTTCTTCCCCAGTCCACAACACTTAACTGTACCTTGAATGGTCTTACACCCGCACTTCTTCTCACAAGTCCCACTCTCCTTTCTTTCCCTCCTCTCTCTACCTCCCTCCCACCCCATCTAGGGACGACCCAGCCTCTCTCAACTCGGGACCCCTCTTCCTCGCTGGTTTAAACATCCGCCTCGTCTCCCTTCTCACCCCAACACGACCGGCACGGGTGAGCTCGGCCTTCGCTTGGCCATCAATTGCAGCCCTCGCCTTGCGACAAGTCTCAACCTCAAGCGGCTTCCAGCTTCTGCGCCACAATCAGACTTCCATCTTCACCACTTTCGACTGCCACGCGCCGCCTACGACCTCATCCTCTTCCTTGGCAACTGGAGTTCCGACCAACTCGTGGTTTGTGCAAGCAGTGACTACTAACGTTTCTTTTAACACTACAGTCTCCCATCATATACATCATTTATCACCGTCACATTCTTTTCTCACTTCGCCCAATATGTCATTCGGCCGCCAATTCTCCACTGCCTCGCCCGTTCTCACAATGTCACCTCAACCCGCCCACCAGGCGCCTTTCGGCGCAGCCGGTTTCGCGCCCCAGCATTTCCCACCACAGTCGGCCTTTCGGCCTCCCACGGCTCCTTCCCCGTCAACAGCGGCGTTCTTCCGGGCTCCCACTATCTCTGGGAGGAAGCGTTCTCGCGATGAAGCTGCCAGCAACCTTGAACCCGACCTTCCGGCCCCTCAACCCAAGGAATCTGAAGAGGAGTGGGTCTACGGTCCAGGAATGGTACTCATCAAACCCAACAAGGGCTACGTTGCCGATGCAAGCAGCCAATCCGGCACCTGGCTTGAAGAGAAGAAGGCTGCCGACGAGGAGAATCGCCGCAGGCAAGAGAGAGACATGGTCATCCCAAGGAGCCACAAGTCACAGCGTCGCGGTGTCAGCCTTGTCGGCGCTCCCCTCGCGGCAAATGCGCCTTCGTCTCCCCCAGTGAGCAAAACGTCGCCTGCCGACAACGCTCCTGTCATTGATGACTTCACCCTTCACCTTGGCATCGGCTGGAGGAAGATCGGGGACGATGAGCACATCCAGGCCGCCGCTCGCGGCTGGGCGCGCTACATCGAAAACCATTACCCAATTACCAACGTCCATATTCGTCTCGAGAGCAACGGCCTCCAGTCCTACCTAGTCGAGGCGTCCGAGGGCTTCTTCCTTTTTGCCGACAACCTGCGCAATGGACGACTAGTCAGCACCGACGTGGAGGGTGCGCTTCGCAATCTTCAGAATTCTCCGCCCGTCTTTGATGGAGCTGAGACGCTCGTGGCGGCCGACTCGCCTTCTCCGGTGGCGTCGCGACCTGAAATGCACCCCGTCGACGCCGAGATGAACCTGGATTAGGCGCTTTTTGATCGCCCTGCCTCATTTCGCATTGTGGGAGGCACAAGGAGAACTGATTGGTGTGGAATTTTTTTTGGGGGGCGTTGTACTTGCTGCGCCGACGGGCTGGCTGGTGGGATGGGAACAGGTCGGCTTGGGGACATCGGAGTTTCGAATTTGGCTGCGACAAGAAAGAATTGATCTTCAATCGCTATGTACAGTTAAAAAGACCGGAATTGATTTTGATCACTCTCGAGCAACCTGGCAGCATGTCACACGACTGTACGGATACCCGTGCTGTATAATCGTACACCGCCAGGCACTGGGGGAGACATACACATACTCGACAGCGGCGCAGAAAAAGAAACCTCACATAAACAGTAGATTAAATGGGGGCAATTTATGGGCAGAGTTTTGCATACGACGCGAACCGAATTTGGTGGCTCGGAATGCACTCACGATCGAATCCCAGGGCATGCTACGATGGACGGGGCGTGGTAGCCGTGCAATACCTACGTACTGTAGTAGGTATTGAGCCGGTCGCTCACATACCATACCTGCCGTTTAGTAGTCTTAGAGTCATTGAAATCCTTCAAAGTTCCGTAATCAGGAGGAAATTCAAAGCATCGCACCCTTGTGGCGCTGAGCCTGCCCCCCCCCCTCTCGAAGTAGCCTCCGTCGCGTTCTGGGCAGCCTTCCAGAAAGTCGCAAGAGTACCGTGGTACTCGTACTCGTACCTACCTCCAGCTGTACCTTGCCAGGTACCCGCCAGACAACCGCTGCCCTGCGACCCTCCCCACGGCTCATCCGGACATCACCATCACCCTCAAATCAACAGCCCTTACCCTTACCGTCACTGCATGCATGCCCCACGTATAGCGCCCGCCATGTCGAATCCGAACCAGCTCTACCTGCTCGCCGACCACATCAAGTTGTCGCTGCTGGAGCGTCAGCGCGCCGAGAGCTTGCACCTCGACGATGACGGGGGCGATGGTGGTAACCCCCAGGATGGCCACATCTCCCGGTCGCTCGATCAGTTCCGCGACGGCGTCGCTTCCCTGCAGGAGGAGAAGACTCGGCTCGAGAAGCAGGGCGACACCATGTATGGGCTCTCCATCACCTCGAGCGGTGCGGGACGAGGCCGGACGCAGCCCGCAGCGCGCGCCCCCTCGCTCGCAGTCACTCGTACCAATGATGAATGACAGAACAAGAGACGCTGACTTGATAAACCCTCCCCCCCCAGCGCCGCCTCCTCAATCGAAGAATCACTCCCCTCGCTGCAGAAGCAGCTCGACGACTTAACATCCCAATTCCACGGCTTCTCCAACCCCTCCACCGCTGCGACCCTCACGAGCCCCAACTCCGCCTCCCTAGCCGACGACTTCTCCCACGCCGCCTCCAGCAGACCGCGCAGCCCCTCCCGCAAGCCCGGCAAGACAGTCCGCTTCAGCGACACCCCGGCCTCGCCCACAGCAGCAGCAGCAGCAGCAGCAGCAGCAGCGGAGCAGCAGGACCTCTTTGGGCCGTACCGCGATGACCCGGACCGCGACGACTCCCCCGGCTACCGTGACCAGGCCGGCGGGATGGACAACCAGCAGCTGCACCAGTATCACTCCCACATCCTCGAGGAGCAGGACGAGCAGCTCGACCGCCTGGGCGAATCGATCGGGCGGCAGCGCGAGCTGAGCATGCAGATCGGCGATGAGCTCGACTCCCACGTCGCCATGCTCGACGACGTCGAGAGCGCTACCGACAGGCACCAGTCGCGTCTCGACCGCGCCAACAGGGCCGTCCACAAGGTCGCCAGGACCGCCAGCGACAACAAGCTGATCACCACCATTGTAGTCCTCATCATCATCCTCGTCCTCCTCATTGCCATTTTGAAATAGACTAGACTCACCGTCCACACACCGCCCGCCTTTACCTAATGAGGAACAGACGGCAAGGCTTGGGTGGCTCGTTTTCTGTCCTGCGTGTTTTTTTTTTCTTTTTTTTTTCTTCCAGGGTTTGTTTCTTGAATTGTGCTGTTCTTGGGTTTGGAGGTTTGGTGCGAGGCGCTCTGAGCATGGGGGACTGGCGTTTCTTCGTCCACTGATATGGAGTTTTAATCCTGTGCCGCATATAAATATTGGGGGGTTTTGTCTTCTGTGGCTCACCCAGCTCACCAAGTAACACTGACAATGATACATCGCTAGTTGTCTACAGGAGGGCGTTAAGAGGGTAATCACCATGCTACCATATCGAATCTAATGCACGCCCTACTAGGGTCGATATCTTTTCCCACCATCATTATCCACAGACTGGGGCATGGGAGGTTCATCAACTCCCCTCCCCAAATCAACGGTACTTATGCAAGTGCCATATTTACTCTGTCCTGCTAATGTTGTTAGCTAGGTCTGTAGCCATCCTCTGCTCCAGCAACCAGTCCGGTCCTCCTTCAGCGGATCACGTCTCCCTCCTTGTCGATTCCCTCCAAGTACTCGAGAATATCGCTCCTAGCCAGCGTTCCCGGACCCCCGGTCGTCGACTTCCTCTCTTTTGGCCAAACTTCGTGGAACTTGACCGATTTGTCACTTGCAGCCACTACCAAGCATCCAACTTGCGATGCGCGGCTCAGGGGCACGACCCGCCCGTCAGGCGTGCACGGAGGGTAGGGGATGGCACAGAGGGCCCGCAGCCCTTGGTTGTACGGGATGGCCGCAATCTGTGTGCAGTCTGGCCAACTGAAGATGGCGACCCGGAAAGGGTGCTCGGGATGGGAGTAGCCGAAGGTGGCCGCGATTTCACGTCGTGTTGTCGACCAGATCAGGGATGTCACCTGAGCCGAGACGGCAATGGTGGCCAACGCCGCTCCCGTCCCGGTATGGAAGAAGTGTATGCATTTGTCCCTCAGGCCACCTCCCGTGGCAATGAGTCCTGACACCCATGGGCAAAAGGCGATGGCTTTGACAGCTGCGCCGTGAACCTAACAGTGCCTCTCGCTGCCTGGCCAGAGGGTGCGGAGACCCCCGACAGTTGTGCGCACCGCCCGGATCTCTGCGTCATCTGTCGTCGATGTCATATTACGAACGTATCCAGCGTTTTCACGGTCCCTGCTGGCACTGTTCTCGAAGCCTTCATGCAATGTGGCCGACGTCCATTGGATTGTGCGACTTGGACCCCAAGGCCCAAAAGGGGGCTCCGTGGATGGCTCATCGCCGAGGACGTCCTCTATATCGAAGAGGCAACAAATATCGTCGTTCCCCTTAGACGCGAAGTAGTTCCCGTCCGGCGACCAGGCGAGCCCGTAAATCTGCTGGTCATGAATGGATATCTTGGCGACAAGTAGCATAGCCCCGGGCCACGTGTCTCTTGTGACCTCCCATCCAGAAGGCCACTCTACTACATAGTAGTATACCGTTCCTGTCTCGTCCCCGAGAAGGAGATCCTCTGTCTGTACGCTGACACCGGGGTTCAACGGGTGTTTCGATGGCCTCTTGGTGCATTTCGGACGCCAGCTCAGGCACGAGACGCCGTACGGCTGGCGCACCTCGAAACGAGGAAGCGTATCATGCGTGGATTGCAGCACAAGAGCCCCGTTTGCTCTGCCTATGGCCATGATGCTCCGACCACCCTCCGCAGAGGAAAATGACACTGAGGTGATCCAAGCCCCGTGGTCTAGGGATCTGTTTGTGGGCCGCGAACCAAGAGATGCATTCCATGTGTACAGATCATTGCCTAGGCCCACTGCAAGCGTTTGACAAGTGGCAGAGTAGGCAAGGGTCGAACAATAGAAGTCATCCCTCAGATGAGGGGCACCAAGGATCCTAGAGCTGTGTCAACTCTCACCGTCGACCAAGCCTGTGAGATCCATACCTGAACGGCGACACCGGTAACAACCTCTGGAGCGGGGGTCTCGGCTAGACTCTACTTCATGTTAGTTCCAAACTCTTCTCTGGTGGTGCTTTGTGCCTGACTTTTGCGCTCTTTCCCATTCACCCATTCTGTGCCATTCCACCTCGTTGTCTCCGAGGCACTCCACCAGTTCGGTCTCCGGCTTCGAGTGCTCCGTGGCGATGTTGCGCGTCTATCGAAGTCGAGAATCCTGCGTGCGCGATCAATGGAAAGGGCTGAAGCAACACAGTCGTGGTATCTGCCCAACTCGTCCTGAGAATGCGACCTTCTCTTGCATAATGGCATCGTAAAGACCTGAGCATGCGTACCACTACGGACAAAGTGGCCTCGGCCATCGTCTATGGAGTTTTCCCTAGGAGCGAGGCCCCCCACTGTCCACACGGCACCGCGGCTAGCCTGCCTGCCATTGATATGGGGTAGGGCGTCTGAGTTTGTATCTATGTAACCCCAGTTAGCTTTTCACTGGAGGATGTCGTGGGGCCAGCCGACCTTGAAGTTGTAGTTGAGCCAAGAGCGGCATGTTGTTTGATGTATCATCGGTATTGTCGTGGTCTGGGCGGCGTCCTGGAGCTAGAAAAGGATCTGAGGAAGCGATACCACGCCTGAGAAGTCTCTCCGATGGAGATAAAGTATGGGCTTCTCTCGTCATTCGGTACTTCTCGGCGGAGGACGATCCCTTGTTACGGAGTGGTACGAATCGGTTGGGCGTATGGCTGTGAGAAGCGATACACCTCTTGGCTCGGTGGTTCGCATTTTCGCTTCTACCAGGCGAGTGGCCGCAGAGCACCCCATATAGGTTGGATTTCGAGACTGGTTCCGGCGACGAGAAACACCTGCCTTTTATCGGGAGGCGAAGTCGTATCTTCTCGTTGCATACAGAGTTTTCTTTGTCGGATTGACCCTCGGAGTCTTCTGATGGTCTCGAGCCCTGGAATAACGGTAATGTTTCTTGGGTCCGGACTGGGGTAGCAACCTCATCTGCATTGCCCGAGCCATAGCCGGAGTCGACAGGGCTATGCTGTAATTCGTTCTCCCTGGGGACTCGCTGGCTCCGGCGACGTCTCCCCCTGTTATCACTTGAGTTTTCAGGGGGGCCCAAGACATCTTGCATGATCCGGGTCATTGGTGGTCTGGGAGGAGTAGCATGAGCGAGCTAGCCAGATGGAACGTGGCGTGGAAGCTTGGAGGTAGGTGCCTCGAACAGAGAGTCGACTAAACGAAAGACAACAAGGGATGAGGACAATGATGCTTTTGAGCACTATACCGACCGGAAGTCTATTGGGCGACAGAATCTTTGACGGCGGCACGGGTTAGCTGAGCGAGATGAGGATAAGAAGCGATATGAGAAGAGATCGTGGAGGCAAGAGTTAATAACGGTGGTTCAGGCCAGAAACATGGCAGGGAGGTGAAGAGCGGAAGGAGGGTTCGTCTCCATGAACCTGGAAGGCGCGAGAGAGCCACGGTTGCACAGTTGCTCCTGCCATATATCAGGCACGATGCGGTTTAGACTGAAGGAACCAACAATGAGTACTAATAATTACCCACAGAAGTAGGGGCAAGTCCTAACTTGCCAGGGAAGGAGAGGACCCAGGACGTGTAAATGACGTACGACGTACGGCAAGACCATACCTCGGGTACATTGAGCAGTCCTTGGACCTTGCCTGTGTAGATCGAATCAGCAAATACATCGCCCGACCATTTAGGGTTCCATCCCCAGCGGCATCCAGCGCCGTAGCTGCTGTCAGTGAGCATCTTGGGCAGGGAATTTTGTGACAAGACGGACGAGGATAATAATAGTAGGTACTAGCAGTAACCTACACCTGACCCTGCGTTTAAAGATGAGACACAGGCAGCGTGTTTCGTGAACAAGATCAATTGAGTATGTCCTGGCTGAATATGTGCGTGAAATATATACGTAGAAGTCATAGCAATCGCAGTACCAGCACTGTGTGTACGATGCTTCCTCGTCCGCGCAGGGACGGGAACGGCAACCCCTTCTCCTCCCATTTCAAATCCCCTCCTCCTCAGCTGGTCCGTCCATCCTTGGATCTAAGCGAGAGGCGCGGGATCCGGTCCAAGTTTCATGCTACAATACCCATGGTCGGATCCCTCGAGAGCACGAGAACAATGGCGTCTAGCCAGAAAAGAAACCGGGGAAAGGAGGTTCCCCCGTCTCTCCGAGTAGCGATAGGTGGAGACTTAGTTGAGACCGTTCTTGATGTTGTCGTAGACGGAGTCGGGGTAGCTGAGGAAGTTCTGGGACGTGTCCAGGCCACCCATGGCGTCCACAGCGGTGCCGATGAGCGAGTCGGCACCCTTCTTGTCGGCTGACGCCTCCCAGAACATGCTGCCGCCGAGACCCTTGCCCTTGGCGTAGCTGACCTTCTGGCGGATCATATCGGGGGTGTCGAACGAGACAAAGGTCTTGCTGGCAGAGTCGTAGGTGTAGGTGGCGCCAATGGTCTTGTCGTGCTGGACCTGGGCGCCGTTCAGGGGAAGCACCTTGTAGTCCCAGATGCCCGCCTCCCAGCTGCCCTGCCCGACGCCGGTGAAGGGCTTACCGGGACCGTCAGTGTTGGTGAAGGCGCGGCCATAGATGGGCATGCCCAGGACGATCTTGGAGGCGGGAACGCCACCGGCGATGTAAGCGTCGACGGCAACCTGCGTGCTGAAGGGGGTGGAGGAGGGGTTGTCGCTGCTGGGGTAGATGTTGGCCTGGTGTCCGGCAACGGTATCCCACGAGCCGGAGAAGTCGTAGGCCATGAGGTTGATGTAGTCGAGGACCTGGCCGAGCTCGGCCAGCTTGAGCTTGTTGAAATGCGTGGGACCCGCCGGCGCAGCGATGGAGAGCTCAAAGTGGTGGCCGTTGGCGTGCTGCCTGGAATAGGAGTCGAGCTCCTGGCGGACGCGCTGGAGCAGGAGGATCATGTTGGCGGCCTCCTGTTCGTTGGCGGGGTACTCCCAGTCGACATCAATACCGTCGAAACCCCAGTCCTTCATGAGCTTAACCGACGTCTGGGCGAACCTGGCGCGGGTGGCTTCCGAGGCGGCCACCACAGGAAAGTTGGTGGACCAGGTCCAGCCGCCAATGGAGAGCATGACCTTGAGGTGGCGGTTCGCTTTCTTGAGCTTGAATAGCTGCTTGACGCAGCCATAAGCATTGTTTCCTACATCGTTCCAGGCTATTCCCCTCTTGGTCAGCTGAGGAGTTTCCGAACCTTGAGATCTCAGGTCCCACTTACAGTCATCTGGGTAGTGCTTCTCAAGATCGGCGTAGGTGTCGCCAGAGAAGCTGGGTACTTGTCAGCCTCGCGAGCAGCCACGACAGGCTTCTTTCAACTTACACCGTGCCATCTGGCCTAAGGTTCAAGAAGGAGTACAGGAGATGAGACACCTTGTTGGCCGTGAGATCGGCGGGCTGGAAGTTGCGGCCATAGATACCCCTGGCAAACATGTAAGTGACACCGAAGCAGATCTTGGGGTGAGGTGACGGACCAGTTGGTAAAGTAGACGGCGTTGACCGGACCAGTGGCACGCGTGGCGAGGTCCACAACCTCATGCTCGGCACGGGGAAGGGCCAGGCCAACGGAAGCCTGGAAAGAGGCGAGGACCGCGAGCGACTTGGTGAGCAGAGACAACATCTTGCTCTGACTTCGTTTTTCTTTGTGTGCTGTGGTGAAGGATCGACAGTGTTATTTCTAGCACCAGGCTAGCTGGGGGGAAAGGAAGGAATGGGAAAGAGAGCAAAGGAATGGACTCTCTTGTTTGTTGATGTCTCGGGACGGAAGACAATCTGTGAGATGGGATGAACCGTGATACTTATACAACCAGCGCACGAAGCCCGCTCACTTGTCCACTACGGCGCATTGTTCCCAAGACAAGTCAAGTGGATATGTTCATGTTACTTACTCCACGACGGCTGGTAACCCCACCGTCCATTGTCAAGGTCCATCCGGATCCCACCATGCTACGCGCGCGTGGTGACAGCGCGTCGACACATTCCATACGACCATGTTACCTGGCGCTACCTCGGGAGCGAGCCCGCATCGACGTCTGCTACCAGGGCACAAGGAGGGATCGTGGATCCATCACAGGCCAAGTCGAGCCTTGTGGATGACACGGCTCCACGGCGACATGGTATGCGGAGCCGGGCCACCGGATCTTGGCAGAGTCAAGAGGAAGTCGAACCCAAGAATCGACCAACAGCCGGGCAACGTTGCTCATCCACTGCTCTTCCGTTGTTGAGCCCCATGACTATGAGGGAGTTATGAGCTACTCGTAGCTCCCGTGTATTTATCGACCAGTTGGAACCATTCCTGTAACCTTGCCAAGTCATCTCCCTAGGGCTTCGGAGGCGTTCTGGGCCCCACGGGTGTGACGGCCAGGGGTATGCGGTCCCATCTCGTGGGTTTTGATGAGGCCCCAAGAGACTGGTGATATTACCCGGAAGGGAAGGAGAATCGGACCGCAGTCTTAGTATGGTCAGGCGGACTGACATCCGATAACCAGGGTTATCAGGGACGGGGTGGCGCTGTGGCGGTCTCTGACCACATGGACTTTCTATGACGGCGTTCAAATTCATGTGAGGGAGGCTTCCGGAGGTCATCTGGGTCTGGTTTGCGCATTTGCCGAGACTGTCGCACCCAGAGATGCCGTCTGTATCGCGGGCGCCGGGCAATTTTCGGGGAGCATTTGCGGTACGTGGAAGAAGGGCCCGCCTCCTGATTCTACGTTCGGCCCCGCCTTGACTGGACCGAAGGATCTAGGGCCGTCCGGTGGGAGACCATACTGGCGCCAAGAGCTCTGCAGTCGGATCTAGAGCAGGGACGCTGTGCATCGTAGGGCTGCCAGAATCCGACGGGCTGGCCGGTTCCTGGGCATATTTCATAGGTAACGTCTTGGAGCTTGGAGGTACGAAGGCAGCTCTGTGGCGAAAAGACGCCTCCGTCCTTAGTCCAGCGTTTGACCCTCGACCGTCCAAAGCTCGAACCTGGAAGGCAGAGGTACTGGTATGGGACGGAATCTGACCCAACTGCCCGATGCGGGTATGTCTCATGGTGCGCCGGAGTGGTGGACGGACGGTGGAACGAATCAAACAGCCCTGTGGACTTCTCGGCAAAGGTTAGATCGATAAGTAAACGTGATAGTATGGACTAATAAGGCAAGGTATGGGTGGCAGCTGCCGACGTCCCCTGACACTCAGAGAGGGCGGTGGGACTGTGCGACACATGCACATGTGCCCACGACCCACGGCAGCTGGGAGCGACCCTGATCAGTGAGATAACCGGGGAGTGGATGTTACCCAGAGATCGGTACAGGCGTCAGTGCGGCGCGAGGCCAGCAAGCTGTACGCCCAGTTATTGGTGGTTTTTGCCTCGTACGTATAGTAGACAAGGTAGGTATCCGCGCTCAAAACTTGGGCACATCGCTTTGCGCCACGCCAGTGGTCGTGATCTGTGTCGTTTGACTCTAGAGGAAAGAGGCCGAGGGACCCAGAGCATGGATTCGGCAACAGGTGCCATGGCCGACCAAGCACGAAAAGGCTGCGGCTACCACGTTGGGCGGCGTTGCATCCATCCACTGCCTGACCTGATTTGGCCAGTGCTTCCGCCCTCCACGCGCTGGGGGGACCCCAGATTCTCCTGCCCGGCAACGCCCAGATGCGGTGAGCTCCTGCAACGTTACGCGGGGACAGCCGGGGTCAATCTACGCGCTTGGGCCGATGTCGCGGGGGCGCGTCGAGGCCGAGATGGAGGAATTCCGGTGGTGGCGTGGCGTGGTGACGGGAACAAACGGGGGAAGAATAAAATGGTCAAGATTTGAGGATGGCGGCGATATACAATGAACACGTAGATCTCGTTGTTTCAAGGTGCAAACCCGTTGAGTGCAGATCTCTCGTATTTGGTACTGTAGATCCCGAGCGTGTTTCGGGAGGACGCGGCGAACGAGCCGAACGCGACCCTCTGTCACTCAAGTTCTCAACCCTGATCGATTGTGGGGGAAGGAGCAAGGGTGCTCCTTGGCAGCTTTAACAAGGAAGGTGCCGCCGCTGCTCGCTGGTACGTGAGATGCTGGGCTTCCAAGCCCCCTGGATGGAGTGCCGAGTACTAGTACTTACTAGTAGTACGAGTAAGCACCTTGTGTGCCTTGCAGAAACTGAGAACACGAATAAGAGTTTCCCTGAGCTCGGCGGGGATCCCGGAGGATGGTTAAAGTCGCGCGGGTGCGGCCGTGAAGCCACGATTGATCCTAGCTAAACCCCACTATCAATCAGTACCTACAGTACTACTACTTTAGCGTTAGTGCTCGTACCTTGGTACGTAATACTCATCTTACTTGGACGTTGTTCCGATCAAAATATTAGGTAGTGCTCACCAGGGCCGGTCATTCTCACCTACAAGTGTATTTGCGTAAGATTTCATACCTATATTACTTAGACGTCTCTTCGGTGGCGACCAGACAGATCCTTCTTGGGTTTCGCGACTTGCTCGAAAAGTCTACCTGGTACATGTAGTCCGTACGTACGATACTCAGGTAGGCGTGCCTTCCCGCATTCCGGCCAGTCCTGTGGGGAAGGAGCCCTCGGCCTCACAGCCTCACTGGTGGCCTTCGTGGTGGTGGGACACTACGGTACCTTACCCTGCAATCACATCATCACCATCGTACGGTCCATCGTCCACAGCTCAACTAAACGACGAGACGTCACATACCCGCCGACAACAGATGATTTCTCGAGCTCGTCGAGCTTGCAGAAGCTCCAACTACTTCCGGTAGCTGGGCCCCAAAACCAACTCTTCCAGAAATGTTTGCTTACCGGCCACACGGGCTAGTACGTACTGCGTTGGTCTATGAGTCCATGATTCCTACCTGGGTTCTCCTATCTCAACTTCGATTCCGGGACCTCAACCTCGCCGAAATGTAACCAAGTTCACCCCGCCTTGCGTGATGGCTCGACCCATCTGCGACCTGCAGATGCGAGACAGCAACCAACACCTATTGAACAGCAACGCATCACCCCAGGCTCTGCCAGAGCGTCATCGCGACCCCTCGAGGCCAATGAGAGAGATACTACTGACCTGCATCTATTACAGAGCCTTGCTGCGACACCATAGAAGAAATTGTGGCAGTGATGAGGGGGGCATATTTCGAGGCGAAATCCAAGCCAGAAAGGCAGCCATGCATCCAGCGTCTGGTTGGCTTCTTATACCTCATGGGCCCCCATCCGGGGAAGGGAATTGACACCATCTTCTGCATTCACATACTGTTCCTAATACCTTTCCCCCAGAAATTACTCGGACGAGGTACGCTCTGCTCCACAACCTCTCGTTATGACTGATATTATCAGCCTGGTCGCCAGCCTCGCGACCCTTGGTAGCCTGGCATCACTTTTGGGGACGGTGTCCCGCGACGTTTTCAATGCTGCCCACGGCAGGAGCGCAATCGACGACGAGATACGTTTCATTGCTTGTACAATGGATACAGCCGCCGATTCCTTCAACCTAGCACTCGAGAGCTTGCGGTGTAGAACCCTTCCTGACAACCAGTCACCCTATTTCCAGGAATTAAAGAGGCGTCGGATCATCGCCAAGTTCAACAAGGCCGCAAAGTACATCGAGCGTCAGATCGAGAAGTTGCCAGAGGGCATCGAAGGCAGTAGAAGCTGGGTTGCTTTCTGGGAAGCCTACAAGTGGAACCACAAGTACAGACCGGAGGTGACGCAGTTGATCGGATGGATTCAGGTAACCCATACCAGTATCCAACTGATCATGGAAGCCGCCCAGTTGGAGAGCAACCAGTACGACGCCGTAAGGACAACCGATCCAGCGTATCAGGCTAGGCTACGACGAGAGAAGTGAGTCCTTTCCGTGTCAGAAGGTGGTGTTCCACTAAATAAAGAGATCAACAGCGAAATTCTCAGATCCAAACTCAAGACATTGGAGAAGAGAGTCAGGCTACAGACATCAATGTCCCTCCTATCATCTAGCTCGCGGGGGAACATGCAGCGAAGATTCCATCGGTCCATGCCCATTGAACAGCTGGTTGAGGCATGTCGTGGCTTGCGCCTGGACGAACGTGGACCCGGGCCACCGTGCAACTCGACGGCGACGACCATCGCCAAAGAGAGCACGCGCGTGACGATTAACCAGCGCAGGTCGGCGCATCAGCAGCACGCCACAACTCACCTGTTATTCCAACAAGAGCCAAGCAACGTGGTTCGGGGCACCTCTCACAGAAGGCATCATGACGAATCGTGGAGGACGCAACGCCAAACTCAACCGCAGGAGTCGCCGAGACACCCATCGGCGGCCAATCCAATTCAGTTGACAACTACGAGGACGACGGTCAGAGTACCCTATGATCTGTCAGAAGATGATTATTCCGAATGTGGCAGCCTGCCTAGCCTGTCTAGCGACACGGAGGACTCCAATGAATAGAGCGTGCCATAGAGAAGAAGCACACTAACCATCGCTCCTTGGTGGGAGCCATGCTTCCAGGGCCTGGTGGTTGCCAACCAGCCGACAACGTTGACAGTGGCATCTACGACTTGTGGGAACAGCATATTGACGATTAGGAGAACGCAGTCCGGTCGGGAAGTGGCTCGATTGCTTTCTTGGTGTTTTCCCCTCGTGTCCGATACTTGATACTGGGGCTTGCCGTATATCGAACGCCGCGATCACTACTGGCGTCCAAGGAGGACTTGACGCGATATCGTGCTTTATAGCAAGGCACACGCCGCTGTACGACGCCGTCTGTACGCCCGACGTCTGGCCCTCCTAAGTTGAAGCTGGGTACAGACTATACATATATCCCTTCCATTGCTCAGCTATGTTGCGAATTGCTTTATGCTGCTTGCCGATGCCAACGACGCTCAGGATGGGACCAGTATTCATGTTGGTTGCCGCTACTAGTAGTAAATTGTATCAGTACAGTATACGAGTGTACTTTGACAATCTGGTCCACAGCTCTCGCAATTTTGGCACATCAATCTACAATGGACGTCACAAAGAAAAGGGACGACGTCCTGTTTAACCCCAAAAGACCCAGACACTACGACAGGTGTCGGAAGACGATATCTAATGCAATGATGGATACCTTACCTACCCCAACCAAGCTGCAGTGCTGCTCCAGGGTAGGTAGAGGCACCCCGGCCAACATCATGGCGCGGGGTTGCCAACGTCACCCAGCTTACAATAACCACCACCACCTCTCCTCTCCACCGATTTGCCCGTCCTGTTCAGTCTCTCGGATGGAGGCTTGAACATCCGCGCCGCGAGGAACGCTAAACATGGCCCGTGTTCGTCTCCCGAATTCAAGCGCTGAGCTGCCGGCTGACCTCGAGCCAAGAGGACATTTGACTGATGCGAAAATCACCAGCACGGCATAGCCCGAGACACCCGCCTGCGAACCGAGGAGGAACGTGAGTTCGAACTCGGCGTCATCAGCCGCTATAGATCCCTCGAGGACCAGGTCCGCCAAAAGGTCCGTCGTCAATCTTCCCCCATGGGGTCGATGTCCACCCGAAGCAAGGCATCACTACGTGATACCTTCCCCCGTGGCAACCAGGCTTGGCTCGCTGACACTCCGGTCCCGCAGGCGAAGCAAAAGGACTACGGCCAAGACACGTTCCAGCTCACCTCGAAGCTGCTACAACGCAACCCCGAATACTACACGGTATGGAACATTCGCCGTCGGTGCGTAATTTCTGGCTTTGCGTCCAGACCATCGGATGGGTCGTGTCCCTCGAAGGCGTCGTCGAGTTCCTCACCGACCGCCACTCCATTACCCTCTTCCGACGCGCCGTTGCCGGAATCCTCGGCCGAGACCCCGCAGTCCCGAGACTCCCAGACAGCTGGGAGGAGTGGTACAACGCATGACGTCGATGGCGGGAAACCTTCTCGGCAGTCCTGGGAGGATGACCTCGAGGTCTTCAAGTCCGAGCTCCACTTCACGGTACCCCTCCTGCTCCAATTCCCAAAGTGCTACTGGATATGGAACTACCGCCTGTGGACGTTGAATCAGGCCATAGAGCGGCTGCCTGCCCGTGTTGCGACAAAGGTATGGGAGGAGGAGCTTGGCCTCGTCAACAAGATGCTGCACAAGGACCCCCGGAACTTCCATGCCTGGGGTTACCGGCGATACGTGGTCGATAGGCTCGAGAGCTCTGAACTAGCTGGTAAGAGCCTCGCGGAACCCGAGTTGGAGTACACGGCACAAATGGTCCGCAAGGACCTGTCCAACTTTTCGGCATGGCACCATCGCAGCCAGCTGATTCCCCGTGTATTGCGTGAACGAGAGGCTTCTGATGATGATCGGAGGAAGTTCCTGGAGAGCGGTAGGGGATATCTCTAATCTTCGTATGCCTGCCGATGCTGATTGGGACTTTAGAGCTCGCTCTCATCCGCGAAGCCCTCAACGTCGGCCCCGAGGACCAGTCACTGTGGTTCTACCATCAGTTTCTCATCTCCAACCTCGTGGAGTCACCTGGCCCGCAAACCATAGCCCCTACCCTCACCGAGGATGAGCGCAAGACCTATATCCGGCAGGAAATCGACGAAATCGAGGACCTGCTGGAAGACTACGGTGACATCAAATGGATCTACGAGGCTCTGATCCAGTGTACACTTGCCGTCTCCCAGCTCGGGGATCGTGTGGTGCCAAAGGACCTGACTTCTTGGCTAAGAAAACTGCGGGACCTGGACCCGCAGCGGAGTGGTCGCTGGGCTGATTTGGAAAGCCAGCTCGCGGCCATTTAGATTAGCCAAGCTTGCGCCCTTGCGTATTCCGATGCCATTTGCTGTTCTAGTGTCGGGGCAAATACCGGCTATCTCACCCCTTATTCAGCGCGGTCACACCTCCCCTTGACCAGGCTCGCTTCCTTGCCGACCAAGTCATCCAGGTACCCGAGCAGCGTCCCCACGGGGATCATATCCATCTTTCCCAGCGTCGGGTTGGAGGACTTCAGGACCCGGCCGCCAAAGAGTACACGTACATAGTATCCGTTTTCACTGGAGCCGCCCCCTCCCTTCTTCTTGTATAGCTCGAAGACAACCTCGGCGCCCATACCCGGCCAGACCATCTCTTCCAGTTGCAGGATGGAAAGAAGACGCGATACCGAGCCGTCGTGCGCCACATTGTGAACGTATATCGTGTCGCGCTTACCCTCCATGACCTCTCGGAGGTGAACGGCTACCTCGGCGGGCCAGACGCCGTACGAGGCGGCGCTGGCAGACAGTGAGGACTGATGATCGCGGTAGATCTGGCTGTATTCCCAGTGCCCGAGGCGGTATACCGTATCAGCTAGGTCCTGGGTGACGCAGGTGGTGCTGTTGACACCGTCCACAAGCTTGCAGGGCAACGGCTTGTCATGGCATTGGCGGGACGACAAATTATCGAAGTAGTGGTCAAAGGAGGCGTGGAACCCGCTGTCATCGGGAGGGACGCCCGAGATGTCGTCCAGCTGGCGGAAGAGTTCCTCCGCCTCGTCGAGATGCCGCTGCCACTCCTCGTTGTCGCTAGACTTGATGGTGTCCGTGAGCTTGTCCCCGGCGGGGCAGCTGTACTGCGGCTCTAGACTATCCACGTTCACGGCCTGTTTCGTGAGAATGTGTGAGGAATCGCAATAATCCGCTGCTTGGACAAAGTCAGGAAAGAGCTGCTACCGTACCTGAATGTGAAGGGGGAAGTCCTCTGTGGTATCCCACATGCCATTGATGACCATGCCCGCGACCTGGCTCGTAATGACATTGTTGGTAATCCGGTACGTGACCTTGTCCTTGTAGTTGGCGTCGTCCCTGCCCGGCAAGAAGCCGAGAAGGTCATGGTAGACGCCGTACAGATCCGCGCCGTGCTGCCACGAGTCGTCGAGGCCGCCGGGGGTGATCTGCGGGAACTGGCAGCTGCCGACCCAGCCAGACGACACGAAGGGATTCACGGGGGAGATGTATCCCTTCCTGTAGCCCCTGGCGGCGTCGTGGCCGTCGAACGGCTGGCCGTAGAAGTACAGGCCCTGGTCGTCGCAGTTCCACTGGTACGACTCGACGGGGAAGGCGTTGTGCGCGTAGGGCGTGCGCTTGTGATGGCGATGGACCTACAGTAGACGGCATGTGAGTATCCCGCGTCTCCATCGTTCTCCGACCCCTGTGCGCGCGCACACACATCCACAGACGAGGAGAACGGGAAAAAAAAAAAAAGGAGGACTCACCAGCTCGACATACTGCAGCTCATACTCATCGTCCGGCTTGACGTACTCGTTGCGCCGGACATGCGGCATGTTGCAGTAATTGTACGTGCCATACTTGTCATCCGGCGTGTGGCTCGAGTCAAAGATGAAGCCATACACGCCCTCGCTGTGCAGCGCCTTGCCGAGGTCGTTCACATCGCCCTTGGATGGCGCATGCCACTCGGCAGCTCCCTTTCCGTCCTTGCCGCTAGCAGCGGCAGCGGTCGGACGCGTGAGCGCGACGAGGCCCACCGTCGCGGCCGTGTACAGCCAGGGCGCCATTGTGCCGATAATGGAGAGCGTGAGTGCGGCGAGGATGGCGGTTAGGGCGGAGGGCTTCTTAATCGTCGCGCGGAGACCGCAGATGTGAACAAGGGCGGCCATCCATGCTTTTTGCTTTATTTGTTGTGGGAGCGGTGTACCGTGTACGGAGTCCGTAAATTAATGCGTTTTCGCTGTTGCCTCGATTGGTATTACTGGTAATTCCTTCGATGGTGGAGTGGTCAGAAGATCGGCAGTGGCAGTGACCCTGGGTCCCTGGCCAGTGCCGCGGTGGAGTGATTTGGTGCCCTGAAGGATTCTCAATCTGAACCATCGCGGATCCCGAGGTCAGCAAATGATGACATGTACTCCACATCTCTCTCGCACGTGGAGTTGGGGGGGCCCGTGGCTCACTCGCCTGGACAACGACCAGAGATTGGGATAACTTTGCGTCGACAGAGTGATGATTATATGCTGAGGTGGCTTAAAGCTGTATTACAGCTGCCATTGCGGCGCCAATCTAGACAGTCCAACTACTCGTAGTATAGAAACAATAGACGGCCATTTTGCCATGTATCTCAAGCCATCTCTGGAAATAAAAGGGGGTATTAAGGAGGGCGTACGGAGTTCTGATGCTCAACCCCTTCCTCTTCCCCTTCCCCTCCCGCGGCCTCTGCCTCTCCCCCTTCCTCGACCACGTCCTCTGCCTCTTCCACTGGTGTCCCCTCTTGCTGGTATATCCCCATCGTCGCTCGAGGTACCATCCGAACCCGAGTCCGAAGGGGCAGGCGAGGCTGCTTCCTCAACCTCCGCCTCCTCATCCTCATCCTCAACATCTTGAACATCCTCGTACTCGTCTTCGTCCACAGCTCCAATCCTCACCACTGTACGTCCAGACGGCGCGGTAAGTGGCCGTGGAGCCGGCTTGAGGAAGGTCGTCGGGGAGGATCCGACGCTATCGTTGTCCTCCTCCGGAGAGAAGAATTCATCACCCTGCTCGCTGTCTGACGGAGGAGCCGATGGTTGTGCCTCAGGCTCGGGCGGCGTCTCTGGGCGTTCCTCTGCCTGCCGAGACGGTTGCTTAACTGTCCTGGGAGTGGACGCGGGTGAATTCTTAATCGACTCGAGCCCCTTAGACGTTCGCTTGCCGATCTTGAACTTCTTGCCCTTCAAAGCCATGCGTTCAGCCATGGACAAAAACTGACCCTCTGGTGTTGCATCTCGCTTCGGAGAAGGCGCCCTCGCAGCTGTCTCCGACTTTCTAGGCCGACCTCTGCCGCGACGTACTGGCTGCTCTACGGGGGACTTGTCTCTTGATTCAGTCCTTTCTGCCTCGTCCGCCTCCGCTTTGACTTGATCTCCAGAGGCTGCCATAACAGTGGTGATGCCAGATTTACGGGGTCGGCCTCGGCCTCG
Organism: Hapsidospora chrysogenum ATCC 11550; assembly: GCA_000769265.1. Classification (NCBI taxonomy): domain Eukaryota; kingdom Fungi; phylum Ascomycota; class Sordariomycetes; order Hypocreales; family Bionectriaceae; genus Hapsidospora; species Hapsidospora chrysogena. The sequence continues at coordinate 77,729 of JPKY01000050.1, forward strand.
TCTCTCAGTCTGAGCGCCGCTAACGGGTCTGGTACCCGCAGAATAGTCCTTGTCGGCGTCGTCACTGTCGCTTCCGGGGCCAGCGCCTGAGAAGTTTGGCAGGATGGACCGGACAGTTCGACCACTCCTCGTCCGGGTAGAGCTGACTGGTTCAGTTCGCTGCACAGCTGGTTCTGTTGTCTTTGCGGGGGTTTGTGTGTCTTCTCGCTGAGCGGCCTGGGACAGGTGTTTCGGAGGACGCCCGCGCTTCTTAGGTATTTTGTTGCCAGGTTCCGACGCCGCTGCATGGGCTGACGCAGGTTTGCCAAACATCGCGCGAACTGCATCAGCGGCAAGATCCAACGCGCTCTTCACAGGGGCTTCTTCTGCCTCTCTGGGAGCTGCTTGTGCCGGATCCTCCTCCTCGTACTCCTCGATATCGCCTTCGTCAGCTTCCACATACGAGATCCGGGGTCTCGTAGGACGTAGAGAAGGTTCGTTGGCAGACTCTCGCGTTGCCGGGCGATCTCTGGCTGAGTCCGGACGTTGCGCACTTCCATTCTCTGCGCCGCCCGTCTGTCCTTCTGAGGCCTCAACGGCTGCCTGCTCGGCGGGCGCCTCGCCCATGACCGCTTCCGGCGCAGTTGGCTCTTGACTGAACAAGGCGGGATCCATGCTGTCCAGAGGGTCAGGCTGCGGCCCGGATCCTCTAGCCGTGCGCTGCTTCTTGTGATTGTTCTTACCAATCACAAAATCTGGATCGTCGTCGTTCTCTCGCCGTGCTTTCCTCTTGGCCGCACGTATCGACTTCTTGATGAATTCGTTGGGCTCCTCCATGTCCTGCCGTATAGCCTCCTCGGATGGGGCCTGATAGGGGTCGAACAGAATCTTGTCTGGTGTATCATCTTGCTCGTAGTAGCCCATGCCAATCCGTTGCCGAGCGAGGACGGATGGATCAGGATATGACGACATACCCTGGTCCTCCTCAGGCGGAGGAGCTTCCATGGGAATTGGCGGAAGCTCAACCTCATCCACAATCGCCGTGCGCAACTGCTCCAGTTCGTGGTGTGGATATTCCGCCGTGGCGGGCTCGTGGCCATCGGGTACGGAGCTCGGTTCGACGTGGCCGTTGGCATGAGCGCCGTTCGTGGAAGGGCCGTAGGAGTTCTTAGCCTCACCATTAGTGAGCATCGTCCTTCCGACTTCTTCTTGGCCCGTGACATCCTGCGCCTTAGCGTTGTCAGCCTGCTCCCGCAGACGCTTCATCCTCTTGCTGTCTTTGCTTCGACTGTCCTCCCCGGCAGCCTTCAACCACCCTAAATTGTGAATGCGGAAGTCGACCAGTGCCTCAACACTGCGGTCATCTGCGATCGGACGCGTGTCGTGACCGAGAGATGTGTTCTTGGGCGTGTATGGGTCCGTGTTTCCAGTCCGACGGCAGGCGCCGCAGTTGCATATGCCTAGACATTTTGGGCATTGCCATTGTTCGTCTTCGAGTACCTTCTGGGGCATCATGTCGAACGCCCGGTAGAGAACTCCATAGCAATAGCCTTCCATGCAGCCCGGGTTTGTGCACATGTGCACACGGTAAGCATAGTCCTTGTGGCAACATACGTGGCACCTGCGCACCTCTCCCTTCTTCTTCTTCCGCTTGTATTTCTTCTTCGGCCTCTCCTCTCCGGCATCGGGCTCAGAATCGCTCGGCGTCTTCTCCCGCTCTGGCTTCGTAATGTCCTTAAAAGGGCGCCTCCGGAGGGCTTCTTGGCAGATCTGGGCGAGCGACTTCTTTCCCATTCGCTGCTTGGCCACCTCTATTGGTTGTGGTGAGGCGTTCAAATCCACGAAGCCGTCGTTCTTTATGACCATTGCCCGCCAAGTCTCGTAGTTTTCCACAAGTTCAGACCAGGACCACTGCTCGCACCATTGGAGCTTGGAAAGACAGACACATGAGCGCCCCATGGCGTAGCATTCCATGCAGATGTCATACGCATCCTGATCGCCGTTTATCAGGGTCCGGACGCAATGCTTGCAGGTGAGGAAGCGGTTGAAAATGTTGGACCGACAATATGAGCAAGTGACGCACGAGTCAAATTCGAGAAACTCGACGTCCTTCTCCTTGTACGCAAACATCTCATCGACCAGAATTTCCGTAAACAGACGCAGGAGCCTTTTGAAGTCTCCTGCAAGCTGTATAGCGCGAGGCGAGCTTTTGACGATATCCTGGCCGAAGCCCATGAAACTCATCTGGGTCAACTCGGCGTTTTCCTCCAGTTCCTGGAGTTGGCGGTAGTACTTGGAAAGCGTGTAATAGATGATCGCCTTGTTCTTGTACTGCTCATCACGGCAGACTAGTCGCGCCTTTGGCAGCGCCTCATGCAAGGCCATGTCGAGAGTTTCGGGAGTCGTACGGTTCCAGGCCACCTTCATGGTCCGCGTCCCTCGATTCCACACTTGGTGCGCTGCCAGAGGTGGGATGAGGATGAAGTCGCCGGGCCGCTGCTCGACGACTAAGACGTCGAAAGGGGCCTTCTTCCAGGCATTGATTTGTGCGAAGTGCTTTTCAATCTCGATGTCGTGGCCAAGCATCGACAGGAAATATTCGCGGACAACTTCGCGGTCCTCTTTTTCGGTCATGAACCAGATGGAACTTCCGGCCTTTTCGTCAGATTTTGTCCCGTCCGATGCCTCGACCATAATATTCTGACCCAGAGACGCGCACATCTCCCTGTGCGCAGGCGTGTAGGTGCCCTCGTGGCCAATGTAGCACATCAGGTTCTGCGCCCGCATCTCTTCCGGTAGGCTGGACATGAGATCGCCAGCTGGTGCCGCCGAGGCCTCGCTTGGGAAGACGTCAGGGTCGCGATCTTGGGTATCGCCGTTCGAGTTGTCGTTGAGGTAAAAGAGGCTCGGATGTATAACCTTCCGCAGGGCATCTTGCCATTCGACGGGACAGTCGATATCCTTGAGATAGAGGCGCTGCCGTCGTTCGTCGCGAAAGTTGTTCGGTGTCCATTGGTTCGTCAGTGTCTTCATGGACCGAAGGTAATGGCCGGTGGTCATGGGAATGTCGGTTCCGGAACCGATGTCTCGCACATTCTCCTCTGTAAGCGATAGTTTAGCAAGACGCTCCCCTCGAGCAGAGCCGATATGACCTTACGTTTCTTGTCATATGTCTTCTCGAGCCAGTCTGCGTTGAAAAGCCACTTGGGAATAGCTCCATCATATCCGTCAATGACCAGAGGTTTCCCGCCCTGGATGACATGCATAAAAACAACCTTCTCGAACTCTTGATGTCCGAGACCCCGTATCTGACTCCTGGAGACGCGCTGCACCCATTTGAAGTTCGGCGTACGGTCTACCAGCCCAACAAGATCTAGGTCCGGCGGGATCGGATCGAACTTTGCTTGAGGATGGAGTGAAGTAGGCATCCTAGGCAAAGTTGTGGCTGGCGCATTCGCATCGGCGGGAGTTGGGAGACGAGGTGAGATCGGGATGCGGGGCCAAGCTCGCGCCAGCCGCGGCAGCTCTGTGCCCAGAGACGGCGCTTCCGCGAAAAAGTCGTATAGAAAAGATCAACGCAATCGTGATCGGCTGGGCGGTGCGTACATGATGGGCCGCGACAGGGCTAGATCAAAATCTTGACCTTGAGATGCTAAATTCGATCCTTGTCCGCAGTGCAACGCGCCTTCCTTGGGGTTTGGAGCTTGGCGCGACAAGGTGGAGCAGGATGACACAAGTGGTGGTGGATGACGTTGATTATGTAAGTTGAGCCGGACAAAATTACTGCCTGTTCCTAGGTAGAGGTACCTGGGTGCTTCATCATCTGGCCTGCGAGCCGACTTTTCGAGGTGAAATAGCCGGCTCAACCGCTCAATCCCATCCAATTGCCGATATCAGAGGTGGTTATTATACGGTGCCGATCCTTTTCGACCGCGAATATCGCCTGATTTCAGGATTGTAAAATGCCAAGTAGAACTTTACTGCCATCGCATGCAAGGTGAGTTTGGCATCCACGACTGAGTTGATGCAAGGCCATCACGGGTATTGACTAGATTTCGCCAGGTGACCGATGAGGCTCAGTGGTTTGTCGAAGCTGCCACCATGGACACCCTTTCGGGGTCGTCTCGGAGCCTGCGCGAGGCCTTCAGTCTTGCCAGGTTCACGGCTATCTCCAGCATTTCCAAGGACAACCGTTCATTCACGACACGGGGCCCATCAGATCACCGCCCTTCATGAGACTAGGCGGCAGCTCTCGCCTATTGCACAGGAGCATGGGGACCAACCGCAGCCAGAAATACCCGTATACGCGCCTCCGACATCAGGTCTACTCTCCATGGTGCCGAAATCGTGGGTCCCATACGCCGAGCTAGTTCGGATCGACAAGCCGACGGGCACATACTACCTGTTCTTTCCGTGCCTCTTCTCGACACTGATGGCGGCCCCATTAACGGATCCCATAACGACACCGGCCACTGCCCTTGGTTACTCGCTCCTATTCTTCTCTGGCGCCCTGATTATGCGGGGTGCGGGATGCTCTATCAACGACCTCTGGGACAGGAATCTCGACCCCCATGTTACGCGCACCCGACTACGACCTATTGCCCGGGGAGCCATCACGCCGTTCAAAGGTCTCGTGTTCACGTGTTTTCAACTTCTGGCGGGCCTTGGGGTGTTGGTGCAGTTCCCGTTCCAATGTCTATTCTACGGCATTCCAAGCCTGCTCTTCGTCGGCAGCTACCCGTTGGCAAAGAGGGTCACATATTACCCACAGTTCGTCCTCGGGCTGACCTTCTCCTGGGGCGCAATTATGGGCTACCCGGCCCTTGGCCTTGACCTGCTATCGAACGTTCCAGCACTGACCTCGGCCGCGTGCCTCTACGCATCGTGCGTTTCCTGGACGGTGTTGTACGACATGATCTATGCTCACATGGACATCAAGGACGATGCCAAGGCGGGAATCAAGAGCATCGCCTTGAAACATGACGCGGATACTAAGAAGGTTCTCTCGGGCCTGGCTGTTACGCAGGTCGGTCTTCTTGCTGCGGCAGGATACGCCGCCGGAGCTGGGCCTATGTTCTTCTTGGGCAGCTGCGGAGGGGCACTGGCATCGCTGGGATTCATGATCAAGCGCGTCAACCTCAAGAGTGTCAAGGATTGCTGGTGGTGGTTTGTGAACGGATGTTGGATAACGGGCGGCACCATCAGTCTCGGGCTGGCGGCGGACTATGTCATCCGTTACTCGAAGCGAGAGGGGAAGCTGGAATCAGCCAAATCGGACCCGGAAGAGTAATTGGCATGTCGTTAAAACCTGTACATTTATCGTGTAGAACATCTGGGCAGATAGACGGCGAATCTGGGAAGGGCGGAGCTCTGGTGTGGCTTTGAAGAGACTTTTTTGATCTATCCTTTCAGATCCATCTCCCCTGATCGAAAACCCTAACCTGTAATGCCGATGCAAGCAAGCCGATGTGACTCCTCATGCCCAAAAAGTGACGTCGCCCCATTCCACAAATATGACTTCCTTAAGTACGGGGCTTCTCCTTCTTCTCCTTCCACAGAGCAAGCAGACCGACACCAGAAACCTTGACGACCTTGAATCGCACACCGGGAATATCACCCTTGGCCTTGCCCTTGCGACCGAAACCAGCCAGGAGGACCTCGTCGTTCTCGTCCACGAAGTTGAGGCAACCGTCGTTGGGGACTAGCAGCCAGTGTCAGCATATTGTTCCAGCCCTCGTCCCTCGCCTGAAAAAGGCAATCTTCCCGTTGGAACACGTACCGAAAGCAGTGACCTTCTTGCCGTTCTTGATCAACTGGACACGGACACACTTTCGGATGGCGGAGTTGGGCTGCTTGGCCTCGACACCGACCTTCTCGAGGACGATGCCCTTGGCGTGGGAGGAGCCACCAAAGGGAGAGGACTTGTAGGCAGTGCCCAGAGCACGGCGCTTCCAGTGAAGATCAGCCCACTTCTGATCCTTGCGGTGTGTTCGCAGCTTCCGCGCCGCGTTGAGACCACGGGGTTTGCCTCCAGCCATGATTGCTTCGTCGGGTTAGCAATTGGAAAAGAATGATGCAGAGGCTCGCGCCGTGGGATGCGGTTGAGCCGTGATGGGCGCTTCGAGACTCACCGATTTAGTCGAGTTATCGCGGCGATGGTTGGGAAGAAGTCGGGTTGGTGGAGTGCTGCGAAAAGATGGACTTGAGCCTTCGGAATTTCTTGTAGGGTTTTTGCACCCTAGAGGGGAAATGGAGGGTTGTGTGCCTCGTTCACAGACGCACGTGACTTGGCGGCGCTTTCCAGCAACCCAGGTTGACGCAGACAGATTAGTCGGACGGACCAAACTTATTCCAGAAATCAGTACGCCACAACACCCAACCAGGCTGAGAGATTGCCAAGACTTGGAAAGTACCATGCAGCTTTGTGTCGGCATGTTGACCTCTGAGAATGGCGCCCAACCGTGGTGGAAGCGGCCTGCTCTGGCCTCCTCGCCCTCGTCTCAAGTCGAGGAATAAAACAAATAACTCCATGGGTCAGCTGTCGATAATGCCGAGCAATTCGCAGCGCGAACCGCCTCCGTCTCTATTCCTGCACCCATCTCCGTCAGCTTCCCATGTCTCCTTGCCAGGAATTCTGGCACAAGGTGCGTCCGTCCCGGGGCCCGGCCCGCTGACAAGGGAACGGTCCAACCTGGATCCCAATGCCGCCGGTCTATCCGCGGAGAGCGCACATCGCCCTGGCCGGACACTGAGGTCTGCGGAAAGCACGCGGAGCTCCGATAGGACGGACGCTCTCTGGGCGGAGATGCAGGCTACTTTGGAGGAGGTCGAGCTCTCGGCTTCAGGTGGAACTCACGTCTTCGGCCCGGACCATGATCGTAAGCTGGGGGAACTACGGGCAGCCCAGATTGCTCTGGCGCAGGCGTGGGCGAGGAGCGAGGCCGACGATGCCATTGAAACATCGCACCGGGAGGCTGTCGCCTCGGCGTCCGGGGACGAGATGCGCAACTTGAAAGGAGCCATGGGAGATGCATCAAGGTCGGGCGTCGGGGACGCAACGGACACGGCGAAGAGCACCACGGCTTCCAGCACCAGGCCAGAAGGCACTGCCGCGGGCGTTGAGCGCCTTGGGGACAAGTTGGAGGAAGAGACCGAAGCAGACATCCTGCTCGCTAGGAAGCGTCGCGAGGCAAACGACGAGTACTTCCAGCGCGTCAACAATGGTGTCATCGATGTGGTAGCGAAGCTCGACCAGGTCGCCAAGGCCATGCGGGACGTCGAACTGGAGAGCAAGGATGTCTGGAACGAAGACTAGACTCTTTGTCTGGGAGCGCAGGACGTGAGATTACAGGTATGGAGTCTATGCGTATTCTAGTTCGGACCTGACATCAGGTACTGGCGCCTGGGTTGGGAAGCGAACGTTTTTCAAGGCGTTGATGGCGGCCGGCGTTTGGAAACGACGGTCACGGTATTGAGGTCGCCATTTGGCCTATTAGTCCATAATGCAAGCTCTTCTGCCATTGACACTCCCATCTGGCCGGTTGGTTCGACTCGTGGATTCTCAGGAGTGATCCTCCCTAGGGTGGATTGCGGGGGTGGACTATCTGCGTTGCTCCGATGGGCTGAAACAGTGTCTTAACACATGATTCATGCGCACTCTCCGGTCCGAACGGTGGTAGTACGAGCACAGAACTACCTACTACTACAAGAGAACAGACACCTGCAGCGGGATCTACATGCCGAATCAGGCGATCGAGTTGTTCCGTGCTAGGGCTGAGGCCACTTCGGCAACGGCTCTTGATCGTGTCAGATGTCGACTTTGGCCAGGTTCCTATGAAGTATGATCTAGCAAGAGAGTCTCCTGTACTGCGTAGTATTCCGCCAGGACGCCTAAGGAACGGGACTTGAACTCATACCCACAAGAGCGACGGACGGGAATAAGGAAGAATCAAGCCGATGGTCGCACCGCCGAGTGAGGCCGTTGTGCACCGTGGAACCACCTACATACAGATCCGGCCGAGTGGTCAAGAAGTGTGTTTGCTGGCGTGGGTCAGGCGAGGCAAGAGATCAGGTATCCGCGGGGAAGGTGCGATTAGTTACATCAGTACACGTACGGATAGTACCAGGCAGATACTCGGGCGGCGTGGCTGGAGGCGTGTCGTCATACGTGTACACAACAATTCCAAGCTTGGGGTAATAAGCAGGGGAGGGACTTTTGGGCGTCTGGGGTGCATCCCAAGGCACCAGAGCGAGTGCAGGTGGATCTCAACTGGATCGTTTGTTGGAGAGGGAGACCCAGACAAGTAGTACCTACCTATGTACGAGTAGGTTGCCCCGCAAGAGGCATGTCGATACCGATTGTGTGCACTCAGGTTCAACGAGTACAGACTACCGCAACCCTCTTTGCTTCGCTCCTGCCCAACACGGAAGTTGCGAGCGAGGGGCCAGATGACGGCTAAACGCTGGGTCGGCATTCCGCGCTGGTTGTGACTGGCACTGACTGCGCGGTGTTACCGGAACGCCCCGCCAGCCTGAGGTCATCTGTTAATGCAGGCGCACATGCAACTGCCGCTGCCACTCGCTGTCCCTATATCTTCGGCCACCCTCCTCAACCTCGAAAAGCTGCTGCATAAATACCTACCATCACCATCGACTTGCGACTTGCCCGTTTCGCTCCCCATCTTCAGAGATATAACATATCAAGAAACACCGTCCGACTTTCCGATCATCCTCGCGACCCTCGCGCTCGACCAGACTCGAAGCAAGCAATCAGCAATACATTGTCAACTTGTAGTCAGCCATCAAGATGCGACCCGCCGGATTCCTCCTCGCCGCCCTCGCGGTTGTTCCTGGCGTTCTGGCCAAGTCCGCCGTCGTCTACTTCGAGGACAAGAACACTCCCGACAGCTATATCCAAAAGGCCAAGGACGACATCATTGCCAAGGGCGGAAAGATCACGCATGTGTACAGCATCATCAAGTATGGAGCCCCGCGCCGCCCACGTACTCGAGGGGTCCGCCACTAACAGTTGGATAGGGGCTTCGCCGTCGAGGCGCCCGATGAGGCTCTCCAGACGGTTCAGGCCTGGGGTACCGAGCACTCGATGCGGATCGAGGAAGACAAGGTCATGTCCATCGACAACTAAAGCGAGCAGCCCCGGTGGCATGATTGATGATGACACGGAAAGCGAAAGGTGCGGATGATTATTTTGCGAGGTGTGACCATCGGCGAGGACACCCTTGGGCAGTGCAGGCTACAGTTTGGCTGGTGATCCCCAAGTGGTTACTTACAAGCACCACGCGCTATGTTTGTGCGATGACTCAAGACTGGCGTTAATCGGGATGATGCGCAATCCAAGGGACGTCTGGTACTAAGCAGACGATGAGCGATGTATTTATGTGGCAATTTGACCTTTTTCCCCCATGCTGTACACTTCGGTTTCCCGCACATGCGGCCAGTAATAGGCCGTGGAACGTAGAAACTTCGCCATGATGTGCCTCTCCGGCCCATGGTAATATGGGTTACCCTCCAGCCCAAGAGAACGAGGCCGTGACTCCGACTGAAATGGAAATCAGGAGGTACAAGAAACAGACAAGGGAGTCCATTGTTTCGCCTTGGCTACCAATGATGTTCATGCAAACCTCATGTTTCTCATTGTTCCGCACCGGCATATGGCCAGTGCCAGTTGATGTTGTAATGCGGGTGGTGTGGTAATTACAGATGGAAGGGGGTCCAATGCAGGAACACGTCCAGGCCCCCTGTGGATCATCGAGGCTTGGGAGGGGAACGAACAGCAACGAAACCTCGAACACAGAAAGTCAACCTCGAACATCGCATCGACGAAACGAAAACACGCCCGCTGGTCCCCAGAACAATGAAAAACACGACGACGTTCACCTTTCGGCTGGAATTATAATATAAAGTGGGCGCCTGGAGTAGCTTCCTCAGACATGCTTTCTCCATCGCGCACCACACCGCCGCCGCCGCCAACAACTCACTCCGCGACGCGCCTACCGAACCTCTGATACCATATAACCCACCTTCGACACAGCAAGCCCTGACCGGCCATCTACGGGAATCCATCGCCCAAGATGGCCCCCTCTCCCGCGAAACCCCTGCCGTCGTTTACCCCCAGCGCGCAGGCCGCGCTGTTGAAAGCAGTACGTCTCTTCTGGCCGGAAGCACCTGCGTCAACCGACGAATCTTCCACGCAACCTTCGGAGCTGACTTCTCACTGCGCAAAGGTCAACCGTGTCTTCGACCTGGGGCGTACCACTGAATCCCTCGACGAGCTCACTAGCGGCGTAGTTCTGGCCAATATCCTCCACGAGCTAGATCCCGAGTTCGACCCCTCGCACCTCGAAACCAGCTCCACGACCTCAAAGTATCTCACCAACAAGCGCAACCTCCAGACAGTCTACAAGGGACTCTTTCGCTTTATTCGGCGGCAAATCCCGGAGCTGAGCTGCCAGGCGAAGAAGTACGACTACCATGCGATCGCCGACAGCCCCGACGCGCAGGGCATGAGCCAGGTAAGAAGATCCTCTACACCGCGAAACCGCGCCCAGGAAGCTATGGCTAACAATGTCTTTCAGCTGCTCGCCGTCATGGTGTCTGCCGCCGCCCTTGGCCCCGACAATCAGAAGTATGTCCCGAGAATCCAGAACAGCCTTGACCGCGACACGCAGGCCGAAATCATGCAGGTCCTTCGTGTCGTGCAGCAGGACATTGCCGCTTCCAAGGACGACGACGACCTGGACGAGGCCATCGATGCGGTAATGGAGGCCCGCGACATCGATCTCTTGGTGGAAGAACAGAATGCGGCCCTGCGGCAACAACTGGAGGTCACCAAGAAGAACCTCTCGGACTACATCACACGCCTCGAGCACCTGCAACTCAGCCACGAGGAGCTGCGGTACGAGAAGGAGAAGAACGACCGCGAGCTCGAGGTGCTCCGCAAGGCAACCCAGGATGGCGCCAGCAACGCCGAAGCCGTCAAGATGCTCGAGGCTCAGGTTCACGAACAGATGGAGATCATTGCCCGTTACGAGGAGACGATTCGGAACCACGATAAGATCAAGTCTCAGCTCGAGGCGGAAGTCCAGAGGCTCACACAGAAGAGCATCCAAGCGGATGAGCTTCGAGATCAAGCCACGGAATGGAGGCACAAGGCCGAGGAGCTGGAGAAGAAGGCCAACATGGCCGAGAGGTACAAGCAGAAGCTCGAGTCCCAGCAGCACCTCGTAAAGGAGGTCCAGAATCTCCAGTACGAGCGCGCAGAACTCCAGGAGCAGCTGCGGTCTCTGATGGACGACAAGGATCGCTACGCGCGGACCAGGAAGGCTGAGGATGAACTGACAAAGATGATCACGCAGTCGGAGCAGCACCTGTGGGACGAGCGTAACCAAAAGTCCCAGCTCCTCCGAGATGTGGCTCTGCTCGAGGAAGAGCTGATGAGGCTCAAGAACCAAAGGAGCCATGACGAGAGCTTCATCCAGGATCTCCAGGAGCAGCTGCAGCAAAGCACCGGCGCGGCGCCTCAAGGGGAGGCGGCCGCCGGAACGAGCCTCAACCTAGCGGACGAGCTCGACAATGCCAGCGACGACGGGAAGACCAACATCACGCTGGAGCTATCCCGCATGAAAGCCGAGAACGACCTGCTACGGAGGAATATGGGGTCAACGGGTGATGCCGCCTTCGTGCGGCGCGAGCTGGAGGAAGAGAAGACCCACCGAGAGCGGCTCCAGGCGAGCTTCAACGACATGTTTGAGAAGCACGCCGTGGCCCAGAGCCAGATCGAAGCTTTGATGGAGAACATGACCGGGGAAGGGTTAGTCAAGACCGTCGAACAAGTGATGAAGATTGGTCCAGTTCATGCGCTAAGCGCCGAGTATTACAGGACACAAGCATTCGCCAACCTCCGGACCGAGAACGCTCAGAAGACGGACGAGCTCGAAAAGGCTCGCAAGCGGATTGCGGAGCTTGAGGCACAGAACGGTGACCAGGCCCGCGAAATCCTGCTGCTGAAGACTGATCTCTCTGCCGTCGAGAAGGACAGCATCGAGGCTCTGGACCAGCTCAAGGACGCCGACAACCTGGTCTCCAAATCACTGCAGGGTGAGCTTGATCGTCTGCGCGAGAGGTACAATGTCGCTGTCGCCGAGCGAGACGCGCAAAAGTCACAGCTCATCGAGGCCCTGCTCGCCAAGGACAGGCTTCGCAAGGCCGCCGAGGATGGCAAGGACATCCAAGAGGCCGTCGCGAAGGACCCCGACGTCGCCGAGGCCGTCAAGAAGGAGAACGAGAAGATTGAGAAGCTCCGTGCTCGCCTCTTGGAGAGAAACGAGGTGAGTGAATTCCAGCCAAGCACCGAGAATGAAGAGGAGTCGCCGCAGGAGTGCTGGCCCAGGGTCTCCTGGTCTCTCCCCCCTACAGCCTTGCCGCAGCCCGCCTCCGCTCCCCCCACGACCACTTCGCATCCCTGTTCCCGCATTGCGGAGTCGATTAAGCTCTCGCACATCTCAGCGCCGCCTTTGACTCATAATCGGCCTGAGAGGCGGGACATGCCGCCTCCCGCGCCGCGTGCCATGTCGATCCATGGCTTTGGACCGGCTCCTTACTCCCAAGTGGGACGACGGCGAAGGCCCAAATCGACAATGTCGAAAATCTGGAAGAGAATGACGAGGTTCCACAAATGAGACCAAGTGGCCTCTCCATCATCCCTTCATGAAGCTGTCTTCCCTGTTACGCTACTGACAACACGGCGCGCAGCAACTCGAGAAATCGGAACAGCAACGTGTCGACCTACAACGGCAACTCAAGGCCGCTCTGGGCGGAGAAGCCGCGGCAGCACAAAAGGTACGTTTTCCCAGGATAATATTCTGTAGCTTTATTAGTTCCTTACGCTCGTGTCTCTCGCCCACCCACCCTCCTTTTACGTGAATGCCAATATGCTGACCGAAACGTGATCCAAGGTCGCACTGGAACAGGTCATCAAGAACCTGCAACGGGAGAACGCCCTGATGGCCACGGCATGGTACGACCTCACCAGCCGGCTGCAAAGCAACCACGTTGTGCTGCAGAGGCGGCAAGACGCCCCCAGGAGCTGGTTGAACAGGCAGAGGCAGATGGTCAATGGTCAGTTGCGCCGCCGCGACTCGCTCTACCTCTACTAGAACTGACTTTGTCAGCTACTACCCCGAAGAGATAGGGGGCCCACGGGGCCGAGGTCGTGAACCCCCCGCCGCTGCTCGAGCGCTCCGAAGGGGGCCCGACGACGAGGAGCGGTTGCCGTCGTCGGTTCGTGGCCCCGCATCCTCGCAACATGATGCTTCCGCCTGTATATACCAAAAATCCCCCCCCCTATCTACCTCTATACCCCCCTCGGGGCCTCGAGCCCTGTGGTAGCCTTTGGAAAGCATTTTTCGCATCGGGTTGATTTATATAGCATTGCAAGGGAGCTTGGTGGTTGTCAAACTCATTTTTTTATTCTCTTCCTTCTGCCCCCAAACATGATCCATCCTATTAGAGTAGGGAGAGTGGTTGGAAACGGTGCACTTTAGACTGGTGGCGGGTTGGTTGGACGGACATTCGCATACATATACCCCCTAATACACACGTTTACAAATATCGAAGCCGGTGGCACTCCAGGTGGACATGAATGCGTATAGTTGTTTTGACAGTGTAGTTTGACAGTGTTACATACAAGACGTCAGCGAAACTCCTTTTGCTTTACACATGACATCGTCGAGTAGGGGGACCGTCTGGATTCCGCCCTTCTCGGCCATTTGCGGAGATTCACCCTCCCTCCGCCCCTTGCGCATCCCAGCATATCTAACTGGGCTGGCAGGCCGTATTTGACTTTAGTTGGTGCCGACGATTCGGGTCAGGATGCTTGAGCCGTGGCCCTTTTTGCCTGGGCCAGCCTCCACAATCTCCAGCATATGCTTCCACACCTGACCGGGCTGCTGGCTGGCGTCGATACCCTTCCAGATGCCGGTCTTCTGGTAGTACCCAACGACGGGGGCGGTCTGGGCGTGGTAGGTGCCCAGGCGTTTCTTGAGGGCCTCCGCGTTGTCGTCGCTGCGCTGGATCAGGGGCTCGCCGGTGACGTCGTCCTTCATGTGCTCCTTGGGAGGGTTGAAGGTGCGGTGGTAGCTGCGGCCGGAGGCGGGGTGGACAAGGCGGCCGGTGATTCGCTCGACGAGCAGGGAGTCGTCGATCTGGAGCTCGACAGCGTGCTGGAGGGGCTTGTTGCGCTCGGCGAGCATGGCGTCGAGACCCTCGGCCTGGGGCACGGTGCGAGGGAAGCCATCGAGGATGAAGCTGAAAGAAGGGTGAAAGAAGCTACGGTCAGCGTACAAGTGCAAAGGGGCAAGACAGCGACGATTACATACCCGCCCTCGCACTCCTTGTTGTTCTTGAGCTCCTCCCTGATCATGCCAATCATGATATCGTCACTGACGAGACCTCCCTGGTCCATGATCTTCTTGGCCTCGCGACCGAGAGGCGTCTTCTTGGCGACCTGGTTGCGCAGCATATCACCGGTAGCCTGTGCAGGAGAGTGTGTGTGAGTTTTGTGAAGGGACGCGACTTTTTGAGGTAGGCCGAGGGCCGACGTACCAGGTGGCAGCAGGAAAATCGCTCCTTCAGCTTGGGCGCCTGAGTTCCCTTGCCTAGGGAAGAAGACATGTCAGCATGGCCGGGGGAGAAAAAAAAATTCACGACAAGGCCTAGAGGGGAAGGGGAAGGCGAACCAGCTCCAGGAGGACCGATGAGGATCATGCGGAGTTCCTCGGCGGTGGGAGAGCTGCCGGTGCCGCGCTGCTCGAGACGCTTGATGCGCGACTCGAGGTTGGCGACCACGTTCTTCAGCTGGCTGAGCTCATCGTCGACGATACCCATGACGGCGGTATTAAACGGCTCAATTGGCTTGAGAGACGGGCTCGGGAAAAGAGGAGAAGCGTGGAGGGAGGACGGCGGCGGGCGGGAGAGAGGAGTGGCGGAGGAGAGATGGGGGGGGGNGGGGGGGGGCGGAGAGCGAAGACGGTTGGTTGATCGAGGACGAAGCCGAAGATGGGCTGGGCTGCAGCAATTGAAGTCCGGGCCAAGGCGTTGCAGGTGCTCGTATGTACGTGTACTTTGTACAGTATTTAGTGCAATTGTGCAAATATTGGGCGCGGCAAGTTGGCCGACCACGGGCAGGGTCGCAGGGAAAAGAAGGCCCGGGAGCTAGCAGGATGGGGGGACGTGATTGGCTGGGTTAATGTGGTGTGTGTTCCTGGAGCCAGAGATGGAATTCGGACGCGGGACAGAGGAGGATGATCTCAATAATGACGGGCAATGCGCTGAAATGTGTCAAGTGTCCACATAGATTACACGGTTTTGAGGGATGGGGGAATGTCTGATATATTTGGACTATCCCGTCTTCCCCCATCATGTTCCAAATGATGAAAATGATGAAAATGAGGGATGGCATGGATGTCATGTCCATCGGGCAGCCGGCGCTCGCTGCGCCAATGCAGGCAAGTCGCTTCCGCCTGTCCGCGACTCCGCCCACCCACCCCTGGGCCATCGCGCGCCGAGGCAGATGCCGTTTCTGAGCCCCGTGTTGCCGTGGATGTCGGCATTCTATATTCCATATGATGAATAGGTGGCCATTGCAGACAAAAGGTCGTGATTCTGGCTGTGGTGATTTTCGAGCCACGACTATCCGTACATACGCTCGGTCGGTTTTCTGATATAGATCATCAATCTGCTGCTGTACAGTACACGTACATAGTAGACAGAAGGCCTGCCGGCCAGAATTGATATTTGATCATCGCTCCCGTCCTCCCAGGCAGCTCACGTCATCTTGGTGGCCAAAATTTCAAGGTGTCCCGATGGAAGCCTCCCTTGCGCGAACCCCGGCGCCATGATGTCAGCGCCATTTCTCACAAGCCACAGCTCATGGTACCATTCTGTGGCTGATATAACTCACGTGACATGGTGTGGCTTGAGCTTTTCGAGGTTGGGCTGGCCCTTGGCTTGGTAGAGCTGAGCTCCACTGGCCTATGCAGAAGGTGGCAGAAGGCAGCCTCAGACGTACGTACGTACCTACGTGCAGCGACCGACCAAAGCAACCAACCGTCCCGTCGACCTCTGTTTAGACACCGCACTCTCCCGAATACTAGTATCTTCCCATCCCTCCATCCCGGCCAGCGTTTCGTGATTGCTCGTGGCTATACTCTCAAGACGCCACGATGCGTACCACCACCGCAGAAACCCTCTCCCTCGTCAACCGAAACGTATCCGTCGCGCCCCTCGTGCTTCTGAGCGCCGTCGATCATTACAACCGAACTGTCCATAACCAGGCCAAGTCGCGGCGAGTAGTGGGCGTCCTGCTCGGTCAGAACGATGGGAAGAATGTGAGAGTGTCCAACAGCTTTGCTGGTACGTTGAGCAGGTCCCTGCCGTCACTCATGATGATGAGGCTGCCCCGTTTGCGGAGCTGGGAGCTGACTCTTGCCCCCCCCAAAGTCCCGTTTGAGGAGGATGAGAAGGACCCGTCGGTGTGGTTCCTCGATCACAACTACGTCGAGTCGATGAACGACATGTTCAAGAAGATCAACGCCCGGGAGAAGTTAATAGGATGGTACCACTCCGGGCCCAAGCTCCGGGCCTCTGATCTCGAGATCAACGAGCTCTTCAAGCGCTACACTCCGCATCCTCTTTTGGTCATCATCGACGTGCAGCCGAAGGAATCTGGAGTTCCGACAGACGCCTACTTTGCTGTCGAGGAGATCAAGGATGTGCGTTGCTCTCCCGTCTCCGGCTTCCTACCTATCTGAGTGGAAGCGCCCAGCTGACCCAACCCAGGACGGTACCACAACTTCGAGGACTTTCGTCCACATCCCGTCGATCATCGAGGCCGAGGAAGCCGAGGAGATTGGCGTCGAGCACCTATTAAGAGACATCCGCGACGTGGCCGTCGGCACCCTGTCTACCCGAGTCACCAACCAGCTCCAGTCACTCCAAGGCCTGCACCTGCGACTACGCGACATCGGCGCCTACCTCCAGAAAGTCCTCAATGGCGACCTCCCCGTCAACCACGCGATCCTCGGCAACCTGCAGGACGTCTTCAACCTGCTCCCGAACCTGTTCACGCCCGAGACCGGCGGCAAGGCCGGCAGCGGCGAGCTCTCCAACGCCCTCAGCGTCAAGACCAACGACCAGCTCATGGCTATCTACCTGAGCAGTCTGATACGCGCCATCACGGCGTTCCACGATCTGATCGAGAACAAGATTCAGAACAGGCAACAGCAGGAGGAGAAGGAGGGCAAGAAGGACGAGGCGGGCAAGGACGATAAGAAGGAGGGCAGCACCAACGGCGTCAACGGTGAGAGCAAGGAGGCGGCAGACAAGGACAAGGATAAAGAAAAGGAGAGTAAGGAGAAGAAGAAATAAGCGGCGGCAGATCACTGGGTTGCTAGACCGGCAGGGCGCGGCAAAAAAAAAAAAGAGGCTCTCTACGTCGTTGGGATTCCCTGCCTGGCAGTCGGCGTTGCCGGGGCATGCGATGCCTTGATGTACAATGGAATCATAAAGGATCTGCTATCTGAATTTGGAGTGACCTTGATACATGCCGCCTGAAGAGTAGTAGCCAAGATGACGACATAACCGCAAGGATATCAGCTTCCGATGATCCAAGACGGCTTGAAAATCACCCTCCAGCAACGATGCCTGCCATCTCCTCCCTTGACACTTCTTTACTCTCGACGTAGCCTCCTAGTAAATCATTCCATCGCTCTGCTAACAGACACGCAAGCAGATGCTTGCAGCAGGGTACGTCCACACGAACTCCCTCGAGCCCATCCCGGCTCATGCCGCCAAACCACGCACACCCCTGCTCTGCTCTCTCACTGTTCCCCGAACTTATCTCCCCGCCCGGTGGGAAAGCATCCAACGCGAAGCTAGCGCAAGAGCAGTTCCACGGCCCCAGGCGCACGACGTAGCTCCGCGCCGTATACCCGGCATCGCGCCTGCGACGGCCGAGCGTCGTGCCCAGAGACCTCACAACGTAGAGCTGCAGCGGCGCGGACCCTGGCGCATCGGGGTTGCGGATGTGCGTGACGAGTCGACGGTCCAGGAGGTCCAGGGCCGGGAGGAGGAGGCTTGGGAAGAGGACGTGGAGGGTGAGGAGCAGCTGGCGTCGATCTGGGGGGATGAGGTGGGGTGGTTCTCGGTTTATTGCTGCCGGCTGTGGCTGTCCCGTTGAGAGGTTTTCTATGAGGGATGTGAGGAATTGGCGATGGGAGGGGAGGTTCTGCATGGTGAGTCGAGGGCCATGACTGGAGTTGTGGCCTGCTGTGTGTTCAATGATGAAAGGTGGAAGATCCCACTACCCTCGTCGACAGCACCTACTACTGTAGTAGTAGTATACCAGTACAACACAATCGGTCGCTCTCATCACCCAAAGTTAAGGTGGGCCATATCCCGCGGGCCTGTTTCATATGTACATTTGGCTTTTTTTGATACCTAGATCTACCTGACATGAAATACCTACTTGGTGATACATAAATCTTACAGTGTTTTCCTCTATTACCCGCCCAACCTCTACACCCATTCCTTGGGCTCCTTGAGCACGTCCACAAGCCGCTGCTCCCTGCTCTTAGGCTCAGGTTCGTACATGTACTTCCAGCTCGCCGTCAGGGGCAGGGACATGAGGATGCTCTCGACGCGGGACCCGGGCGTGTTCAGCCCGAACGCGGTGCCGCGGTCGTGCACGAGGTTGAACTCGACGTACTTGCCCCGGCGGATCTGCTGCCACATCTTCTCCTTCTCATTGAACGGCATGTCCTTGCGGCGCTCGAGGATGGGCAGATACGACGGCAGGAAGGACTTGAGGCAGTCCTGGATGAAGGCGAACGTGTTCTCTTGGTCGTGCTCCGTCTCGTCGAGGTCGTCGAAGAAGATGCCGCCGACGCCCCGGCACTCCCCGCGGTGCTTGTTGTAGAAGTACTCGTCGCACCACTTCTTGAAGCGGGGCCAGTAGCCCTTGTCGTGCGCATCGCAAACCTCCTTGAGCGTCTTGTGGAAGTGGATGGCGTCCTCGTCAAAGAGGTACGACGGGGTCAGGTCGCTGCCGCCGCCGAACCACCACGCCTGCGACGTGCCGTCCGGGTTCGCCGTCTCGAAGTACCGGTAGTTGAGGTGCACGGTGGGCGCCATGGGGTTGTGCGGGTGCAGGACCATGCTCAGCCCCGCGGCGAAGAAGTCGAGCGACTCGACGTTCGGGTCCAGGCCCTTGTGGTTGGCGCGCATCTTGGCGATGGCGGGCTTGGGGAGCGAGCCGTAGACGACGCTGACTCCCACGCCGGCCTTCTCGAAGACGTTGCCCTCCTGGAGCACGCAGGTGATGCCGCCGCCGCCGTCCTTGCGGTCCCACTCGTCCTTGCGGAACTTCTTGCCGTCGATGCGCTCCAGCTCCTTGACGATGATCTGCTGCTGCTCCTTGACGAACTTTTCCATGCGCAGACGCATGGGCGATTCTTCGCTGACGGCGGCTTCGCGCTTCTTCTGGGCATCCTTCTCGGCGAGGGACGCGGCGTCGAGTTTTATGGTGTCTTTAGTGGCCTAGATCTGCGTCGTCAGTAGCTGTCCAGGTCTCTCCCAAGTGCGGAAGGCCAGGGCTGTGGGATGGTGTACCATGTGGTAGGCCAGCGGAGCGGCTACTCCCAGAGCGGCCGCCGCGCCGAGGATCGAGAGCTTCCATGAGGTATCGTAGGAACGGCTGGGATTAGGCTTTGTCCCGAAGCTCCTTGTCGCGGTCCATTGGCGTGCGGGCGGCTGGGTCGAGAGGTGTCGCAGTTGTGCTGCGAGACGCTGTGTCTGTCGTCTCGAAGCCATTGTGGGAGCTGTATGTGTGAGGGAGAGAGGAGGTTCGAGAAGACGTGTGGGATACAATGGACTTTGCTAGCCCAAATCAGCCATCTGGATTTAGTCCCTGGGCGTTTATATGTTCATGGAGGGCTCGTGGTATGGGAGCCGATGATCCGTTCTGGAACTAAATCTTACGATGGGCGGATGGAATCGGGGAGCTTTCCATTGGATGGATGCCTTAGGGTCGGCATGTGGATGCTGTGGGCGACGATTTGCCTACCCTGCATCGGAGAGATGTCGGAAGGGAGCTCACATCGCACCAGTTCTCGGGAGGCTATCCGGTCTTCATCAGGTGATGGGAAAGACGTCCGTGGGTTCCAGGTTATTCTGTAATTTTTAAACGACGAGACGGTACGCTGGTTGCATGTTAGTACCTTGGGTACTAAGTGCTAGTATTGTTCAACAAAACGCAATACTACTACTATCAGAGTACCTGGTACCAAATGAACATATAATTATCATCGACCAATGCAAGGTACGAGGAAATACTACCATAGTACACGTTGAACATATGATCTACACTAGAGTAGTGGTAACATGCAAAACTCACTCGAAACTAACATTGGCGATGACGGGCAATAACTGCTCCCATGGGAAAGTCAAAACCACAACTGAGCCGCTATCGGTATTATTTTTTCAGCCCTGATACTGGGACATTACAAATGCCATAGAACCCGAGGGAATGAATGGTGAATGACGATGAGTCTATGCTTCCCGCCACACTACTAGTACTCGTACTACTCTGGGACTGACGGCGGCCTCGTGATTCACTCCGAGGGTCGGGTCACAGTTCTGCCTCCTGATACGGACAGTGTGACGATAGGCTCAGGACTTGCCCCGCCACGGCCTCTGACCGCCTGCAGCACAGTGTCATCCTCCCGAGAACGGACTAGCGGCTGAGCCCCGCATCGTCATGCCCACACTGGACACTGGGCTGTGACTGCCTGATGCTGGCCGAGTGACTGAGGTGCCTTGCGGGTACATCCCGTCCACTGGCAGCTGTAATGGGTGCCCGTGCTTGCCGTGTGCACTGCTGGGGCTGGTGCAGCGTGGTGCTTGCAAACTGGAGTGGGGCTGGCCTGAAGGCAGCTGCCGCCCACCCGCGCCGCATCCCCCCCCATCGCCAACTTAACCTTCCCCCCACCGCCCCCGTTTGCCTTCCGTTGTACTGGGGTCACGCCTCAGCATATCATCTCTCCCGGAACGACGTGAAACCTAGTAACCTTCTTCTTCCTCCATCATCCATCTCCCAGCACCTCTAAAACCAACGACGCCCCATCGCAACGCGCATTTCGAATCCATCCATACCGACAACTCATATCGTGCAGCTACCCAACCGCCATCATGCGCAGCAAGTTCAAGGACGAGCATCCCTTCGAGAAGCGCAAGGCTGAGGCCGAGCGCATCCGCCAGAAGTACTCGGACCGCATTCCCGTAAGTGATGACAGCTCCGCCCCGTCTTCCCCTCCGCCGCGTCGAGGGACAAACATGACTGTCTCCCGCAATCGCCTTCGCTTCTATCGACCCGACGTTGCCCGTCACCCACCCCTCCCCGCCATTTCCCCAGCCATTTCCCCGTGGCCTTTTCGCCATTCGCGACATGATTGCTGATTGTATGGATAATAGGTCATCTGCGAGAAAGTCGAGAAGAGTGATATCGCGACCATCGACAAGAAGAAGTACCTTGTCCCGTCGGACCTGACCGTCGGCCAGTTCGTCTACGTTATCCGCAAGCGTATCAAGTTGTCCCCCGAGAAGGCCATTTTCATCTTCGTCGACGAGGTCCTCCCCCCCACCGCGGCTCTCATGAGTAGCATCTATGAAGAGCACAAGGATGAGGACGGGTTAGTCTAGATCGCCTCCCCGCCCCCGACTCGACTCTATATACTGACTTGTGCCTTCCCCAGGTTCCTCTACATCACCTACTCGGGCGAGAACACATTCGGCAGCGCTTAATCGATGGTGTTTCCGAGTGCGCCACGCCCTCGCGTCCATTTGACAAGATTCATGACGGTGTTTGGGTCGCTTGGGGAACTCTCTGTTTTTTTTTTCTTTCTGCGGACTTGCCTGGAATTATGTGGGTTATCATACGGGATCTGGGAAACGACTCGAGATGGAAATAGACACGACCGCCCTCTACAGACTGGGTCACGACGGTCAAGCTGTGGAGAAATGTGAACATGCGGTTGCTGTGCTTCCCCAGTGCGCGGGCTCTCGGAGATTCGGAATCGTCAAGCGGGGCCAGTAGTGCATGCCGCTCCGCAGGGCATTCGCGCATACTCGCTTCAGAAATCTTTCGGGACCCTGGATACCACTAGCCCGTTGCTTTTGGTATCAACTTGTGCGATGGTGCTTGGACAGGCATCGGTCGTTTTGATTTGATAGCAAAGGGGACTCTTATGACATCTTCTGTGTCAGACAAATCATAGACATGTGCCAGGGCCCTCTAGCTTCCTCCTTCCTCCCCTGATAACAATACGATGCGTCCTTATTGTATGTACATGTCAATATCTGCCAGTACTTTATGCCGACGATCATGAGCCTCTATGTACGAAGCCAGTCACCGTGGTCTCCAGCCTGCTTTGGGAGTGGACTCGCTGCGATCTTCAGATGAAGGTTATAGTTTCAAGCTTCTTGTTCACTTATTTTCGAATGTTTTGTGCGGTGGCTTGAGCCTCGTGCCGTATTGAGCTTGCAGCCCCAGGAAGAAAAGTATGTGGCGTCTACTTGTTGCACCTCCTTCGGTACAGGTAGTGCCTCTTTAGTATTGCAGTAGTAGTAGTATACTAAGTTAGTAGTAAGTAGTAGTACTGCCTGTGGTGATACCAAATTAGGCCAAGGTACTATAGGCAATATAGGTACGGAATGCATTTACATGTGTATTTGCGTGTACGATGGCGGCATATCCCACGAGAGGACTAGCTCTCCGAGGTCCGGTAGGGTGGTGCGTCGTGGATGGTGGATGGAGGCGTCGGGTGTATATGGAATTTGTGTGTCCGCCGTGGACCCTCTGACCAATCCACCTGTGAGTGATCTACGTTGACCAGGGCTGCCCCTGGCGTGCCAGACGAGGCCCAGAGATCTCCGAGAGCGAAGCCTCTCTGTTCCGGGCAGAACAGGACTGGGCGGCGTTTCTGTAGGCGCCGATGACTGGCGGCAGCGACTGTGAGCCAATCAAGGTGGGTACCACGGAGCTTCTTCAAACAAAGGTGCCGTCAGGCTTGCGGCTACTATTCGTGCGAGGCTGAGTTTTGCTCATCCCGGGGTCACGATGGTAAGCCAAGGGATTGTTTTCGGTGACTCTGCTTGGTGTTGTTGAGGTCCCGTGATGAGCTCTGTGGTTGGGAGGGCAGTTCCCGTGGGGTCTACGACTGACGTCAGTGCGTCTACGGGTACTGTAACGAGTACGTGTACCTACTGTACTAGTAGTTATCAGTGGGCGATAAGGTTGTGGAAGCATCTCTATTTGGCCGAGGCTGTGGACTCGCCGTCTGCACCTTTTTTAACTACGTATGTCTCAATGGGCTGTGAATATGACGCCGGTCGGATCTGACGGTTGGAATACCAACTTGACTCCTTCGTAAAGAAAACCTGTTTGTTGCTGGCTTGGTTGACAGTTCTTGGTGTTGTCTGTGAACTGCCGTCGGCGGCTATTGGTGGGGAAGGAGCATCCGCCAGGGTCCTGGACACGGGGGTGTGGCTCCTGATTGGCTGATAGTGACAAACGCCCACTGTATCTCCAACCCGCAAGTTCTGCATGTATGTATAGTACTACTCGTACCTAGGCGACGATCGCTACGCTGCACCGGCTTCTTCCTCATCCTCCCTTCCCAATCCTCACCCATGACCACCATGGCCGCAAAGGGTCCCTCCTCGCGGATCCGTTCATTGGTCAATCGGCATGTCTTTTCGGGACAAGCCAATGTCGTCAGACTGCATTGCCATTCTTGTGCGAGCACAACCATAAAACAGACGACTCGCTCGCCGCCCTTCGGGCGCTGAAGATTTGGAGAGATGGGCACACTCTACCGACTCGCTCCAAGGTGTACCCCCTTGCGCATTGGAGAGGTCAGACACGGGAGTGATCTACTCTCTATCTAGTTGTCCCCAGCATCGTGATCCCCATTCGTTTGGTGGTCCGCTGTTGTGGATGACTGACTGTCCTTTGCTATTGTGCAAGCCGACAAGAATAGGAGCGACTCACCTTTGACGGCAGTCCTTCAGCCGACAATTACCACCACCTCGCTTGGCCCGTTGAACGTGAAACGGATCCGGCGAGGAGAACCCCCCCCCNCCCCCCCCCTCTCTGTGGTCAAGCGCCTGGTCATAAATAAAGCATCGTCTTGGCCCTGTTGACGCCGGCCGCGAGGTGACCCTAGCTAGGCATCGATGTGCGTACCCGTTGACTGGCTGTCGACGCTCCGCCGGCGCTTAGCAACCCTCGCAACCACCGAAGCGCGCCGACCAGGACCAGCGGTTCTCGACGGGCGTCTCTGACTTGACGAGGGGTGTTTCATGATTGGAGGGCTGTTTCCATTCTCTGCAAAGTGACTCAGGTGAGCCTTATTCATTCAATCGATTGCTCCCTTATAGATTCTCATTGTCTGCTCACTCTGCCCGCGGACCCCCTTCCCATTGTTCTTCTTCAACAAAAGACTTCCTATTCAGAGCAGCATGGGCGTACAGTGTTACGTTTTAAAGGATTAGAATTATTTTTCCTTTGTCGTTTTCTCTTTCTCTTTGTCTTTGTTCGGATCTCTTCGCTTCTCTCACACGACCGCTCATCGCCTCGACTAATACTGCCGCTCCCCCCGTTTGAACCTTGTCCCGCCGGCCGTGACTTTCTCTATACTCTTTATTTCCTTTTCGAATCGATACCAACATGAATAGATTCAAGATGTTTTCCTCGCAGAATCATGATACCGAAACCTACCCCGATGTCCCCTCCTCTCTGAAGTCCGACTCCGTCGAGTTGCCCAACATACGGATGATCCAGGAGGCTCGGGCGAACGCAGCACCATACCTGACGCCATACCTCGGGCTTCGATCGCGACTCTCACAGATCTGGATCAACCGCTGGACTGTCCTGCTGCTCCTCGTCCTCGTCCGTGTTGTCTTGCTCATCGCCCAGCTCAACGACAATGTCGGGGACGCCAAGTCGAAGGCCCTGTCGGCCTGCAGCAAAGTCGAAGATGTGGGAAGCGCCATGGCATCCATGCCTCACTACTTGTCTCGCGGCGTCAACGAGATGGCAGCTACCGGCATCGAGAAAGCTGTCAGCGCCATGGTGGTCATGCTCGATCTCATCCTCCAGGGCGTCGAAGGCATCATCTTCTTCTTCATCAACTTCCTCGTGGGAACGTACGTGTGTCTCCTGACTGCCCTCGTCAAGGGAAGCTTGGACGCCGTCGCTTCCGTCACTGAGGATGTGGGAGAGATGCTAAACGATGTCATCGGCTCCGCCACCAAGGAGATCAAGGATATCTCCGGTGATCTGGAGGAGGGAATCCAGGACGCCATTGACGGAATCAAAGATCTCTTCAATCCCGGCTCTGAGGGACCGACGGTCGACTTCTCTGGGCCAATTGACAAGCTGGAGGATTTCGAGATCAATGCGGAGGACTTTGCCAAGGATATTCGGGGTCTCAACGACAAGATCCCCAATTTCGACGAGGTCCAGAACATGACCAAGGAGGCCATCGCGATTCCCTTTGACTTCGTCCGCAAGGCTCTCAACGAGAGCTACGGTGGCTACACGTTTGACCGCGACGTCTTTCCGCTGGCTCAGAAAGAGTCCATGACGTTCTGTTCTGATAACGACAACTTGAACGACTTCTTCGAGGGCCTCTACAAACTCATTGAGAGATCTCGGGTCATCTTCATTGTCGTCCTTTCTCTCCTGGCCGTGGGAGTCATGGCCCCTATGGCCTGGTTTGAGATCCAGCGCTGGCGACGCCACCAGAGGCACGCACGCCTCATTGAGCAGAACCACTATGACTCGATGGACGTCGTCTACATCGCCTCGCGACCCACGACGTCGCACGTCGGGATCAAGCTCAGCTCGCGCTTCGCCGGCAAGCGGCAAATTCTCACCCGCTGGTGCATCGCCTACGCCACCTCCCCACCCGCCATCTTTGTCCTGTCTCTGGCGCTGGCGGGGTTCTTCTCGTGCCTGTGCCAGTACATCATCCTCAAGGCCGTGCAGAACGAGGTTCCGGCCATCGCGGGGCAGGTGGGAGCATTCGCCGACGATGTCGTCGACAATCTCAGCGGTGTGTCTGAGAAGTGGGCCAGTGATGCCAATGGAGTCATCATCAACCTGAACGATGATATCAACAAGGACGTTCTAGGCTACGTGAAGAATGCGACAGACTCGGTGAACGACACCATTACCACCTTCACGGACACCATGAACGACGGCCTGGAGACTGTTTTCGGGGACACCATCCTCGAGGGCCCCATCAAGGCCGTGGTCCGCTGCGTCATCGGTCTGAAGATTGAGAGCGTGCAGAAGGGTCTCACGTGGGTGCACGACCACGCGCAGATCTCGCTGCCGCTCTTTGCCAACGACACCTTCAGCATGGGTGCGAAGGATTCGGTCGGCGAGGACTCTGAGCTCAACACCTTCTTGGCCTCCCCGTCGACCGTCACTACTGATGAGGTCACGGGAGCCGTCAAGAAGGTTGTCGACTGGCTCCACGATAATATTGTCGTCGAGGCCCTGATATCAACGGGTATCCTGCTAGTGTACGTGATTGTCGTGCTCTTGGGGGTCACGCGGGCACTCGCAGGCATGGCCGCCCCAGACAAGACACGTGCCGAGGGCGGCGGCCTGCGGTTCACGGGCGACGACGAGCCGTCTCGGAGTCCACCACGCTCACCTCCTCAGGCCTGGGGAGGAAACGGCCAATTGGCGCCTGATGCGCATGACTCCTATGCAGGCAACGAGAAGTCGACAATGCGCTCAAGGTATCCCGGAGGGTTCATGTGATGCGAGGAAACCGGTTGATCTTTGGAAGCTCGAAAACCAAAACGAAGAAAAATCACAAAAACAAAAGCCTGCCTTCTTGGCTAGTCAGCGTCGGAGGCGCCTGACAATGCAGCCTCCTCCGGCCCGGCTGGACCGACCAGGGCGGAGAGCTCCTCTCCTTGCCTGCAGAATCGATTGCGTTTGGAATGTGTCACGGCCTCTCTGGGGGACCATAGAAGGAGTTGGGATTTTTGGGTAGTTTTTTTTCTCGGACTTTTACTTCGTTTGTTTCCTTTTTAAGCTCCAGCGTCGTTTTCAAGAAGGGGCTTGGAGGAGGATCCGGGGTCAAGGTGAACGAGACAGCATTCTCAGTGCCGGTGGCTGGTGTTCCTACATCTTGAGTCTGGGTCACGGACTGCTGCACAGATTGAAAAATGGTTTCTTTGTAGCCCTGCGCGGCCAGATTGTTCCACCCGCCGTCCCCAGATTGGAATACTCAGAATATATCAGTGGCTACATGGATGCGTGTGTTATAAAGTAATGGTGCTCAATGCCTCTTCCCGAGCCTTGTCCCCTGGTGTTGTAAGATGAGGAACTTGGTAAGGATTCAATTGTCTCGGTACTACTTAGCTGTACTGAGTGCCTTGCTTAGTAGTAACCAACTACCAATACTAGTTAGTATTACACATGTGCGTTTCGACACAGCTTCCACTATCTCAAATGCGGGCTATTATACTACTATCATAGTATCGATACATGTTTCGTTTAGTTCTAACCTGGTAATAATTAAGGTCTACCCAACTAGTAGTATCCAACGACTTGGGGCTAATGAATCATGCGGACCGTCTTGTTCTGTCAAAAGCAAGGCCGCTTCCGCATCGGGCAAGTCCGGATTTTTTTTTTTGATTGCTGCACCCTGCAGGTCGCATGCATGAGAGGCGGCAGCGCCGCTCGCGGAACGTGGGGTACGGAGTTGGTTGGGTGGCGCGGGCGAAATTTCCCACCGGACAGAACATCTACCGTGCCACGCCGATCGGACTGACTCGACCGACAACTCTTTCTCTAGGTACTACGTACTACCTTGCCTTCCATACTATAAAGAGTCACTTGGGTTGTCGGCTCACAATTGTCCTTCAGCAGATTTCCCACCCCCCAACGCGATTGACCTTTTCAGAGACAACACCATGGAGGCCATCAAGCAAACATTCCAGCGCTGCAAGGCGGAGAACAGGGTACGTGTTGCCCCTCCATCAACCCCTCCGGCCACCTCCGTCCCCCGCGGTGATGATGCTCGAGGAGACTGACGACCGCCCGACAGAGCGCCCTCGTGACATATGTCACGGCAGGCTACCCCCGGCCGCAGGACACGCCAGAGATCCTCCTGGCCATGGAGAGGGGAGGAGCTGGTGAGTTGCCCCCCCTTCACGTCCCAATCGCCTGACCGCACCCCCGTTGACCGGAGACCTCGTCAGATGTCATCGAGCTCGGTACCCCCTTCACCGACCCCATTGCCGACGGACCGACGATCCAGACCGCCAACACGGTGGCCCTCAAGAATGGTGTCACTATCGAGTCGACCCTGGCCATGATCAAGGAGGCTCGAGACCGTGGGCTCAAGGCCCCCGTGCTGCTCATGGGCTACTACAACCCCCTGCTGAGCTACGGCGAGGAACGCCTGCTCAGGGACTGCCAGAACTCTGGTGTCAATGGCTTCATTGTCGTCGACCTGCCGCCTGAGGAGGCCATCTCCTTCCGCAAGCTATGCACCAAGGGAGGGTACGTTCTTCTTTTCTCACCCCGTAGCGCGCGCGCCACAGAGCAGTCAAGCTAACTTCTGGCAGCCTGTCGTATGTTCCCCTGATTGCACCCGCCACCTCCGATACCCGCATGAAGATCCTCTGCCAGCTCGCCGACTCCTTCATCTACGTCGTCTCGAGACAGGGCGTCACTGGTGCTTCCGGCACCCTCAACGCACACCTCCCCGAGCTTCTGCAGCGCGTCAAGAAGTACAGCGGCAACAAGCCTGCCGCCGTCGGCTTCGGCGTCAGCACCCGAGACCACTTCCTCAGCGTCGCATCAATCGCCGACGGTGTCGTTGTCGGTAGCAAGATCGTCTCGACCGTCCAGAACGCGGAGGAGGGCCAGGCGTACTCCGACGTGGAGAAGTACTGCTCGTACCTCTGCGGCCGCGACGCCTCGTCTCAGAACAGCAGCACGCGCGAGGTCGGCGTGATTGAGGCCGTGGGCGCCGCCGCCAAGGAGCCCAGTGGCGACAGCGTCACAGTTAGCAGTGTCATCACTGACGCAGACCGACTCACTGCCGAGCAGGACAGCGATCTCGTCGCCCAGCTGGCTGCGCTTCACGGCAAGATCCCCGAGCGCTTCGGGGAGTTCGGTGGCCAGTACGTCCCCGAGAGTCTGATGGACTGCCTATCTCAGCTGGAGGAGGGCTTCAACAAGATCAAGGACGACCCGGCCTTCTGGGAGGAGTACCGGTCGTACTACGACTACATGGGCCGTCCTGGGCGCCTGCATCTCGCCGAGCGCCTAACGGAGCACGCTGGCGGTGCCAACATCTGGCTCAAGCGCGAAGACCTCAACCACACCGGCAGCCACAAGATCAACAATGCCCTGGGACAGCTGTTGCTGGCTAGGAGGCTGGGCAAGACCAAGATCATTGCCGAGACGGGAGCTGGTCAGCACGGTGTCGCTACCGCCACTGTGTGTGCCAAGTTTGGCATGGAGTGCACTATCTACATGGGAGCTGTAAGCACACTGCTGTGATTGTTGCCATGTTCGCTTTGCTGACTGACCCTTTTCACAGGAGGACGTCCGTCGACAAGCGCTCAATGTTTTCCGCATTCGGCTCCTTGGTGCCAAGGTCGTTGCCGTGGAGGCTGGCAGCAAGACCCTGCGTGACGCCGTCAACGAAGCCCTCCGCGCCTGGGTGACGGAGCTCGACACCACACACTACATCATCGGATCAGCGATTGGTCCCCATCCCTTCCCGACCATTGTGCGGACGTTCCAATCCGTCATTGGCGAAGAGACGAAGAAGCAGCTCATGGAGAAGCGCGGCAAGCTTCCCGATGCCGTGGTTGCCTGCGTAGGTGGTGGCAGCAACGCCGTCGGCATGTTCTACCCCTTTTCCAACGACCCCAGCGTGAAGCTCGTCGGCGTCGAGGCCGGCGGTGATGGCGTGGACACGATGAGGCACAGCGCCACCCTGACGGGCGGCTCCAAGGGTGTCCTGCACGGCGTGCGGACGTACGTTCTCCAGAACGAGCACGGGCAGATCCAGGACACCCACTCCGTCTCGGCTGGCCTCGACTACCCGGGCGTCGGTCCGGAGCTGAGCTCCTGGAAGGACAGCGAGCGGGCCAAGTTCATCGCGGCCACGGACGCGCAGGCGTTCATCGGGTTCCGCCTCATGAGCCAGCTCGAGGGCATCATCCCCGCGCTGGAGACGGCGCACGGCATCTACGGCGCCATCGAGCTGGCCAAGACGATGAAGAAGGATGAGGACATCGTCATCTGCGTCAGTGGCCGGGGTGATAAGGATGTGCAGAGCGTGGCTGAGGAACTGCCCAAGCTGGGCCCGCAGATTGGATGGGATTTGAGATTTTAGATTGCTGATGAGATTTGTTTCTTGTGTGTTTGTCTTTAGGGGGGAAAGGGGAAAAAGGGGATAGAAAACGGCGTGATGGTGCCTTGGTAAAATGATATGAATGTGTAAAATGAGCGGGCTTACGGTGGAGGGACGGAAAGACACCCCAAATTACAAAAGTTGTATAGATACACACGTCTCCTAGTACACTTTTCTTCTTCTTCTAACTGTTGTACAACATGGGCTAAACTGATATGATACATGAGGCCTAGAAGAGGGTGTAATCCCATCTATGCCCGGACACCATCCCTTTCCGCCTTGACCTTGACCTGCCCCTCGTTCACGGCATCCGGAAACTCGAGGTCATTCTCCCCCATGGCCTTGAGGAGCTCCTCCTCCATCTCCGGTGTCAACTCCTCAACACCCTCAACGTCATCGAGCTCCTCAGGCCCCAGGGTGAAAACCTCCTGCATCCGCAACTCCGCCAGCGTCTCCCGGCTGCGGACGCTCAACTTGCCGGGGGTGGCGTGATCAAGCGCATACTGCACGATATCGTCCCTGTCCTCCACAGGCTTCGGCTCCAAGCCCAGGGCCACGCGCTCCTCGTTGAAGCGCTCCTGCACGGCACGCGTCTGCATGAGCAGCCACCTCAGGTTCCAGCCCCCCGGCCCCAGCTCCTTGACGCGGGCGGGCTTGTCCTTGAGGAGATAGTTCTCGAGGCCGCCCTCGCGCTTGATGCTCTTGAGCACGCGCATGGTCAGGCGCGTCTTGACCTTGGCGCCCAGGGACTCGGAGTAGTACACCTTGACGTGCACGTTGGGCCGCCAGAAGCGCTGGGTCTTGACGCCGTGGGCCTCGGAGACGTTGTTGCCGAAGCGGATGCGGACGTTGCCGTAGAGACCCTTGTTGGACTGCTTGTAGACGCGGCGCTCGCCGTAGGGGTAGGGCGGGATGATGTGCCGGGGCAGGCGGGCGGGTTGGATCGTCTTGGTTTGGAGGCGGGGCGTGGTGGTGAAGGTGCGGGCGGTGGACGGTTGTTGTGTTTGTTGTTGCTGTTGTCGTTGCGTGAGGCGCTGGCAGAGGATTCTGGGGACGATCGGGGCGCAGGATCTGCTTGTCGTCGAAGCCGAGGCCGTCAGGGAGACGGCCCGTAGGGGGGTGAAGGACGGCATGGTCGCTGGAGGGCTAGCCGTTGAACTTCCTGTGCGTCGGTCTCGCCGCGAAATTGGTCAATTGTCGACGCCCCTAGCTATAAGCGAGGCATTGGCCAAGACGACGTGGTGAATATGAAAAAGAAAACAACCGCCCCCAATTTGAGGGCCGAGCGAGAATCGTCGCGCGCTGGAGCTGGTGGTGAACTGGTGATGATGGTGGTTGCCAGATTTTTGGGGCGGTTTGCACCAATGGAAGTCTGGGCCCCCCGGCCGCGACATGTTCCGCGCCGGGACCTCTGGGGCTCAATCATGTGACTGCGTGTACCTTTGGCGACAAGGGCCGCAGAGGCTAGGTAGTACCTAGGCTTTGGAGGACCACCCCAAGTTCGAGCTCAACTTGAACCTGCTTGGTTGTACGTATTCCGGTACATTTTAGGGCATTATTGAACCTCATGAAGCGACAACTCCCAGGGGTTTTCGCGCCCACATGACGAAATGTTTCCCCCGGTCGACCAATCCGTCCTGCAAAGCAATCCCGATTTCGCCAATCTCTACAATAAACTCACCAATGTCATCCTCAACCCGGACGGGTCCACCAAGGACCACCCCGCTGCCAAGGAGCGCAGGAGGGTGAAGCAGGTAATTATCTACTACACCCCAGACGAGCGGACCACCCTTGCGGAAACCCAGTGTAATCGCATGCTGCGATACTGATCAAGGTGCCCTCCCCCCGCAGGAACTGGACAAGCATCGCCTCAGGGAAGCAAAACACCATCTCCTCACCCGCGCCATCGCCACTGTCTCGCCGCCGCCCGTCGACCAGCCCTCCACCACCACCCAGCACCGCCGTCCGCAACACCAGCAGCCCGCCCTCCCCGAACCTCTCCTTGACCTCCTCCTCCTACTACCGCCCCTCCTCTCCCCATCGACCCCGTCCCTCGACGCGCCCTCCACCGCCCTGCTCCTCTCCCACCCTCCCCTCTCGTCCCTCCCGGACCTCGCTCCAGACCTCACCGCCCTCCTATCCTCACACCTCCGCTCCTCAGCCCTCAACCTCGCCCGCATAGCCAACCCTACCACAAACCCGTCCTACCTCCACCGGCAAATACCCTCGCTCGCCGCCTCTACCGGCGCCCTCCTCGACGCCGAGATCTCAGCCTACGACGCCCTCGCCGCCGCGCGCTTGCGAACCCTCACCGCCCTGGCCGCACTCCTCGACACCTACGCCCGGTGCCTGGCCCGCCTGCTCCGCGCCCTCGAGGCCAAGCACGGCGTCGTCGCACGCAGTCTCGACCTGCGCGCCGCGGACGTCTCCCTGCGCGCGCAGCACGGTCTAGCTGCCGTCGAGACGGCCCTTCACACCACCCGCGGCGAGGTGTACACACCTGAGGCGAAGGTCGCACTGAAGAATTATGCGTTGCACCTGCGCGACGCCAAGGCGCGCACCGGGGAGCGCATCAGGGGTTTGACGGCCGAGTTGGCGGACTACGGCGTGGGCGTCAAGGGGGGCGAGGCCAAGGAGAGGACCATGAGGGAGATGGCTAGGGTGTATAGGGAGATGGGGCGGCAGATGGAGGATGCCCGGGGGGATATTCACAGGCTGCAGAAGGGGTCATGAATTCTATGTATGATACCACCGTTTTTTTTTTTTTTTTTTTTTATCTTTCCTTTTTACAGACCATTTTTTGGCGTGGGTTAAAGCAGGGCACGAAAGAGTACAGCAGAGTGACTCAGGGACTTACATGAGTTTGATGAGGTTCGTTCATCTATTGAAAGTACTTATACAAAGGGGAGCGCCAAAATCAAGTTAGATGAAATCTTGAGGATTTCGACAACCCAGGTTCATTTTCGACGCCGGAAAAAAAAAATCAAGCCGTCTCTCACCCTCCGCCCCCCCCCAATCGCTGATCGCTGGTCATGATTTCAACCCTTGACCTTGTAGATGGCCTCAGCCAGGTGGCCAACATTATCGCTGGTGATACCCGACACAGAGATGCGCCCATCCTTGGTGAAGTAGACGGAGTAGTCCTTTGTGACCTTCTCCACCTCGTCGGGCTTGAGCCCAGTGTAGGCAAACATGCCGATCTGGGACGTGATGTGGGACCAGTCGTGCTTGGAGCCGAGGCCCTCGAGCTTCTCGCGGAGCAGCTTGCGCATGGTGATGATGCGGTCGGCCATGCCCTTGACCTCGGCCTGCCACTGGGTGTACAGCTTGGGGTCGTTCAGGATGGTGGCGGCGATGCGGGCGCCGTGGATGGGCGGGTTGGAGTACATGGGGCGGATGATGATCTTGAGCTGCGAGTCGATGCGCTTGACTTCCTCGGCGTCCTCGCCGACTATGGAGAAGGCGCCCGCGCGCTCGCCGTAGAGACCCTGGGGAGAAACATTAGTACATTGATGTTTGTTGTTGTCTTGCTGCTGCTGCTGCTGCTGCTGTGCGCGCGCGGAGACTTACCATGTTCTTGGCGAAAGATTGGGACAGGAGGATCTTGTGGCCGTCCCTGATGAACTGGCGGACGGCAAACGCGTCGCGGTCAGAGTCGCCGCTGGCAAAGCCCTGGTAGGCCATGTCAAAGAAGGGCAGGTGCTTCTTCTGCAGGCAGATCTGGGAAATCTCCTTCCACTGCTCAGGGGTCGGGTCCACGCCGGTGGGGTTGTGCGCACAGGCATGGAAGAGGAAGACGCTCCCCTCAGGGGCACTCTTGAGATCCTGGACCATGCCGTCAAAGTCGAGGCCGATGGTGTCCTTGTTGTAGTAGCGGTACTGCTCGACCTCGAGGCGGGCGTCCTGGAAGATGGCCTTGTGGTTGGCCCAGGACGGGGTGGGGATGCGGATCTTCTTCTCGCCGGCGTGCCAGCGCTGGAGGAACTCGGCGCCGAGGCGCAGGGCGCCCGTGCCGGAGATGGTCTGGGTGGCGGCGATGCGGCCGAGCGCGGGGGAGTCGTTGCCGTAGGCGAGCTTGGCGGCCGCCTGGGGAAACTCGGGGACGCCGGTGATGCCCGCGTACTCCTTGTTCATCTTGTCGTCGATGACGCGACGCTCGGCCTCGCGCACGGAGGGGAGGACGTAGGGCTTGCCGGCGTCATCGCGGTAGGCGCCGACACCTGGAGAGGAAGGCGTTAGTTGCGCGTTCTTGGGACCCCCTGGATGGGGGGAGGACGGGACGTGGTAGGGTAGGGTAGGAGAAAGGGAGAGGAGCGCACCGAGGTTGATCTTCTTGGGGTTCGAGTCGGCCTTGAAAGCTTCGGTGATACCTGTTGGCAAGCAACGTTAGTGACGGCAACGAAGACTTTAAACTGCCACCAAGGAAAACATACCCAGAATGGCCTACGTCAAGGCAAAGCAAACGGCAACCCAGTCAGCCAGCAACCAGCCACAGGCCACGTCGGCAGGTATCGGAAGGACGGGCATATGAAACGGGGTACAAGAAGGATAGCAGCATCAACAGCATCAACTACTCACATCCTGCAATTGACCTCGTTAGCACTGCGATTGGAAGAGAGCGGGTGCGTGCGCCGATCGGACTACTCACAGGAGGGCCCTGGGGAACCTTGGACCAGATGGAGACGGCGCGAGCGGCAGCCAGAGGTGCGATCCTCGCGCGGAGGACAGCCTGCCGGGCGCCGGCGGACTTGATGGTCGTGGAGAGCATGATGGGGGTTGGAGGGAAGATGGAGGGGAAAGAACAGCACGAGGTGAACGGAGGAAAGATGATGGGAGAGATTTCTGTCAAGTCGAAAGGGGGTGTTGGTTGGACGGCGGCGGCGGCGGCGGCGGCGCTGTTGAAGACACGCTGGAAACACGCAAACCGGCCGAGGTGCACTCTCCAGGCGGTGGACGAGGATTATTACGTGCAGAGGCACTAAGGGTACGTGTACAGTAGTACTAGTACCTATGCCCTTGGGCAAAATGTCTGTGCACCCCTGACCTGAGTCCTGAGCCAGTGAACAGCGAGTCACCTCACGTTGCAGCCTGCAAGAAACTACCAAAAAAAAAACAAAAAAAAAAACATGGGAGACGGGAGACTTGGGGTGAACCAGACCCCTGTCAAACCCCAGGCCAGGCACGAGGCTTGCGTCTTGTGAATGGTGCGCTTCACCGTTGGTTCACTCGGTACGGAGTACTCGGGAAGACTTTGAAAGTCTCATAATACGATTTTCTTTTGCTATCAATTATTATCTGGTAGTATTTTTATGCCTCTATGTGTGATGATTGCCCCGGTCGAAATAATAGTATCTACTGTAGGCACTGAAACTCCGTCTTTACAAGAGGTACCTACTGTACCTAGGTAGGTACCTAGAATGGATCCATCCCAATATGGGCCATCGTGGGCATTTATCCGGCCTAGCAAGCTGCACGCTATCCCACGCGCATGAGCTGTTAGGGCCTAAGCACATGCCACATGGTGATATCAGGCACAAGCCAAACGGGAGTGGCGTTTGCGAACCCCCACGTCTTCACCGAGGGTGACAAAATAGTGAGCGCTGGACAGCCCCTCTCATCGCCCGCCTCATGATCCCGGAATTTAATCCTGGGCCAACGTCGTCCGACATCGCAACATTACCGAGTACACACACCGCATCCAATGAGTAGAGTCGTTTCTTTGGAAACCCAATCGCATCCCGGAAAACCACGTAACCATTATTACTTCATATTACGAGCGAGTACTCCTACGTAGAATTATTCCCCAGACCCATCGAGATGATGGACGCCAGAAGTGACCGCTCCCCTCTCCCCCCCCCCCCCCCCCCCCCCCCCACTCCCGTCCAACTCAGACACGACCGCGCTCTTCCGAAGCGCGAGCGTCGACGACCTTGGTGAACTGCGTCACCACCTTGTCCTCGACGTGCTCATGGAACACGTCCACCTCCGTCTTCTCAAACTTGCGCGCGGGGACCTTCTTCTCGAACAGGACGTCCAGCTCGGCGTAGCTGCGTCCGCGGGGCTCCGGCAGGCGGAAGTAGACGTAGATGATGCAGAAGAAGCAGATGACGGCCTGTTTTGATTTTTGACCTGTCAGCTTCTCCTCTTTCGGACAATTTCGTTACAGGTCAAGGGTGAGCGAGTTCGCTTACCCAGAAGAAGCCGGCGTAATTCTGCCAGTTCCATGCGTCGGGGTTCAACATGTACGGGGTGACGACACCGGTAATGATGGCGACGACAAGACTGTGTCCGCATGTCAGCACGCCTTCCCTTAATGAACCCCTCCACCTACATGTACCTAGTCAACAATGAGGGGGGGGGGGGTTATTACTTACTAGAGGTTCCGGCCGAGCACAATCGTCTTGATCTGCAGGCGACGGGACGAAATCTCAGCCACCAGCGAGTAGGCCACGGTGCCCACGGTGAGCTGGTAGAACAGGGCCCAGAGGATCATGACAGCTCCCGTGGCCAGCGCACCCTTGTCCCGGTTCTCCTCCGGCACCAAGCCCAGGAAGCCCAGCACGAAGAGCATGGCGCAGAGACCGCACAGCCCGTACAAGAAGAGCGTGCGACGACCGATCCCCAGGCTCATGAGCCCCCAGGCGCCCAGCACGCCGACAATGTTGATCGAGTACTGGCCCATAGCGAAAGCGTACGAATCGTGCTCGGTGAGACCGGCCTGCTTGAGGAAGTAGGTCGAGTAGTTGGAGAAGGAGTTGCCGCTCAGGTTCTGGATGGCCCAGACCATGCAGACAATCTCGGTCCGGCGGAGGTCGATGCCCTTGAAGCAGTCCCAGTACGAGGAGCCAGAGGTGATCTTCTCCTCGAGGGCGGTCGTGTGGACCATCATGCCGATGGTCTCGTCGGCGTCAAAGTCGGTCTCGCGGTTGAGGCTGGTGAGGCGGAGGAGGGCCTTCTTGGCATCCTCCACACGGCCCTTTCGCACCAGCCACCAGGGCGACTCCGGGGCGAACCAGATGCCGATGAAGAGCGGCAGAGGCCACACCCACTGGATGCCGTAGGGGAGGCGGTAGGCCCACTGGTCCTCGCGGTCGAGCACGGAGTAGATGACGGCGATGCCAATGAGCTGCCCGATGCCCCAGCAGGCGTTGATGTAGGTTGTCAGGTAACCACGCAAGCTGACGGGGCAGACCTCGGACGCGTAACTGATAGTGATCGTCTAGGTGATATGGTGAGCATTCGCGCCGCTATTGCACAAGCCCCTTGCCGCCCAGGCCCTCCCCAACCTTCCCATAACGTACCTGGAAGATACCCCAGGGGATACCACAGAGAATCTCGGCCGCGAGCAGGGTCTGGACGTTGGGAGCAGTGAAGAAGAGAGCGATGAAGCCGGTAAGCCAGACCAAGCTGGCCAGCAGAGTCCAGCGGTAGCCGAAACGCTCCGAGACGTAACCGTTGATCAAGAGACCGACCATCTCACCACAGTAAGCGCCCTACATGGTATTACCTTCGGGTCAGATACAAGCCGATTGATTACTCCGCGTCGTCCAGTTCCACATTGAGCCACTCACGTTACTCAGACCAGCCTGCCACGCAGCAGGAATCTCCCAGGTACCATCGTCAAGCTGGACGCCGTACTTGCGATTGAACTGGCTGAAGGCGTAGAAGTTGTTGATGAGACTGATATCATAGCCCTCCATGACGATGCAGGTAGAGATGATGACGCTGAACATGATGGCCTTGGGGTACAGCTTGATGCCCTGAAGCAGCGTCATCTGCTGCTCTTTCGCCTGGGCAGCGCGCGCGTGCTCGACGACGGTCTTGTGCGCCTCGCCGACGGCAGGATCGTTGTCGTCATGGTCGACGACGGTGGGCCCTTCGGCACGGGGGACGGCCCCGGCCTCCTCTACCTTTTCAGACATGGCGGGGGCGGGCGGCGGCGCTGCTCGAGACGAGTATGCAGAACGAAGTCTGGCGAACGAAAGAGACGACGATATCGAAGCAATACTGCGCGCTCACGAAGGAACGACGAGCCCGCGTGGAGGAGAGAGAGAGAGAGAGAGAGAGAGAATATGCGGAGGAGGAGGAGACGGGCAGAGATCAACATGGAGGAGGCACGCAGAAATTAATATGGGGTCATGATCCGGGCGCAGAAAAGGTTTGGCTGGGGCTATTCGGGGAAGGTGCGAACGAGCCCACAACTTCTTACCCAGGTTTCCACCATGGCTTTTCTGGGCGGCCCTGTTGTCCCCCATTTTGGGAACGAACCGCCGTAAAACACCAAAAACAAACCCACCCACGTTGCTGCTAGCCTGCTACGAGTACGTACTTGGTTTCCCCGCCCACGACCTTGACCAGTCGTAGTGCTGCCCGCAAAGAAACCCCGTCGCACAGCGGCACATGGGGCAGTATGCGCGCCGCGGTTGTGTGTGTGTGCTGAAAATCCTTCGGGGGTCGAGGTTACATGTACAACGGGGTGTGTCGCCCATTGGCTCTGGCGGCCGAACGGGTGTGGAGGAAGAGGGGGGGATGAATCAAGGAGGACTGGAGTGCAGCGATAGCCACGGATAGCCGCATTGGAGAGGGGCGGTCCACGTGCAGTTGCTAGAATGCTGGGGAAGAGGATCGTCGTCCGTCGAACAGTCGGGCCCATGGGGAACCACTGACCGGAGCGGGCGTTCTCTCCGGTGCGATGTACGAGTAATGCCCCGGGTGTTGCTTCGCTGAGTTTGCCGATGGGCGGGGAAGCAATGACCAGACTTTGCAGATGGACTTGCATCCGTATGTACAGCGGTATGTACAGACGTATATACGATCTGTATTGGACTATTGGTGTGTCGTCGATGGCATGCGGGGACGGGAGACATTCCAGAACATCTGTGGACTGTGCTTCCAGAACAATCCTGTCACGCGTATCCAGATAGCCGAGGATACGGCGTTACATAGCAGACCGTTGCCGAGTGTCTTTTCATCCCGCGATTATTTTGCTTTGCTGTAGGAGCTACGATGTTCGCTCACTTACACACACTCCGGAGACACATAACTCGTCGTCCGAGTAAGTCGGCGCTGATGATTCCCGTCAATGGGAGGCCTGGGATGGTAGAATACGTTAACCTACTCTGTACGTCATCATACATGATTCCCATTAGCCACCGAGAAACTAACCCATACAGCCTACAACGCTTCCGGCCACACCAAAGTGGGCAGAGAACATGAAACCCAAGACGGCTGGTGTCGCTGGGCTAGCCGGAAACACCTTGGCAGCGCCATCGAACACATGTCGAATAGGAGCGGCAAGATCGAGTGGATCGTGTTTGTCGATAGTAGAAACACCCAAGACAGGCTACTTGAGAGAGTGTACATGGAGTTTAATACCGACCGGCAGTTACCGGCGCCTTTCGCTGCCACAACCTCCACCCGTCAGCCACACACGCACCCACCCTTAATAACCTGGAAAGTTGGTAGTTGAGTCCAGGTCCCGAATGACGCCACGCCACCTGTATTTACCACTACGGAGTACTGTATGGTATACAAGCAAACTAATACCAACCCTGGAATTTCTACGGCACAGTTTGTAACTTTCCATACAGAATGAATTCCCTATTCGGGTAAGGACCGCCACGCTTAACTTCGCTACCTGCATATATACCTAAGCATTCCAGTGGACGCCCTATCAACAGACAGGAGCTAATCCCGTGTACCTTGACCCCCACCGCCGGGGATTGCCTAAGCTGGCAACCCCTCTGGGACTCTTTGAGGGGTAAGAAAGGGATCTACGAGGTGGGGATGTGATCAAGGTCTATATACTGTATATTGGTGCCTTCTAATCGAGGCACTGATAGAGATAGGGGGTAGCTCTGTTAGTAGGACGTATGTAGCGAATTGTGCGTGGCGGGCCCCTCGTCCGAATAGGAAAATCTGCCCAGGTGTTGAAAGCCTCAAGCTGTCCTGTGGAAATGGCAGGGTTGAACTAAACACGTGTGTACATACTCCGTCGGAAGGGGGCGCTGATTGGCATCAACGCGCCCAGTTCTATCTGTAATACCTAGCGTCGCTGACTCTAAGCCCGCGTCAATATCCTACCCCCCCCCACCCCGTACCGCAGCCCCTTGCAACAAGTACGAATGCATACTAGTATCCGCTTGCAGGTTAGGGGGACGTAGGGGTTAACAGGGCTCTGAATCCTGGCGATACGCGCGCTCCCTTGAATTTAAACCACGACTAATATCAGAACTGGATCAGAGTAGAGTAGGGACGAGAGGGTCGGGTTTAGATAACCCCTCGTTCATTTCTTGATATCAATCCCCTTGACATCCCCCGTGAGACCTCGCCTTCAGCGGTGTGAGTTGTACGTGTCTGTACCTTCGCAATGGACATGCCGCCGCCACAGCCGCCGCCGCTATCGTCATCATGAGTTCCACCTCGCCCATCTCGAGCTATGGCACTCCTGCCACAAAGGAATCCAGCGCCGTCGAGTACGCCATGACTTCTCCGCCGCAGGCCATATCGCGCCCGATGCAGCTTGCTATGGAGTTCCAGGAGGGCATGCCGCCACAGGTGGTGGACGCCGACACCCAGCCACGGAAGAAGGGCTTCTTCGCTGGGAGGAAGCGGAAGATATGGATCATAGCGGGCGTGCTGGCCGCCTTGGCACTGGTCGGGATCATTCTCGGCGCCGTGCTAGGCACCAGGGCGAATAAGTCCGATGGCGGCGGTCGTGGATCCTCGGCGAGCCAAGACGGCAGCGAAGATGGTACGTGCGACCGATACATACAACGCCTTCGAGGTCCGCCGAGCCGGCTCCGAAACTGAACAAAGCCCAGACGAATCGAGTACTAGTAGTAACCCGTCGTCGACAGAGTCCAGCATCGCAGAACCAACCAGCACAAGCGTGGATAACGGCGTCCCCGAACCCAGCGACGTCCCTGAGCAGCTCAAGCTGGGCGTCGAGTACACCTCGAGCTTCACTTTCTACGGCTCCAACGACGGCGATATCTCCGCCAACTGCAGCTCCACCCAGGACATTGCATGCGGCCTATACAGCAAGGTGCGGAGCCCTACCCCGGGAACCCATATCTCGTCACGAGGCTGTATGGCAAATCCAGACTAAAATGTGAAATATGTAGCCCGGATACACAGCCGGCGTCTCACAGAACCTCTACAGCAGCGCCCGAAGCGTCGGCGACGCCTGCGGCACGTGCTGGCGCCTCGTCGCCGAGACGGACTGGCAGGGCAGCAGGCTGAACAACAGCATCGTCGTCGCCGTCAACGACCTGTGCATGGCCGACGGGTACCCCGTGTGCGCGCAGGAGACGGTCAACGACTTCAACGAGTACGACGCCCAGGTCAACTTCAACCTGTGCTATGACTCGGGAGCGGCGGAGGAGTTGTTTGGTGGCGATCTGGAGGCGGGGGTGGCGGTCGGGACGGCAACCAGGGTGGACTGTGATGAGTGGGAGGGACAGATGGTTGAGTGATAAGAGTATGGCCGTTTGCCCGCAAGTACAGAAGCGGTACCTTGACTGTTTACCGCCTTCCCCATATGTCTCTCCACCACTCTCTGAATCCGTATACCTTGCCGTCGGCCTCGAGATGGATCCTCGGACTCTCAGCTTGCCTGAAATGCTCCAAGATGCTGGTGCTCGGCTTGTCCATAGCCCCGAGGCCCGCAGTCTGCTTCGGCCGCGTGGCCCGCTCCTTAATCTCCCCGGCCAGCTGGGGTGCAACATCGGCGAAGCACGCGGCCATCTCGCGCTCCAGGGAGAAGTACGGCTTCTTGGCCAGGTCAGGGGCCATCAGGTTGTAGGACC
The DNA here is from genome assembly GCA_000769265.1 of Hapsidospora chrysogenum ATCC 11550. NCBI lineage: Eukaryota > Fungi > Ascomycota > Sordariomycetes > Hypocreales > Bionectriaceae > Hapsidospora > Hapsidospora chrysogena. The sequence goes on from JPKY01000050.1 coordinate 120,054, forward strand.
GAGTCATGGCGTTGAGGTTGTCGATGGCCAGGTTCATGTATGCGCTCTCGGCTTTCTCCCATTCGGGGTCCCGGAAGGGAGGTGGCAGGACCTCGCCTGGCTCCGGGTCCGGGCCCGTAGTGGGTTTCTCAGCGGCTTGCTGCGCCTGTTGCCGCATTTTGACCATGACGGGATCATCCGATGAGCTCGCGGGGACAGGAATCTGATCCACGTTCCTATACCTCGGGTTGTGGACCTTCTCCGCCTTGGCGTGCTGCTCCGCCCGCTGCATCTGCTCCATCAGGGAGCCTCCCTTGGACGCAATCATCCTCGCGGCGTGGCGCTTCCAGTCATTTCGGAGTCTCGCGCGAAAAGTCCCCAGCTGCTTGACGAGATCCTGCTGCTTCTCAATCCACGGCGGGACGATCTCTTGGCGCTGGATCATCTTGTTCATGATGTACTCGGTGGTGTCGATGAAGGGATTGTTGGCCCTGGTGTCCCTCTCGACGCCCTTGCCACGGGGGATATTCTTGAACTGGCCCCTCGCAATGGCATCCTCTATCCGCTCGTTCGCCAGGGCGGCTATGCCCGTGACGGAATCAGGCATCCCTCTCGCACCAGGTGAGAACCTCTCGCGGAACTGATTCCTGCGATCCTCCTTCTCCTGATCCGTCAAGCCCGTACCCTTGACGCCCAAACCCGCATACGTTTGCGCCCTATCCCGAGCGTTGGCCATCCTCTGCCCTGCGCTGACGGGACGCTCACGCTTGATGCGCATATCGACCGGCGGGGGCTCAAACTTGCCCCTGGACGCAGGACCGAGAGGCTTCTTCGCATCGTCGAGCATGCGCAGCACCGCATCATCCGTAGCCTCCTCACCCGCCCAGGGCTGGGCGGCCGCGATACCCCTCGTCCCCTGGCCCGCGGCTGCCGGCATGCCCGCCTGCGCAAAGGCACCTGAGTACTTGTTCCGGAACTTGGCGTCCCTGACCTTGTCGAGGAGCTTCTCCTTGAGCTCGTCCGAGAAGCCGGCGTCCTCGATGGCGCGACGGCCGGAGGTGCCGCCGGTGAGGAGGGCTTCCTCTGTAGCCTGCTCTAGGCGCCGGCTCATTGCGCGGGGCTCCTCGGAGGCCGGCTCTTCCTTCTGCGGCCCGGGTTCGGATCGTGCATTTTGCGTTGGGTCATTGGTGCGTGTGCTGAAAGGTGCGATCTGCGGTGGTGCTCTTGAACGGATCGCTCGTAGACATGATGGGCAGATGTGAGGGCGGATTGCCGAGAAAGTCATGGGAAATATCTGATGAAAAATGAGGCTTCCTGTTTGAGAGATTAGAACAAAGGAAAAACGGAGACGGAGGACATGGTAAAAGGCAACGCTTAGATGGTCGATGCTGGTGATGAGATGAAGTGTGAGGTTTGAGGTTGAGGTTAAGCTTTGATGTAGTGTGGCGAAGTGTGGCGCGGTGTGGCGGGACGTGGTTGGTTACCTGTAGTTGCAGTACTGAGTACTGTTGGATGGGGACGTACAGACGTACATGTACAGTACGGAGGAATTATTACATTTTGTGAGCATTTACCTGGATTAAGGTACCAACATGAAGACCAGGTCATTATTCGGAGAGGCAGAACTGATTCGGCTAACTACTATACTCATGATAAGTCAACAGAGGTCAATACGTATAATTATACGCAGGTGTATTCAGTAAGATTCGCACCATACTAGTCGTGTTTCGCTCGCCTGGGTACATGTACATGTAGACAGACATTTGGCACCCGGACCTCTTACGGAACAAAACACAAGTAAGTACCTAGAGAAAAAAGTTAGTAGTATGCCCACCCAAGCACCCCTCAAGAATCAAGAGGTCCAGAACAAATCTCAACATATTTATTAATCTAGCAGCTCCCGTCTTATTCACGTGTCGAAGCGAACAGTACGATTGGCCCTGCACCTTTTTCCTCTCCCCTTTTGGGAGAGCGGATATTACAGTAGTGGCACAGTGGATACGGACGTACAACCTTTTCACACAAGCGAACCCAGAATTGGGACCCGCTGGGTGGGGGTTCCCCTTTGTGCGCCCCCACTGCACTTATTATTTTAGTGGAAACTCCTGTGGAAGAACAGGAACAAGTTCCGCTCCCAGACTTGGCGCCTTTCCCATTGACGTAGGTGGTGGTGCCGAAACCGAACCTGGCCGCCGGGTACGTAACTACGTAGTACATGTACTGCTACGTACCAAGTTTCAACGAACCAACCAGGGAGCACAACACCCGCGGTCCTTATTGAATCCTCCCCATCCGGAATTCCATCGAGGGAATCGATGATTGTCGTCACCTCTCGCTGTTAGTGTTGGCCGCCTTGGCTTGGCGGCCTTTAAATGGCCCTGATCGCCCAATCTCGGGGCGGCTTCTCACGTCGGCCTTTGCGCCTTTCATCTTGGTTAATTCTCCGAACATTGTCTCTCGCATCAAGCCGCCGGCAGGGTTTGGGATATTGTTCTCTCCCACTTACACCAACGTTTGAACCCCTATGCCGTCTGGAAGCTTGCGGCTATAGCGACAGCTTGCGCTCCTTGACATCGTTTTGCGCGCGCGTGTACCTGCTCAATCGATCAGCCGGATCACTTATGCATCAAGGCCTCCCTGGCATGTTTGCGTCGGCTCTCCGAATCTGAAGACGTTGAGCGTCTCGCTATCTACTTATCCTCCTTGCTACCGAGTGCCCGTGTTCGACCAGCCAAGTACGTGACATTCGGACTTGCCGCCGACGCCCACTCCCGCGCCAACATCAAAGACCGACAACATGTCCGCTGCTGCTCCCACCTCGCCTGAGCGAGGACCTGCGGGTTCGGACATTGACGAGAAGAATGTCGGACTCGTCAATAAGCCCAGTGCCGGGGGTGTCCTCCTCGGGGAAGGCGGCGACGTGAGGAACGCCGACGGCTCATCCCTCAAGTCGTCGACGGACATCCTCGCCCTGCAGGACTTGGACCCCGTCATGAACATGAAGATCCATCTGGTGAATAACGTGAGTAATGGTGGCTCTCGCATGCCACGAAAAGGCGTGACTCCTCGCTCCGCTTTGTGTGATCCGCTGCCGCCGTCCACTCCGCTCCCTCTCTGCGTGCTTAAATCCGTGGATGCTGACCTATTCGTGTGACTGGGGTCGAAGGCTATTGATGAGATTGGCTGGACTCCTTACCATATGAAGCTCTTCTTTCTCAACGGTTTTGGGTGAGACCCTCAGTGCTCTCCCATCACCGTGCTGGTAGCATCCCTGGCGGCGAGCCGGTCACTGACTCCCCCCCCCCTTTTGGTAGCTATGCCGTGGACTCCCTAATCCTCCTCTTCCAGTCCATCATCGCCGACCAGGCCTACAAGGAGTTCGGCTCCGGCGGCTACACAAACGGCCTCACCATCGCCGCCTACGCCGGCATGCTCACCGGCGCCATATTCTGGGGCTTCGGCGCCGACATCATCGGCCGCAAGTACGCCTTCAACATCTCCCTCTTCATCTGCTCCACGAGCTGCATAGTCGCCGGCGCCATGACGAACTGGCCCGCCCTCGGCCTCTTCATCGCCCTCCTCGGCTTCGGCGGCGGCGGCAACCTCGTATTGGACACCACCGTCTTCCTCGAGTTCCTCCCCAGCCACAAGCAGTGGCTGCTGACCCTGCTGGCGGCCTGGTGGGGTGTCGGGCAGGCTATTGCCGGTTTCATTGCCTGGGGGTTCATGGTCCCTGAGGAGTGGAACTGCCCGAACGCTGAGTCGTGCACCAAGGACAGCAACTGGGGATGGCGGTACGTCCTCTTCACCGGCGGCACCCTCGTGCTCGTCCTGTCTATCCTGCGCGTCACCATCATCCGCCTGCGCGAGACGCCAAAGTACCTCCTCGGTCTCGGCAAGGACCCCGAGGTCATCGAGACGCTGCAGTTCATGGCCAACAAGTACAACCGCCCGTGCTCCCTGACCCTCGACAAGCTCGAGGCCTGCGGTGTTGTTGAATTGGCACATCAGAGGAAGCGCGCCTCCGTGGGTGAGATGATCATCCATGTTCGCGGGTTGTTCAGCACCAGGAAGATGGCCATCTCGACGTCCATGATCTGGTTCTCCTGGACCTTGATCGGTCTGATCTACCCCCTGTTCCAGGTTTTCCTCCCGTACGTGCTCAACCCCCCCCCTTCCCAGCTCAGTGACTCTCCGATAATAACAGCCTCACAGCCAATACCTAGCCGCCCGTGGCGCCATCTTCGAGCGCACCAAGTTCGAGACGTGGCGCAACTACGCCCTCACCAACACGAGCGGTATCTTCGGCCCCATCGCCGCCGGCTTCATGTGCAACTGGAAGCCCCTGGGCCGCAAGTACACCATGGTCGTCGGGGCCCTGATCACCTGCGCCTTCTTCTTTGGATACACCGCCGTCAAGGAGGACCACCAGGACGTCGTCTTCACCTGCATGATCGCCTTCACCCTCAACATCTACTACGGCTGCCTGTATGCTTACACGCCCGAGGTGCTGCCTAGCGCGCACCGCGCCTCGGGGAATGGCATCTCCGTGGCGTGTAATCGTGTCATGGGTATCATCTCCGCTGTCGTGGCGTCTGAGGGGGATACGAGTACCAGTGTGCCCATTTATGTGTGCGCTGCGCTGTTTATCCTTGCTGCCATAACGGCGGCTTCGTTTCCCTTTGAGCCGTACGGGCGGAGGAGCTCATAGAGTCATAGCCCTGTGCGTTTCAATAGGAGCAAGGATGTGGGTTGGGTAAAAAATACAGTCGCAATATTCATGCTAACTAAGTTACGAGAGTCTCGAGAATGGCACCATTTTTCCCAGCGGAAATAGAAGCATAAAGCAGGCACAAACACTTGCAAGATTTCAACTGCATACCAGCAATAACCCTTTGTACCTTGATCCGACTCTTAACTGTGTTGCATTGACATTAGTTATATTGATGTATTTAATTCGAGATTTTGAGGAGGGAGAATATTTTCCTCTCCTCTTGTGTTTACCAAGGGAGAAAAGAAGGAAAGAAAAGCAGAAAAAGAAGGAAAGTACTTTAGAGATAGATCTATTCTAATGTCGGGATCAGGGAACGTAAGGGAGCTATTAGTTCTGTTAATTCATTTCTGCAATACAGTTTCTCCTGGTTGTATCTGGACGCAAAGCATACAATTTATCGTCACGATACATTGGCGGAACACCTCAGGTTGTTGAACCAGCTAATATTAATCTGATAACTGGTGTAACTAATTAGGGAGAGACCACATGCCTCTGCCAGGCCCTGACTAAATCGTTTGATACGGAGGCATGTTGAGAAAAAGCGAAGAGAAACAAAGAGAGAAAAGGAAAACAACAAATCGGTATGAACATGATAGACACCTCAGTCATTTCTCAAGCTGTTATTGCACGGCCATCCTTTATTAGCTGGCCACTTCTCTCCTCCTCCTTCGGGAGACCTGGTTCCAACTCTTTTACGTTCGTGTGCGTCACCCTTCTCATTCCCCCACGATAAACGAAACTTGGAGACTCATTACATCCTTCTCGGCTCCACGAGTACAAGTTGTCGTAATGGGACCCAAGAGAAGAAATGATGTCGGTGTTTTACACCGCATGAGGAGACAGGACGACGACGGTTGCGTTGGACGCAAAGAGGATGACCACTTCTTGGAAGCTCTCGACATAGATTTTGGTTACGTTTTGTTCCGGGAAGTCTTCCGTCGTGGCCACGTTGTTTGTTATCGTATGCATGGTGGATGATTTGCATGATAAGAACCCAGATGGTCATGGTGCTGATGTAAACGAGCATGATGTTGAGCTGGCGTGGGAGTTGGAGGGTCGGAAGGTCGTCGCGTGGGGGGTTATTGCCCAAGAGGTTGATGCGCGGAAGGTTGATCTGAGTGATGCTGAAGCGCGAGAGGTCGATGCGCGGGAGCTCGATGTCCGGGAGTCGGAAGTCAGGGACCTGGATATCAGGGACCTGGATGTCGGGGAGCTGAATGCACGGAAGATTGATGCGCAGTAAGGTGAGAGCTCGCTCAAAGGCGATACCGCGACGGTCCGCGGGCAAGGATAAGACAAAGAGGACCGGGAAGACGAAGAAGAATACCGCTTTCCACCCGTAATCGTTGTCGACGACGGCGATGATGAGGAAGGTAACGAGGTCCTTGAGGACCTCATAAGAGACGGGTTCGCGACGCCTGCTATGCTCATCTGTCCCGGGCTTCTCATCATCCTCCTGAAGGGTACATCTGATGCGGCGATGGTCCAGGTACCATGATAGGGGGAGTAAGAAGGAGATGCAGATGAAGAAGACCGACTTTATCACGGGCTCAGGCCTGGATACGATGAGGACAAAGATGAGGAGCATGCCGAGGTGCTTGAGTGGCGCGTCGGCTGAGGCTTCCTCACGCCTCCAGCGATTCTCATCTTCATAGTCAGTGGAGTCCTTATCGTCGCCGGACTCATCATCGTCGCTGGACTCATCATCGTCGCTAGAGTTATGGTCAGCGGAGTCCTCGTCGTCAGCGGAGTCCTCGTCGTCAGCGGAGTCCCCGTCTTCGGCGGAGTCCTCATAGTCACCGGCCTCCTCATGGTCCCAGGACTCATCATTAAATGTGTGGGGGAGGTCCTCGTCGTCATGCAGGGTCTCGTGACTCTCGTCATCCCCGTGGGCCCAGTGCTCCTGACTGTCTGGATGGACTTGCTCGTCCCGATTCCCCAGACCGTTTTGTTGATACTCTTCTTCTAGGTTCTCATGGCCAGCCAGATACTGATCGTCCCAGCACCCAAGGAAGTGGCGACAGTAGTGGCAGTCGAAGCAGTAGTACCGATAGACTTTGCCTTGGTAGTAGCAGGCTCCATGGTGGCGGTATATTCCGTGGGCGTCGGAATTGCTGTAATCGCCGTCGGGGAACTCTTTGAACCTATTGTTGTTTGGATGGCCGTCGTGGTAATTGTGGTTTTCGTAGCCGTCGCGGTTATCGTGGTCTTCATGGCCCTCATCGTCCTTAGGGTTCTGATGAACCTCGGGGCTCTCCTGGGACCCATGGGCGAGGTCGTTCATAAAATCCCACTCATCTTCACTATCCTTGCCGGACACGGACGGGTTGGGCTTCGTGATCGAGGAGGAGCGCTCATGATCCGAAGGTCCGGCTTGGGAGTGTTGATGCGACATCAATGTCACGGGTGGTTGGGATGGTGAATGTTGAGATAAGGGGATTTTATTCCTCAAAAGGTAGCGGCCGAAGACAATTGCTTGACTTGTACGAGAGGACTTCAGGGGGGAATTTCTCGTTTGCAGACTGATGGCTGATGGGGAGGAGGAAGAGTGTGGTAGCCATAGAGTGTCGTGTAGGAGAGGCTAGATATATGCCTTGTCCCCCCACGGCGCCCTTTCATAGTTTTACTCTTTTGCTTTTTCCTTTTACTTTGGTGGCCGCTATAGAGTTTTAGTTTAACATTGTCATGCGCCAGGGTTCTTTTTCCTTGAGCGGAACTTTGCTGAGGCTTGGATAGTAACCTTAACCACCCACCTAGGAACTGCAAGTGCCTTGCACAGGAAGAGGGGGGATATTCCCGGGTACAAACCCATTCAGAGCAATGAGGAACTTAGGAAATAATTAGAATGTGGACAATAAGCCAGTGGTCCTCATTCTGGATACTATGACATCCCCAACTACGCTGTTCCCATGGCGGCCATTATGTGTTGGTTGCAATATTAGGAGACCGTATTAGGTTATTTGGGTGGCTGAGACTAACATAACCCGGCTCCTGAGGCGGCCTAGGTATAGAACTATGATCAGGGGAGAATGGGGCGAGTGTTATCTCGTTCAGGCCTTTAACGAAACGTTACTTGTCGTGGCTGTCATAGACTTTGTAGGGGGTTGAGGAGGCGGCACAACAACTTGAAGCTTTCAAGTGATAGGAGCAAACGTGATAAGAAAACGACACTGTCCGACTTTAGACGAAATCAATCCGAGAGAGTTACCCTCATCACGTATTTGCCGTGGAAAAAGATGGGGACTAAAACCTACTACTTATCTAGTACAATTGCAATAGCAGGTTCGTCTATGCATATAGGTATCCGGAGTCGCGACATTCATATAAGTTGGGGACCCTCGAGTGGCCGCGTTTTGCCTTACTCGCATAGAGGAATTGCTGGAATGTACCCAATATTTTGGCAGCGAGAAATTGCAAGTCGTCAGTCCGGTCGTCAGCCGCCGGTCGCGCTTTTGTCTTTGAACCCACATTGTGCATGGAATTCGCAATGTGCACACTTGTTTGTTGATTTGTTGACATGAGAATAGTATAGAATAGTATAAAATCGCACATGTAACTATGCATGCATAGCACAAAACGCGACATCCCAAGTAGGTACTAAGGTACCTGGTAGTTATCGGCTACCTCCTTCCCACTCCAGCTTCTGACAGTCAGTGGACAAGGACATAATAGTTCCGTAAGGGGCGGCCTCTTCCAAGACGTCACCGTCACCATTCACTGCCCGCGGCAACGCGGATTCCGACAACGACGACGACGAGTGCATCTTCTAGGCCGGTGTATCATGGCCATGGCCTCCACCTAGACCCTTCCATCTTCCCATCCGATTTTGGTTGTCCGCATTGATATCTGCCGGCACAGGACTCCATTGAGCCCGCTCCCCGTCAACCGTCTCGCTCCCCGCGGATACCATCATGCTCTCGACAGTCCGGCATCCGCATGACCCGAACGAGGATACATGATCACGTCTGAAAACCGAACTTATCTAGACATCGCTCCCGACAGAGCTTTGCATCAATCGCCCGACAGGGCCGTCTGCCAGCCGCCCAAGTCCCTCGGGAGTCGTCGCGTTGTCGGACCTGCCAGGGGCGCTGCTCGCTCAGCTTACCTGGATAGCCTGCACCCGTGCAAATAACAACAAGCAATCCTCGTGCTGACCCAATCGCCAAACGCGAGCAAACCTTCCTCAGCCCGAACGTCAGCGGCCACCCGCGCCAACTTTCCACGGCCCGCAGGATGCTCTCTCATTTGCGGTTTCACCGGCGGGCCCCCGCTGGCCCGTCAACGCCCAGCTCGCCCGCCGAGGCCGGTGATAGCCACCAACTCCGGGACCACCAGCAGCGCCAGCAGACCCACGACCAGGACGGCCGTCAGCCCACCGAGCCCCTCAGCGCGGCGACCAGTCTCCACCACCCTCAAGCTCAACCCTCCGACAAAATCGCGGCACCTAGCACCTTCCCTTCGCCGGGAGATGGCTTTTCCTCCCTTCCGCCAACTCTACCTCCGATAGCTCGAGTAGCGTCGCCCGAACCCCCCCACGAACCCAGGACCTACCCCGACCGCCGCCCTGAACCTGAGCTTGACCCTCGACCTCCTCCTGCTGCTCCTGCCAATACCCAGCAGCGCCATGTCGACGGCGTGGCCCATCCGCCCGACAGTCGACCAGCCCACCAGCCGCATACACAATACTCTCCATACAACATGGACTCGGGCTTCATCGGCGGCGTAGCCCTGCAGAACTATAGGCGTGGGCTCCAGACCCAGCGCTCCAGCGGCCGCGATGATGGCGATAATTATGCGACATTGGGCAGGGGGGAACGCCCTGCTCCCCGCAAAAGGCCTGTCCCCGCGCCCATTGACACGACCACTCCGGCAAGACCACCGCCACAGGTCTTGTCACAGCCCCATACCTACAAATCCGCGAGCTCATCCTTTGTCACCCCGACCGATCTACAAAAGCAGAGCTCAAGCTCGACGTCAACGTCAAGTTCGACCACCGGCCCCACCGGCCGCCGCCCCCCCGGCACAAGGATGGTCACGGAACCTTCGACCATGCCCTCGTCTACCAGCCATGCCGAGCCTCAGAAGACCAAGAAAGGCCTACCGTTTCTGAAGAAGCCCATGTCAACGTTGTTGATGAGGAGGAGACATGGCCAGGCGGCAACGGAATACCAGCCACAGCCGCTCTACACCGAACCTGACGAACCCGCATACGACCCTCGCATCAGAGGCACGCGCGTTCATGATTTTAGCGCTCCGAGACGCACGGATTATCGGACTGGAAACAAGTCTATCCCAGGGAGCTCCGGCCAATCTCACTCGTCGCAGCAAGAACCACTTCGAAGGGACCCTTCGGCAGCCCCGGACGGCTCAGCTCCGACACCGTATCCAGAAGTGGGAGGCCAGCCCTCGGAAACCACTCTGGCCGAATCTTCTAATATATCGGCGCCGCCGCATCTCGCAGCCGCTGGCTCCATGTCAGATAATGTGGATAATGCCACAATACCTGCGCGTGTCGTCTCCCAGCGGAGGCCAGCGCTGCCGCAGACGGATGGATCGGGCATTTCTGTGAAATCCCACGCGTCGTCCTCATCACGCTACAGCGATGCGTCGACGGCGGCGCCTTCTCGGGCCACAGACTCGGGGAAAGGTGTGGCTCGTTCAAGGAACATTTCCCTCTCCTCCGACGTCTCGGCCATGTCAAAGCCTTCTGCGTTGCCAAAGTACATGAAGAGCACGTCGTCTCGATTCAGCTTTGATATGGTGGGGGCGACCAAACAGGAAAAGCTTCTGGAGGAACGGCACCGGCAACGGGAGGCGGAGAAGAAAGTCACCGAGGACACCCGTCCCCGAGACTCGCGCTTTGACGACTTTGACGAGGACTCATTCGATTATGATGCCATGATGGACGATGATGGACTGGAGGAGCGGATACCCGGAGTCAACGCCGACTACGACGAAGAGGATGACTTCTATTGCGAGGAGGACATTGATGACCCCGACAATGACCAGGAGAACTTTGCAGGATTTGCGTTCCAGCGGTCCAACGGGACCTCGCCTTTGCCAACCTCCAACTCCTGGGCGGGTGATGCCGCGCAAGAGGCAGAAGCCAGTGCCGTTATATCCCCGCCCAAGGGTTCACCGTTCCTCCAAGAATCACTTCTGTCCCCCCCTGGCCGCGAACATTTCCACGGTCAACAACAGTCGCCCGGCGCGTTACCAGCTGGCCTGGGAATTCAAGACGTCGGGGTTCAGGCCCCGCAAGAGCAACCGGTCTGCCCTAACAAAATGTCCGTAGAGGATGAGGATCTGTATTTTGATGACGGGATGGCAGACGAGTTTGCTGAGGACCTCGCAAGGTCCCCTTCTATAGACGGCACACCGTTCGACGAGTCGATCTTTGACAATAACGACACGGACCAGTACGGAAGACCCATCGCCGGAGCGTTTGCGCAGGCACAGTCTGAAAGACAAGCTACACTGAAGGGATCGGTCAAGCGAGAATCCGACATGACATCTCGTTTCTCTGGTCAGTCAGAGGTCACGCGCTCAACCGCCCATACGTCTTTCGGCCCGCCCGCTCAGCAGAAAGAGGAGGCAGCAGTGGGCGGCCCGCAAGGCTTGAGTGCTGCTCTCAACTCCTTTACACTGGAGTCTTCGGGCCCTACGGCCGCGTATCAGGCGGCACTTGCTGCGGCGGCGCACAAAGCAGCGGCCTCTGGGAAGTTCGAATGGGACTCTTCGGGGCCGAACCCTCAGGATGATGATGGTGGTTCCCCTGTTGAAGAGTCCACCTGGCAGCCGATCAAAGACCAAGAGAGCGACGAGTACGAGTTCGGCTATGAGAATATGGATGACTTCGAGCTCGACGATGATGCGATTATCGCTGAGGCCAATGCTAGTGCTCTGGCCAGTGACTCGGACGGATGGTACGGTGAGGAGTTTGGGTTCTACTCCTCCCCGGCCAATCAGCACCATGGATCCCGCGATCCTGGCTCTTCGACCGACGACAGCTTCCAATACGCGAATGGTGGTTTCTTCGGGCCAAAAGGGATGGACGGCGTGAATCGCACCAAGAGCGGCCGTGTCGTCTCACGGGAGCCCAATCTGACGCCCATCACAGAGCGATCGGAGTATTCGAATCGGAACTCGGTCATGAGCATGGCGATGCCCCCTCACGGGTTCGGTACCCCTATTCAGAGTCCCGGTCTGGCGCAGCTGGCCATGATGGGCGACCAGGGCGACGAAATGTCGCTCTCCTCCCTCCTGCGCCTGCGCTCGAAGGCCTGGGGTGGATCGCAGGCCAGCCTAGTCTCGAGCAAGGACGGCTCGCCCAAGTCTGACAGGGGAGATTCTCCCTATGGGCCTTGGTCTTTCGGCGGCTGGCCTGGGAACCCGAATGGTAGTCTCCACCACGCATGGAAGGGGTCGGTCTACTCTGGAGGAACCGGCTACGAGTCGGACGCAGGAAGCGCGGCTGGCAGTCCCACGGTGACGATGTCCATGTCGACCTCTGCGCCTGTTGGGTTGGAGCAGGGGATGCTTCATGCCGGTGCCAATTCAGCGCGCCTATCTGCCGCCTCGCAACCGGAGCAGCTCCAAACAAGCAATCTCCCCGGCGGCGGTGCTGACCAAGGCAGCAACCCGGTCTCGGCCACCTCGGCAACAAGCCCGGCATCGTTGCACCGGCGACCCGGCGCAGGCCATCGGCACAACAACTCATCGGACAGCATCTCGTACTGCAAGGAGGAGGAGAGCGGAGAGACTCGGTGGGTGTTGGAGAGGCGGCGCGTCGACGAGTCGGGACAGGTGGAGATGGAGCGAGAGGTTGTCGAAGGTGGGCGGATTTAGGAGGCGAGGCGGTTTCCGCATAGCTTCTGATGACCTCCCACACTGAGACGGACAGATGTCTTGGGAAACGAATTTTGATTGCTCGTGCGCGCCCAAGGCATGGTTGTTTTCATGGGACATCCCCACTGGTGGGTGTGACGAGTCCTGCAGAAGAGCCAGTCACTCTTATGTTTTTAACATATTCACATGTATAATTTTTGGATGGAGGAAGCCTGGCCAAGCTGGTATAGCGACGAAGCATGCACTCCTTGTCCTTTGGATATTGTTTTTTTGTGGCGTTGCTGGAGACAAAGGTGGATGGGAGGATTGGCGTGGGAAGAAAAAGTGATACCAAAAGCGGCTTGCAGATTATTACTACCTACTTATGTGCCTTGCATGGGGGGGTCATTTGGTTCCGATAATATCTGGGAACCCCTTCATCTTGAGGGTCACCCCTTTTCTTTCATTTTGAATATAGAGTATAAGTCTTTGGGTGTACGTACACCCGCAGAATGAACAGTAGGTTTGTCCCCCTCTTGATCATCATGCGAACAAGTATGGCAACTTCATGGGGTTTCTCTTCCATACACATTGAATTCCTCCCCCGACAAGCATGGCACGAGTTCCTGGTACTTAACCCCTTTTCACCTCCCGAACTCGGCAGATATGTCCTAACCCAGATACTTGGCCTCCTGACACTCGATGGCCTCTCTCAGCACCCGGCAGACAACCCCCAGCTGCTCCTCCGTCACCGTGTAAGGTGGCGCGAGCAGCACATGGTCACCTCTCACCCCGTCCACGGTCCCGGATCCGGGATAGACGGCGACGCCCCTCTCCAGCGCGGCCACCTGCACCTTGACGCCGAAGCCGACGCCCGGGTCCAGCGTCTCCTTGGTGTCCTTGTCCCTGACGAACTCGACCGCCCAGAAGAGCCCTCGGCCCCGAACATCCCCGACCGACCGACATGCCCTGAGCTCCTCGCGGAGAAGCCGCTCCAGCACCTCTCCCATCGCGGCGCACCGCTCGACGAGCCCGTCGCGCCGGATGATCCTCTGCACCGCCAGCGCCGCCGCGCACGACACCGGGTGCGCCTGGTACGTATGTCCGTGGACGAAGGACCCCGTCCCCTTCTTCAGCGCGTCGACGACCCTCGCGTGCATCAGCACTCCGGCTATGGCTGCGTACCCTCCCCCCAGCCCCTTGGCCATGGTCAGAATGTCTGGCGTCACGCCCTCCTCCTGCTCGAACGCGAAGAAGCTCCCGCACCGGCCCGCGCCACACATGACCTCGTCCAGTATGAGAAGAATGCCGTACTTGTCACACAGAGCCCTCACCCCGGCCAAGTACCCCTTCGGCGGCGGCACGCACCCGGCCGTGGCACCGACGACGGGCTCCGCGACGAACGCCATCACTCTCCCCGGTCCAACCCTCTGGAACTCATCATCAATCTCACGGAGCAGCCGCGCCGTGAACTCGTCCTCGCTCTCGCCCTCCCGCTGGTACCGGTACGCATACGCCGGCGACACATGCGATACATGCGGGTACACCAGCCCGCCGCCGCCTTCCATCTGGTAGGGCAACTTCCTCGCCACATTGGACGACACAGACATGGCCGCCACCGTATTCCCGTGGTACCCCTGCCGCCGCGCGACGAGGTGCACGCGCTCCGTCTCCCCGCGCTCGTAGTGATACTGCCTCGCGAGCTTCAGCGCCGCCTCCATGGCCTCGCTGCCGCTGCACACGAACAGCGCCATCTCCAACCCGCCGGGCCCGCCCTCCAGGAGGAGGTCGGCCAGGTCCTCTGCCGAGCGCGTCGTGAAGGCCTGTGTGTGAACGTAGCTGACCTGCTGCATCTGCGTCTGCACGGCGGCCTTGACCTCGTCGTTGTTGTGGCCGATGGTGGCGACGGCGGCGCCGCCGCATGCGTCGAGGATGGTTTGGCCGTTGGCGAGGTGGATCTGTAGACCATGGGCTGAGTTGACCATGAGCGGCTCATGGTTGAAGGAGCGGTGGGCGAGGCGGCCTCCCGAGCGGTGCTGGTGCTGGGTTGGCTTGGTGGACGTCGACCCTTGGGCTTCTATGACTTCAGACGGTGCCATTTGCGACGATGGAGGAGCTAAACGTAGGTAGGGGGGGTATTATAACAAGGAACAATAAAGACGGAAACAGTCGTACGAGTCTTTGCTTCAATATCCTTCAGGGAGGAGGTAAGCGGTTGACCGGCGACTTTATATAGAGATCAAGAAGAGGGCCGCCGATCCCTCCGCTCACTCGCTATTTTTACAAGTTATAACTTATAAGATGACCCGTCCGGTTATCAGATCCGAAACCCGACCTAGCCCCTCTTGGGCATAGAGTGTGGGGAAACAAGTCCAAGCCTGGTCCGATACACATTAGACCGGCCAATGACCCAAGGAATCACGGTCAAAGTATTACCAAACCTTGGGCGGGTAGCCCCTCCGGTGTGACGTCCGATGAGCCCCGGAGCCCCTCGCGAGTGGACCACCGAGGGTTTCGGCTACGGCCGTCCCTCCCACATGGTTCTTATCGACCACAGGGTCTTTGTACATGTATATACAAGTATACATGCGTCCGCGGTTCTCATCCTCCGAGGCCAACACTCATACTTTATTAAGACGAAACCCCCTTATAGAAGCATCGGCATGCCCTGCTGATCCGTCACCGGCAACTCCACCTCCTCCATAGGCGGCCACCACTGCGACCACGGCCCCTGCTCATCAACATTACTGCTCACCTCGGCCATGAGCTGGTTCAGAAGCGTGTTCGTGTCCAGCGTCTGGTCGTCGGGCCCCAGCGTGTTGATCAAACTGTCACTCACAGCAGCAGCAGGAGTCTCGGCCGCCTCGGCAATCTCCTGGCTCTGCTGCTCCGACCGGTCGACCACACGGAACTCGTGCACCGACTGATGGAGGTTGTCAAAGTCGGCGCGCGTCCGGCCGCGGTATCGTCCCTCGGTGGCGGCTCTGCCATAAAGGAGCATTGCATGCTGCAGCGTCTTGATCTAGGGGTGGGGGGGTTCTCCTCCGTTAACAGAAAGAAAAATCAAAAAAAAAAANAAAAAAAAAAAGAAAAAAAAACATGTGTGTTGTGTCTCGAGAACTCACCCATCCGTCGGCAATCTTCCAAATATTCCGAAACTCCTCCAGATAATCCAGACACATATTCATGCACTCCTCCGCCCTCGGACTCCTCCCGAGGTTCATGTTCGGAAACCGAGAGATGTACACGAGCAGATACCCGGCCGAGAAGGCGCAGAATCCCGCAAACGGCGTCATCAGGGGCACGCCGCACTCCGACGCCTCGTGCAGGAGGCGCGCGATGTTCTCCGCCGCGCCGAATAACTCGGCTGCGCTGTCCTCCCACCAGCCCTCCGGCGCGGGAGCCTCGAGGAGGGGTCTGTCCACCGGGCCCTGAGGGGTCGACTGGGGGGTTGGGAGGAACGGTGAATACTCTCGGTGGAGCATGAGTGTACTTTTTGTCACCAAATTATCAGCCTATAACGTCTCAAACCCAGGATTGGGAGGGCAGCAACGTAGGCACTTCTTACCTGACGTAGTGGAGAAGGTTCAGATACGTAAACGTCTCCCCGTAGCCGAGCGTCATGTGTACAGCAACCGACGTGGCCGGATAGTGCAGGTTTCGATGCTGTCCGGCTCTCCACGCCTTGAGCTGGTTCCACGACATGGACCACGGCGAACCAGGAACCCATGGGCAATTGTGCGGCGCGCACATACCGGGAGCCTTGCGCCCGTCATTGAAGATGAACTCCATGACCCGGGCCCAGATCTCAAAGCCACTAACCAGAATCTCGAAACTCCGCGTGATATCCAACACGCCCTGCGCCGCAGCCGCAGGAGGAACAGCGGCACCACCACCCCCCATGATAGACCCCTGCGGCGGAGGGGGTTCCGGCCCAAAGGCAAACTCGACGGCGCTCAGCGGTCGGGGGATCTTGAGCTTGTGCATCTCGGACATGGGCAGCATGGGCGGGTTGTACGTCCCCGAGTTGACCATGCAGTCCATGATGAAGCACGCCCAGTACGTGCGCGTCTCGATGGGCACGGTGACGGCGTCGCGGGTGTCACGCTCGGCGGCGTGCGGGTCCAGCGGGTAGGGGGACACGCGCTGGCTGTGGAGGGCCTGCATGATACGGATGGCGATGCCTGCACCGTCGGGAGTCAGCTAAGAAAATCCTCAACACGTCCTTTCTCTCCCACGGGTACCAAGGAGGGGAAAGGTTGAACGCACCGCAGTAGACCCAAGCCTTGTGAAAGTCCCTCGTCCCCCACTCATGAAGCGTAATGACAAGCAGACCCTGCACCACCTGGATCCTCGGCGGTAGCAGCATGAACTCCCCCAGCCTCCTCTTCGCATACACGGCATAGTCCTCCCTCGAGCGCAGACACGCCGCCCACGTCCCCCCGGCGGAGGACAACTGCGCCCTCGTCACCGCCAGCACCGCACCCAGAAGAGCCATGGTCTCGCGCGAGAGGGACGACGACTCGAATTCTCGCATGAACGTGGGGAGGTGCAGTATGCCCAGCTCGGGGAACTTGTTGGAGAAGACGTTGAGGGTCTTGACGATGACGCTATTCGGCAGGGTCGCTAGGTGTCGGTCCATGGCCAGAAGGTCCAGCTCTCCTCCTCCACTTCCTCCCCCGCTGTCTCCAGCTGCTGCTGCTGCTGCTTCATTTCGACTCCCTCCTGCCGGCGACGACTCAGATGTCGACCTATTCCGTCCCCCACGTCGTCGCGGAGCAGGAGTGCCAGCAGCCGCATCTTCCCCCGTCGGTGACGACGCCGCAGCCGCTCGCCTCTCCTCCTTCCTCTTCGCCCTGATGCGATTCGCCTTGGTGAGATCAATCCTCGGTCTCGTCAGGAGACAACCCCTCAGCTTGGACCGGTCACACCTCGAGCACGGCGGTTCACCCGTGTGGACGCACTTGACCTTGGCCTTTCTTCGTATCGTCAGTTTTGGATCAATTTCAGCCGATATATGAATGTCCCATGATCTGGGCTGTATGTAAACTCACCGACAGGCGTCACAGGATAAGCTGGAGCGCATCGTCAGCGAATGTGGTATTACATGAAATGGCACTACAAGTGTTTGTCGGATCTCGGGTTTGTCCTGAGGGGCGTCCAGAAAAGGCGTCGGGAATGCGCCCTTCGAGGGACAAAGCCGATGTCGGCTCCGCGCCGCCGCCGGACTGCAAGTCCACAACCCGGCACGCCCCACAGCCGAAGGAGAATGAGTCCCGGCTTGGGAGGATGCTTATGTGCGCAGTAACCAAACACAGAAGAGGTCACAACGAGATTTTACGTTTTATGTACAAATCCCATATAAACAATCTATCTACCAACTGTATGGGGGTATAAGTCCTTGAGCACATGTATAAAACGTCCGTCCCGTCATACCCAAAAAGTCGTCAAAAGCCGTATCTACTCGGAGCGTAGGAAGTCGTATGTATCAGGCGCATAAAAGGTCGTGCGAAAAGGTCGTCTCTACTAGGAGAATTGGAAAATCATCTCAACCATCCCTGAAAATAGTGTCCCTGATAATCTG
The DNA here is from genome assembly GCA_000769265.1 of Hapsidospora chrysogenum ATCC 11550. Taxonomy (NCBI): domain Eukaryota; kingdom Fungi; phylum Ascomycota; class Sordariomycetes; order Hypocreales; family Bionectriaceae; genus Hapsidospora; species Hapsidospora chrysogena. Next base: position 138,218 of record JPKY01000050.1, read on the forward strand.
CGCGCACTCGGCCGGGTCCGAAAAGACATGCCAGGCCTGCCTTGGCACGCCCTCGAATGCCTTCTCGAACCGGTCCGGGAGGTTCTTGTCCTCGATGCCCACGGCGGCCACGTCCTCGACCTTGCGGATGAGGATCAGCTTGATCCACCCAGGAACAGTCCGATAGCTACCATCCAATTAGCCCTGATCGTCTCAAGAGTCGGTTGGGGTCAATGCGACCAAACTTACATCTCGCCGTACGCTTCGGGGTCAGACTGCGTCGAGTCCCCAATGACAATCATCTTGCGATTCGGAAACCAGCCGTTGACCTTCTTCATGCGATCCGCCTTGTACTCCTCGGTCCCCATGGTCAGGGCCGAGAGCAGGCCAGCCACCGTCTTCCAGCTGAAGTCGCGCAGGATGAGCGTCCCCGGTGGGTAGTACCTGTCGCGGAAGTCCCGGATGAAGGGGTACAGGTTGTACGGGGAGGCGGAGAGGTAGAACCACGGGGTGTCCTCGGGGAGCAGGGACTGGACGTCGCGGTAGAGCTCGGGCATGCCGGGAACGGGGCGTGGCTCATTGCAGAAAGTCTCCTCGAGGATGCCGACGGGGTCGCTCGTCATGGTGATCTTGATGGTGTCGTCGACGTCTATCTCGGGTTAGCCCAGTTTCCACTCCTTAGAAAATTGTATATATCCAACTCACCAGAAATGATGCCCCAGCCTTCCGGCCCAGCGTAAAATGTCTGCGCCTCGAGAATACCGTTGGCGCCACGAGGCACCTTGGCCGAGGCTTTGACAAGCGAGCCCGGCTCAGCCTTGGGAATCTTGAGCACCTGAGTTGAGATACCGTTGACATTGGTGGGCGTCATCTTGAGCTCCTTTCCGCGCATGGCCACCTTGACGATGCGCACCATGCGAATATCCCACAGGAACGGCAGGATCCTCTCCTCTATAGTCTCCCGCTCCTTGGCATCATCAGCCAGCCCCACGGAGTGAGCAATTCCCGACACTATATCAGCAACTTTGCAACCCGGGTCGCGCTCGAACACGGCAGCCACAAACTCGGCCTCCCATGACCGGATGCGCGAGCTGCGGAACGCCGTATTGTCGAGCAGCCAGACGGTGTCATCCCTGGTGACATGTTTTCCCAGCGGGTTCATGTCGCCAATCATCTTGACGAGCCCACCGAGGCTGAAGTTGGGCGGTACCATAGGCGGCATCTTCTTCGTCCTGAATGTGGCAGACTTGGGGTCGGGCAGTCCGGCTTCGAATTCGTCAAATTTCTTCTGCTGCCGTGTGCGTCGTTGCATGTCACCGGCAAAGGTGGCAGGGTTGAACTTGTCGGTCATCTTTTTTGGGCGAGGGGCCTTTCTGAGGCTCCTCTATATTATGAACTTGTGTGATGCGTTTAGGAACGTGAGTAGAGAGAGTGTGTGTCGGGGAGACGGGATGGAAGCCGCAGATGATGGCGTCAGGCAGAGTGTCGAGTCAGAACGGGGACGTCAGACGACCCAAGATAGAACAGAACAGCAGGCAGCGCGCTACAAAGGGACGAAACCAGGCGTCAGGAACAGTACCGAGATTGTTGCGAACGAAAGAATAGAAGGCGCATGGCAGCGCGCGGGGAGGCGGAGCTGGGCATATTGTACCCTGGGCGGCGCCTTGTGACCGCCGGGGCTCGAGGCTAGAGGTGTGACGTGAGTCCGTGACCCAGACGGCAATGGGGAGATGGGGGAGGAGGCTGGGGACCCAAGGGGGTTAGGTTGGATGGGATGGGATGGGGGATGATGCATCATGGGTTGGGGGTTATGCAGGGCATTCTCCTGCGCTGACTTTGTTACTGTACACCGTCACACACCTGGGCTGCGCCTGCCTGCGCCATCGTCTCAACCTCGTGCGGTGCGCCTTCCGTAACTCATCTCATAAAAGACACGTTATACCAACCGCCTCGTGCCTATTACAGGTAAGGTAAGGTACCTGAGCACCTGAACTGAGGTGGTACCTCGTAATCACTCAGGTACCTAGGTAACCTGGTATGATACGTGCCTCATCAGCCTACACAATAGGCAACCCACCCCTCATTATAGCATCTGATCATCACCGCCTCCCCATCCCACCGCCGCCGCCAAGTTGCTCGTCACCAGATCAGGTCAAGCTTGGGCACGCTGCTCGCTCACCGCATCGCATCGCCCATTCTGTGGCGGCGAGATGGACGGTGTGCGGACCATCCCCGCATATGCACGCACGCACGTACGTAGGCATAGATGCATGCATGGTTGGTCGAGCAGTCGTCACCATAGCTCGTAGCTCTTACACAGGTCACGTTAGATTCGTGGCGAATTTAAGCTTTGTGGAGACACAAGCAGCCGGCCGCTCTCTCCGACGTGCCGCCTCGTGAGATACCCAGCCGGCTCTTTTCACCCGATGAGCAACCTCTCGACCTCAGATCAGATGGAAGACTGGAAATATTCCCACAGGTGACAGTTAAAACAAAAGACCAGAGTACCTAGATATAGTATACTCAAGCCAACTGTAAGATTGTGTGTATATGTGCATACGTGATCCCAGAATCAAGATATATCCAAGCGGAAACAGTTATAACCAAAAAGAGAAAAAAAAGGAAAACAAAAAAAAAAAAAAAAAACACCCCCAAAAGGACCCAAACGCCTACCGCAAAGTCCACGTGTCCCGCTCCATGTTTCATCGTCCGTACCGTACATTTCGTGTTGATCCAAACACAAGTGGTTTGCCATCCGCCTCCTCCACGATCACGCAGTCACCTCCCTCGGGCTGAGCAGATGCTCCATCACCCCCCGGGCCGTCTGCTTCGCCAATTCATTAATCGCCCTCTGTCCCAGCGTGAAATTATCGCGGAAGAGATGCGCGTCCGGCGACTTGCACATGCTAGGCCCGGCCTTCTCGTCCTTCCCCACAGGCTCTGATTCTGTCATGCAGGGCGTCCAAACCTCCGTGAAGCCCATCGGTGCGCTGGCGGACAGCGTGCCCCGCCCCTTGCTGTCCCGCACTCCAGACCGCTGCATGTCGCCTTCTGTCATGGCGTCGAGGATGCTTCTCGCTGGGTCGGCGTGGTAGCCGAGTCTCTGGGGGTATGGCCTCGACATGGTCTCTTCGTCGGTTCCCGCGTCGGTCTCGGCGTCGGTCTCGACGTTGGTCTCCACGGCGGTATCTACGTCGGGTGGTGCATCGGTGCGCTTCCTTGCTGCTCCTCCCTTTTCCGCGCCCTCGACACCATCATCATCAGCTTGCTCGTCCTTCTTCATCCACGCCTCCATCTGCGACTTGATCTGCGCATTCCATCGCGCCGTCAGCACCGCGCTGTTCCGCAACTGCTCCGCGGCCGAGTGCGGCACGGGGGGCGACGGCCTATCCTGCCAGCCAGGAGCCAGTGAAATATCAAACAGCTGCGGGATAACGACGCGGAAGCTCTCCTTCATACGCTTGTCCTCCGGCACCTCAGGATCGGGACCGACAAGCCCATCCGCCTCGAAGTTATTGCCGCTCTTCCAGAAGTCGGAATAGGCAATCGACCGCTCATCCAGGGATTCGGAATACAGGTACTCAACCTGGTCAAAGATGTGCGAGGCGAGGGCATCCACGACGGCCGCGCCTGACTGGAGGGGCATGGCCGCCAGTTTCCAGATATCCCAGGTTCCAAAGGAGAAGACCCAGATAGTCTCGTGGGGAGGCATCTCTGGGGGTTCGAGGGACACGAACTGCTGGACCTGCCGTCCGAGATCCGGGGTGTCCTGGGGCGTGGGGTACTGCTCCTTGAGGTAGAGCAGGTCGGCCGCGGGCTTCTGGTAGACGTCGGCATTCTCGGCGACCTTCATGAGCTTGTCGAGTTCGGACTGGTATACGCGGTTCGAGGTCAATCCGCCATCGTAGTCGTTGTTGGGAACGAAGGAGAGCAGCGAGGAACATGAAAGCTGCCCAGGGGCATTAGCACACGCGAATATGGGTCCACCCGCAAGTCGTGCTGCCTACCTCTTTGCAGAGCTTCTGAGCCCACGTGGTCCCATGAGCGGTTGTATCATTAGGACTAGAACTACCCAACAGATCCTGCGAGCCAAACACGACCATCCTAAGGTCGGCGGCCTTGACAGCCGAGTCCGCGCTGGACCAGCTCAGGACACTATGGTATCTGTCGGTGATATCAGGGGGCACAAGGTGAACCAGGAGGAAGATGGCAAAGACAACAGCCGCCACACGCAGAAGCAGGCTCACTCCGCCGCGGCGGAGTCGATGGAGCAAGGCAGCGGCCAGGGCCTTGGTGCGCTCGGGAAGCGAGGAGGCGGAGAGGTCGCCAGGCGACTTTTGCTCCTGCGAGTCGAAAGGTTTGGAGAGTAGACTGTCCATTTTGAGGCAGAGAAGGACAGTCTCGTCGGGGAAATTGACTAAGTCGCGGCCTCAGAGGTTCAGCGAGGATCGTGACATGGATCGAGAAAATGGGGTGTGGAGGCGCGATCGGAAAAAAGGGGTCCAAAGGAAGTGTCGCGTGCCTTCGTGCCTCGTTTGTATTTCGTGCCAAGCGCGCAGCACAATAAGGCCGGAAAAAGAGGAATGAGATGGAGAATCTGTTCAGCAAAGAAAGGCGCGGAACGGGAGAAAAAATAAAAATAAAAAGAGACGTGCAAAGCAAGGAAAGGAATGAAGGATGGAAATGAGAAAAAGAATTGAAGGCAAGGAAGGGGCGGAGATGTTTCGTACAGTACAGGGCAGGGCGGGCTGAGTCGCTGACAGCCACGAAGGAAAGAACAATACGAACCATCAGATGCGGAATGTCGTGGCGGCAGTCGGGAATCAGGGCCAAAGCGTTCTGTAGCAGCCAAATCTGGCTAGTCAGATCTCGACTGCATTTCTGGTGCGGTTGGGTGCCTGGGTGCCTGGGTCGGGCCCGTCAATAGCGTCAGCCAAGCCTGGCCAGGGGAGGGGCTCGAGCTCCTTCAGATGGCTCAGCTCAATTAATTACTGTACCTAGGCACCTATTTCGCAGTCTGGAGACCTCAGTGAGCACTGAGCACCCGATACGGTAGGTACTACTTCTACGACATGCCGGCGCAGGCATCCCGTAATAAGTCCTCGTAGTCTCGTACGCAGCGTATTTATTATGACTCTGCAACCCTCTCTGGCCGCCACTGGCAGCACGGGCCTGAAACATGCGTGTCGTATCATCTTAGCCCGCTATTAGTACGTACCTAGTAGTATTAATAACCACAACCTGTACTAATACTTGACGTACGCGCATGCTCTTAATTACTGCCAGCATTGCTCCAAATTACCTCAGAAATGCCGGTTGATTCCATCACGTACGAGTGTCACAGATTTAGCTTGCCCAAGTCAAATATCCATTTCTTTACATACATATATCTACCCTTCGTCTTTACCGAGTTCGGAATATTTCAGTAAAGAGTCTGTAATATCGCGCTTTTTCCATTTTAGCTAGCGCAGCCGCGAACAGGCTACTGGCGCATATATAAGTAGTACCTATATGTGTAAGGAATGTGCGCATAAACGGATACTACTAGTACTGGATAGTTTGACATACATGTACTGGAAAGACTTGAAGCGTCGGGTTGCAAACGGACTCCTCAACTGTCCGGATACCTTGGATAAAGTCTCTCCCAAATACATGTCATGTCACTGTAGTTTCTCCCCACCACTTAGAAACAGAGCCATCGCGCTGGAAACAAGTCAATTGCGCTGAAACTGACAAGCTCGGTCTAAAGACAAACAAGTATCGCTGACCCATCATCCAACTCAGTACCCAAGCAACCCCTGGGTCCAACACTCGCTCAAACAGGTAACAGCCGCCTAGTATTCATCGTCCGACTCTCCATCGCCATCATTACATGTATCGGAGAGTCCATCCTCGAGCCGCCACGGTCGTGCGCTGTCGTTGTTGGATCCTCGAGTGCGCATTTGGGCAGCTTCACTCAGTCTTCGTAATCGAACTCCGCCGGCGGAGCAGCGTGGGTGACGCCGTATGGCGGCGGTTGGGACGAGGAGTAGGACGACGACGGTCGCCAATGTCCCCTTCCGGAGGGGCAAGTTGCCACCTGGGCGGTAGTCTTCTCGGGTCCTGGTCGTCGCCGTAGGGTCTAAGCAGAAGTAGGCCTTGCCAGTCGAGCTCCAGTAGTGGAGGGAGATAGAAGATGAAGAGAATCAAGAGTATCAACATAACCCAGAGCGCTAGGCAGAGATGTAGAATGCTGACACCGTCGGCGACCTCGTCGGTAATCCGCATAAGCGGATACATCGGTTTTGTCGAGTTCATTATGTCAATGTTGTGATATGGTCTGTTGGGCGGGTTAAAGAAAGAGAGAAAGAGTTGGCACGGAAGAGCAGGACAAGACAATCCGCCCAGACAAAGCCCAAGGTACAGTAGAACAAACGACATGGGCAGGAGAAAGTCAGCCAAGGCCCAGGAAGAGGAGGCAACTTGAACTGGGTTTCTTTCAATATAGTTACCAAGTCTCTACTAGTATTTCGGTGTTGCCTGCCGGAGCTTCTAGTCCACCGATAATGAGGCAGTCACTACCTACCTACATAGGTATCTACGGAGACCAAACGGCAATGCCAAAGCATTTCTTTGCTCATTCCTTTCCCCCCGCCCAAACGCCGCCTCAGAACAGCGCTCATCAAGCTGCCCAATGGCCCACCTAGCCCAGCATCGCCTCGAGGACCTCCATCTGCTCCAGGACGCTCGACTTACTGATCCCACCCTTGGCCGACCGCCTCTCCGCCCTCGTCTCATGGTCGTAACGCCTCGGAAATATCCTCCTCGAAGCGCTCGTCAATCGCCTTCATCTGCTCAAACGTGAGCTCGTTCATCGGGATACCCGTCTCCTCTGACCTAGCCACGCACCGGCCCGAGATGTGGTGCGTCTCGCGGAACGGTACACCCTTCCTCACCAGGTAGTCGGCCACGTCGGTCGGTCGCCAGCATGGACGGGTCCAGCGCGGCCTTCATCTTTTGGCCGCGTCTACCTTGAGCGTCGACGGCACCCCGTTGGCGATCTAGATGCTGTCCTCAACGTCTTGACGCGGTCCAGAATCCGCTCCACGCTCTCCTGCAGGTTCTTGTTGTACGTGCTCGGCACGCACGGCCACCAAGGCAGACTAAAAGGAAACTTGTCTCGAGAAACGTGATAATCTTTGATGGTACACGACATAACCCTACCTAGGTGTGTATGTGTATATGTAGGTGTGTATATGCGTGTGTATGTGTGCGTATACCGATGCCGTTGGGGGTTGATGGGGCACCCCTACAACTTGAGTTTACAAGACCTCTCTTCCTCGAATAACCGGATCGAATGGGGGGGATGTCGAGCTTGGCCTTGATATATTACGAGAGTATGGACATATACACATATGTATATGTGTGTAGAAGCGAGACGAAGTGTCTGGGTAGGCACTGCCTACCGTACTCTACACACTACTATGAGCCCAGCCAGCCTGGCATGGCTCATTCATGCTCTGCCATCATTTGCAGGCTCCAGGATTTATAATTTATACGCAGTGACTCTTGAGCGAGGTGAACAATGAGATCGACAGGACGCATGAGCTCCGCGGCTTCTCCATGAAATCTCCAGTAAATATTCTCCAGTAATATTCTGGGGTAAACGCTCTCGTACCATATGTACTGTACAGCACATGGTATGTACAAGTCTCCAGTAAATATTCTGGAGTTGATGCCTGCTGTGGGATCATACGGATGGAGGCAACTCGCCACCCACACGTGTCTCGCACGCGGCACATGTTCTGTTGTGGAACGCGCGCCCCCCTCCCCAAGACATCCCTCGGCAACGGCCAATTGAGGATGCCGCGGGAGCGGCCTGTGTCAATCCGCAGGAAGGAGGACGGCAGTTGGGGCCCTTGGGGGCCAGCACGGCAGCAGCGGGGGGACTGCTGGGGGGTCGTGGCCACTCGGATCGTGGGCTCATACATATCACTGGGTGCTGACGGCAGATGTGCAGCATGTTCATGTTGTTGAGGGGAGGAATGGGCGACGACGCGGTGTGATGGTTGGCTTGAGCAGTTGGAAGGAGGGCCGACCACGGAGGTCCGTCTGGACTCTGGAGACTGGCAGTTCTGTACGTACTCGCTCGTACTGCAGGTGGTGGGCTGCATGAAGCAATCAGCCACGTTACACAAACATTTGAATTTGCCCCCACGGACGTTTCTCCTTCTGTGCCATGTCATCATCGCCTCTGTTTTGGAGGGTCGCAAGCGTCGACCCCAGATACCTCGGCGCGTCGGGAAACAACACCATCAACATATGAAGACGGACGGAGACGGATGAAGACGGACGAAGACGGGACGACGGACGGGACATGGAAAAAGTCGGAGCAAGAATGTCTCAGGGCTGCAACCCTCAGGCCATCTGGAAAGACGCCCTCTCAATGGAAGGGTGGCGGTCCGACAATGGGCACAGAACTAACCCACCCTACTCGTGCAAATGGCGTGATGAACATTGGACAAGACACTCAATGTTGGCGGAGTTAGGCGAGGAAAAGCTGCTGTTTTTCCCGGGCCTGGCTGGCTTTTACTGCTTTTCTATTTTAGCTCAAAAGTTTTTCCCATTTTTTCCCCAGGTTAGTACCTGCGGCGCAGCGTGGACTCGTAGATAACACACGCGATTACATGAATCGATGAGACCACCATGACCTCTCATTGGCAAGATTCGCCCAGGGGCACCAGACACCCACCAACCAGCGGCCAATGATGTTTGCTTTATCTCCTCCTCTCAGGACCTCCACAAGCTCCACAGCTGCAAGGCTCCCACCGAGGCCGGCGTCCCTTCACCTTCAACACTGAGCAGGTTCAAAACACCCCGCATGCAGCCTGCAGTAGTAAGTACATAAGTACATGCGGCCTCTACTGTAGCCTTGAAAAAAAACCCGGTACCGGAGTCTGTAGGGTCCTGGTCGCACCTTTCTTGGCCCTCCAAAAATTCCGCAAGCCTTCCCGTCCTGGTAGTACCGTCGTAGTTGGACTTGGCTATCCAAACCCACCCATCCATCACGCTCTCCCCCCAATATCAAAAGCCCTCCCTCCTTCTCCTTCTCCCTCCCTCTCTTCCTTCCTCCTCTTCATCCTCGTCTTCGTCTGTCTCACTGCCCCGGTTGTCCGTCCGCCTGTCCATCCCGTCCTCGAACCTTTCCGCACCCGTGCAAACTCACCAAACCCCGCCTCTCGCCGATTGTGGTTACCGCGCCCAGCCCGCCACCAAAAACGTCAATTGGGGAGAAAAAGGTGTCCGTGCTTCCCGAGCGCGTCACAACCGGCCTCAGCCTCAAAATCTCTCATTTCACCACCAACAACGCCATTTGCACCCTTCCCAACTACCACTACAACCACCATCATCTCGCCATCATGTTCGCCACCCGCACTCTCCGCCAGGCTGCTGCCCACGCTGAGCGCACCCCCATGATTAAGTTCCTCGGTCCTCGCACCATTCCCGGTAGGTTCCTCTCCCATTGCGGCCATTTATCCCCTCAAAAAACTTCCGACCTCGACCTTGACTTTGATCTCACCCAAGGAGACAACACGTCAATTGGCACCCGCTGACACCTCACAGCCTCGGTTGACCACACCCCCAAGCCTCACCCCGCCTCTCCCACTGGCAAGCTCCCCGAGGGCTTCACCAGCTCTGCCGCTGCCGCCTCCCGCCACAGCACCTTCAGCTCCTACCGCGACCACGCCCAGCAGCACGGTCCCCTCCAGAAGTCGATCCGTCCTGGCGCCGGCATTGGCGGCACCCCTGGTGCCAACCTGGGCGCCGTCGCCCCTCCCGCTGGAGTCTATTTCGACACATCCGAGCTGCCCGCCCGCTTCCACCGCGCTCCTCTCGACATGGCTGAGATTGAGGCCATCGAGTCCGGCGGTGCCGCCCTCGTTTAGAGCCGGCAGGGTGATATGGACTACAATAACGGTACAATAAGGGGGAGTAGAAGAAGTCGGGCGCTCGTCCCGGGAGGACGACAGGAAATGACGGCACAGACGACCGGGGTTGACGACAGACGAAATGTTACGGTTACGAACAAGGGCCAACAGGTCCTGGAGCAACCGGTCATGACCGCCATGTACGATGAGCAACTGGCGACGTGGGGTGAAAGACAGCGCGACCATGTCCCCTAACTGGTTTCGAGAGAAGACCGGTGGCGGAGGGGGCAGAAACAGTCACTCCTTGCAACGGAGTTGGCGAATGCCTTCGCAACGGATTCTGAATATTCAATCCCCGCTTACGCTTGGTTGTTTATTGCGCCACAACGGACGCCGTTCGCCTCCGTCCCTTACGCTTCATACGCGGCGTGAGAGGGTCTCGGGCAGGCTCGCGGACAGGAGCCGACAACCGAGATCCGGACCCTCATTCTCGTTCTGAGTACGGCTCCATGGACCTGTCCCTTTTTTTTTTTTTTTTTTTTTTCTTCGTGTGGCTTTCAACCGCCCATTTTCCTATGTTTCGCCCTCCAGCCAGGATAGAACACATCCAGCGGTTCGAGAGGCTGCTAGCATATATATAGTCACCCCTAGATATATGTTCAACCAAGGAAAATCGTGAAAACTCCCGCCTGCTCTCTAACGCTACATACACGTTGCGTTTGTACTTCAATACTTCATGTCCCCTGTCGTCTACGTAGCCAGCCCCCCCCCCCAACAACAACAACAACAAATAACAGCTCACCCATGGATAATTACTGCGATATTTGAGACGGTATATCCAGCTCGGAGACTTCGGAATCGGAATGGCCGGTTTTCTCCTTGGAAGCACACCACCGTTGAGTACACACCCTCCTCCTGGCTGCCCCTTCACACCAACAAATTACAGAATCCGGGTGACTCCTACGACGGTCGGATTCGAACGCGTTCCCAGAGACTCGGGAAGCTTGCAGATTGGGGGTCCCCCTTTTTGTCCCATGTCTTCTCTCCATGTCTCTCTGTACGCTCGGTTCGGTGGGCTCTTACGCCTTTGCCAGACTTGTGCCCCATTATATAAGTAAACGCAAAGGCGCGTTGCAAGTCGCTGCCGTGGAGCAGCTACTCCTCTCTACTTTCCAGGTGGGCGGCGGCGGGCTGCTTCATCATCCTCTACCAGACAAACCTCTATGAAACCACATGTGGACCGTATGCCAGAGTGACCTACGGCGGCATATAGGTAAATAACCGGGGGGAAATGTCTGCATAGTCCATGGGATCTTGAAGTCTAACGTCCCTTCACTTGGGGTGGTCGATAAAACGCCCACCCAGCAGAAGGCACGACGTTGCTGGATTCAACCACGGGGCAGTAAGCGGTTTCGCGACATCATCACACGATGCCAGCTTGACTCGCTCGTACCTATCCGCAGGAGGAGTAAGGGAGTTCGGCTTCATCCTTGTCAAACTGGCCCTTCACCACTCGTCACAGACGTGGTCTCGGATGTCTTCGGGAGGGACAGGGTGTATTACGCGGTACAATCTGCTCGCACGGCATGTCGACCCCTCGTGGTACACTTCCTGGTCTTCTGACCGGTGGGTCGTTTCCTTGGTTTTAGTATGTACTTCGGTGTTGCCTTTGACAGTGGCGGCACGTGGAGTGTGATACGGTCGTGTGGGGACGCCGTGATGGAGATTCCGGCTCGAGAAAAACATGCCCATGACAGCGAGGTCTTACTTATGCTGTCTTGTTCGCTGTTGCATATGCCGGCTCTCGTGGGTGAGAGTCCGAACCCTTTCCACAGTGCCCTCAGCGAGGGAACCATATTCCCGGCGTCGCGAGTTCCTCGCTGGACGTCTTTTGCCTCTTCCCTCCACTTCGAATGTTTCAATCCGGAAGGGACATCAGAGTGCCGGCGTCGCCTCCCAAAGAGCGCGTGCTGCCACCGCGGTTCGTCGTATTGCACTGGCAGGCGCAGCTGATTCCCACAGGGCACAGGCTGAGCAGTTCGTGTGCCTCGACGGGGAAGACGCACAGCACGCTGGTACCACAGAAGCACGCAGAAGTTTTGGCTCGGCGAGGGCGAGGAGCTCATCGGTCGGTGGCTGGGTGTGACGGGCGGTGCCCATTGGGACTTCTAGAAACTGAAGGTGACGCGCATGTCCTGGATACATTCGAGTCCTTGAGGCTGTGCTGACAGACGATCAGGGCTGCAGTGACGCTCTCTCTGGTCGTTAACGGTTCGTCCAGGTCGCCCCGCGCCAACGGTGAAGCTTCTTGCGAGGTCATCTACCATTGCCGGCAGTGCAATCCCAAGACTACAACCAGGATGCCCTCACTCTCCGACAATATGGTACTTACTACTGGTATCAGTCAACGACAGGGCTACCGGATGGCAGTAAAATAGAAACCCTCAAGACATGTGTACGCAGAAGGGTTATAAAAAAGTCACGCCCAATACAGACAGTGGCCGGGATTAGTATATAGATAAGACATGGAAGGAGGGAGAACGTTATCATTGGGGCTTCTCTTATCTTTATATAGCGGTCCCTTTTTATTAATAAACCCTTCCTCAAATACCATTGGGGACACGGGTACTTGGCAACATGGTCAGCACTTTGGCCTCCCCAGCTCACACGATGGTGACAACGCGCAGGCACGCCAAGCAGCAGCGGCCGCCCATCCATGCAATGTCCACCTTGGTACCTTTGGACCTCGGCTCCGACTCATCAAGAATCAACCCCCTAAGGGAAAAAAAATAAAAATAAAAATAAGCGAAAAGATATTAGCAAGGGCAAGACAACCCACAGGATCCCTCTCGTCCCTCGTGGGGGTTAACGGGACAACCGGTGATTCCCATGTCACGTCGTCCATATCGTCCGCCCACCCAATCGGTTAACCCGCACAACACGAACAAAAGAGCCTCACTCTTGCCTGCGAGATGGGATCTCACCCACGTTATGGCAAGTGCACTAGGTAGTATCCCGTGCACCATGGATCAAGACGACCCCGTACATGTTTAGACAGATGCGACAAGGCAAGGTACTACTAGTACTAATACTAGGTGAACATGGGGCCGAGGTCCTTGGCATACATATGCATAGGTATTCCAGAGAACCTCTAGAACAAAATGACGGGGCACACAGAGAAGTCACAAGACACTCCCTTTGATAAGCAGACAAGAGGACCAGACATCAATGATTGTGGACGTCGCGCGCGCGGGAGTCCCGGAAATATGGCCCCCATTGTGTTCGGCGATCACAACGACCAGACAGCTAAAGTACTACTCGCACTATACCTACTAATAGTAGGTATGTACATAGTAAGTCAGGTAGATACCCTGACGTGCTGGACTCAGCGTACATAGGCCGCACTGCAAACCTATTGAGGCATCCGCCGGTGATCACTCTTACAATATTTGTATCGCCCCACATCGCTTCTGTGGGGGAGGAGAAGACGGGCGATACGTGCGGGTGCGACGGGGCGCGAAGATCAATGGTTGGTCATCGATTCACAAGCCGGAGAAAGGAAAAGAATAAAGGCAGGCAGGAGGCCTCAATTGATTTCTCCATCAGAGGGGAGGGCACAGTATCCACACGCGGGGGAAGAAAGTAAAATCCGATAATGCGACAGCGCTGATAGGTAGTGTTCCGTGGCGCCTGGAGGAAGGAAGCGCACCTCCAGGGTCCGTAGCAGCTCAACCATAATGCGACCTTGATTCAATGGATGAGTACTAGAAGTAGTACATTGAGTATACATTACTACTAGCAGTATCTGTAGAGACAGTACTACGTAAATGCTACGGAGCACAGTACCTAGTAATATTTGCACCCCGCTGCTGGCAAAGAAAACAAGCACCACGATCCCTCGGACCCGAAACCCTGCAGGTTAACCTCCTTAGTCCCTGTAGTACGTAGCATCAAGCACGAGTACTATGTAGTATGCTGCATGCACGTAGTCTTGTACGTACATTTAATCGCCCTTGTTTTGAGGTTGAAATTCACATGTCCGTCCCACCGATTGGTCGGTCTGGCGGGAGGCCCCAGCTCATTTTGCTGGTAAACAAATCTACTCGGCCAGTCAGCCAGCCAGCCAGCCAACCAGTCTAGACGCGTCCATGCGGCCCTCCCGCGGAGCCAAGTTTTTTTTTGCGTGTGTGTGTGTGTGTGTGTGTGTGTGTGTGTGTGTACTCGTATGTGTAATGGACTTTTTTCCGAAGATGGGGGCCGGGTATTATCATCCCTTCTTTTTTTTCTGCACCAGAACACTGACCCTACAAGTACTACATACGCGCAGCAAGCAACCACGACGACGACGTCGACAATGGGGCGACAACGGGGCGACAACGGGGCGACAACGGGGCCCTGCTGCACCCCAGAATCCGGTGGCAACAATGAGCGGGGATCCCGGAAACATGGAGATGTTGAAAAAAGTGCTTCCATTACATACAAGTTATCATCTCGACTCCAGTCTCCAGTCTCTGGGGAAGAAGCCATTACGTACAATAGTCTGGGGAAAACGGGGCCTGGCTAAGAATCGGGGACTTCCGCGCCAAAAGGTATCTGCTAGTACGCACCGTACCTTGGGTACTGTACCTAGCAATACTAAGCACCTGAGGTGGGCTTGGTTTCGGTCAATTACCACTTTTTACTTTTTTACTTTTTAACATCAAGGTTTTCGACGACCGAGTAAGTGTGTGTGCGTGTGTGCGTCCCGAGGTGACAAAATAAAAAGTTTCTTTGATTAAAAGACACTCCGTGGCCTGTGCGTGTCAACAATGCTTGGCACCGCCACCGCTGGGACCCTTTGCTTTCAAGCATGCGGCCTGCAAGCTCGACCCCGTCTATGTATTCGGCGTCGCAAGTACCGAGTACTAGTACTGTAATTATGGCGGCGCATGCCACTCGAGGATATATACAGTACTACAGTCCGAAGGTTGCCCACTCGACTGCCCACACGGGGCGCGGTGACGAGGTTATGCATCATCCGGAAACCATTAATTTGTAGCTTAGTTCCGGCCCAGCCCACACTGAGCATCCTTTAATTACTACTATCCAGTAGCCATTGACAGTTTCCAAATGTCATTGAAAGAGGCCGATGCTACCGGTGGCTGCCATGGTGTCCGTCGAAAGGCATCCATGATTGCTTCACCCTTACGTCTGCCTCCACAGGCGTCACCTCGGTCAGACCAATACCTTGGGTAAAAAGTCCCGCTGGCTCGTGGTCTACCTAACTGATATTGCGGAGAGTTTGTTCGGTTCAAAGAGACGCTGACGAGAGTCCCAATTACTGGCTTGCTCTGCTGCTGCTGCTGCTGCTGTTAGACACCCCTCCCCTCCCCTCCCCTCCCTACCTTACCTACTCCTGACCCAAGCCCGACGTGGCGCTTTTTTGTCATCGACACCATGCAACAACTGGAGTTTCGCCCCGAAGCAGAGCATCCAATGATTCCAATCCCCCATCCCCCATCCCCGGCATCCCCTCCTAGGCTCCTCCTCCTCTGCATGAGCGGCTGAGCTTCCAGAAGAAAATATCGCATTCTAGCGCGCCGGTGGCTGAATGGGAACAAGGAAGGCCAAACATCCAACCAGCTGCCGTCCCTCCCGCCTCCTGCAGATCTCTCGGATCGCACGGTTCCAAACCTTCCCAACAAGCGTACGTCCGTACGACCGTCGACATGGCCACCAGACCACACCATGACGACGCGGCGTACGCCAATCTTGGATTCTTGGTGCTTTGCGGCGCCCCAACATCCGACGATACCCAGATCGTGGGCAGAGATGGGCACAGCGATCCCCATCATGGTGGCGAGCGAGCGAGCAATCGACGCACCGCCTCTGTCCGGCCGCCGAACTATCCGAGCGAAGCCAATGTGCGAGACCCGTCTACCTACTCGTACTTACTGTACATCCCGTAAATCCGGACCGATAGTACGAGTATGCACTGTAAATAGCACGTGCGTTTACAACTAGATCAGTCCAAGGCGCCAGGGGATGAGCAGAGGTGAATGCGTAAGGGACCAAGGGATCTGCGCCAGACAAACTAGCCTAGCTGCACAATATGCGGGGAGCAGGCCTTGGGCGGGTGAGTCCGAGTGCCTGACTGCCCTGTGCAAGGGTCGGATTGGGGCTGGACGCGCCACAGATGCCACAAATACGAGTATCAGCCGCCCAACTGGCTGACTCTGGCCCTAGACCAACAGAGTCACCACTTGAAAGTTGTGGTTGGGGAGCTGCCAACCAGAAAGGGAAGGTGGCGAGGCGGAAGCCAAGATAAAACAACATCCATGGATTTGATGAAGGCCCCACCACTGTCGATTGCTCCAAGTCGCCCAATCGCTTACGAGTTCGCCGCCGCCAACGCAGGGAAAGCGACATTCATTACTACTACTCGTACTAGGTACTACTGGTGGTCTCGGAGAGAGGTGGCCTCTCCCGTATCCGTATTACCTATCCATATCGTTCTGGGCCAGGGAAAAAACCCCCTCGCCCCAAACTCAAGAGTCGGCGCCAGTGGTCACCTGCAACCATTCCCCGAGATAAGCTAAATGGCAAATGGAGCGACAGCCAATGAATCTTCAACAATGGCGCAATGGCCTGGTGGAGAGACGGGCATCGCCTCCAGATGCGAGAGGTCTATGGGACGTCATCGACGTCTGCTGGCTCCAAAAGTTTGTTGGAGCGGACGGTGAGGGTCGTCTGTTGACACGGAGCAGAGTCGTGGTGCAGAGTGCCGTAAAAGATACGAGCACTACGTAATGGGTTTCAACGCCAACGGCCACTAATAGTCGTTATCGTACTACTAGTCGTCCAGTTCGTGGTGCAGTCCAGCATTCCTCGAGGCTTCCTTGAGGCTTCTTCGGGCGTCGGCTGGCGTCTGCTGGCGCTTGCTGGCTTCGGGCAAGGCGATGCGGGGGGGGGATGGGGGAGGGGGGAGGGGGGCGATGTTTCTGTGTCGTGTGCTTTGACGAGGTGGCCACCTCAGTTGGCGCACGGTACTGGCCCGTGCCAAGAGGGGCGGGTGGTTTGTGGTGACCGTTGTTGACCCGCTGAGTGGCAACCGGGGCTGATTGACCAACCTTGGAATTGTTACAGGGCGAAGGTGGCTTCCACCTTATCTTGACGCCCCACCACACAAGCCTCGCTGTCGAGCTCGTCTCAATGCGGATTCTTGGCCCGTCCTGGCGCCTCCCGTCGCTACTGTAGCCTGTAGGGCCGTTTGGAACGACCGATTAGGTGTGGATCTCAAAAGTTCTCGAAGCTTTCCCAAGGGGGTTGAGCACGCATGAGGACTCCCGGGGAACCTTGGGAAAGAGTGGGTGGATGTGCCCCACGCCCAAGTACCGCTGGGTACTCGATCTGGAGACTGTTACTTGCGGCGAACAAAAGAACAAGACAATAACCACGAGGATTCACTTTTTCGTACCCAGGACACTTACCGCACACATTCTGCGATCACTGGATCTGTCCTAGTTCACGGATGAGATGGAGGCGAGGCGATCCTAGGGACGACAAGGCGGTGCTCCACGTAGGGAAGTACCTCCGGGTACAATGCGCTCCTATCGCCAAGGCATCACTGCGGCAATGCCGTCCCCCAAATTGCCCCATGCCTGATGTCTCCACCGTCGCTCATCCTCCCAGCGCCCAGTTGCCCACGCGAACCGAAAGACGGGGGGACCGACCGACCTTGCTGTTGATGAATGTCTTATCTCTCGGCCTTGTTGTTGATGTCGGGCTCGTGGTGTTTGCGGCCATGTGTGTTTGCGGGCAAGAAGGAAAAGGACAATGCCCAAAAAGCGGATGGACGAGAGTCAATGTCTCTGATCTGTGACTGAATGAGCAAGTGAGAAAGTTGCGTCCGGTCTTGACAAATTGAACAACGAGAAGACGGGGAGTCCGGAGAGAGCACCTGGTAGTAGAGTAGAGACGTACCTTTTGGTAAGTACCTACTAGTAGTACTGTAGGTAGGTACTCGCACTCAGCTGGTCGTCGCCTTGCCTGCCTCGTTGGACACTTGGATGACCACACAGGCAGGAGGCGCGCTCCCCTCCTTCCCATCGTAGCGTAATCCCAAAGCCGAGCCAACCAGCCAACCATATCGCGGCCCGTCCAATCATGAGCCTGGGTGTTGGGAGTCGTCCCCTGCGAGCACCCCCGGGTGCCACAGGAGCAGCTTCCCAAGACGTGCATCGCATGGGCCAAGGGGGGGGGGGGTGCGGAAGGCGCGCCTGGGGAAGTTGGGTCCCCGCCCCGGCATCCTAGACTGATTCGGAGGGTGCATGCACAATTTTGTCCGTCCTCGTCCCTGATACCGAACGACCAGACCAACTGCCAATGCCAATCTGCCCCCCGGCGGCAACCCCCAGGCAGTTCCTCCTTCTCCAAAGAGTCCGGTTCCAAGCTCGCAAGCCTTCGGGTCTCTCCCCATCATCAAGCAGCACCTGGATTACCCAATATCTGCT
The DNA here is from genome assembly GCA_000769265.1 of Hapsidospora chrysogenum ATCC 11550. Classification (NCBI taxonomy): domain Eukaryota; kingdom Fungi; phylum Ascomycota; class Sordariomycetes; order Hypocreales; family Bionectriaceae; genus Hapsidospora; species Hapsidospora chrysogena. The sequence continues at coordinate 156,597 of JPKY01000050.1, forward strand.
GCAGCCGCACCGATGCCGCCATCCACCCATCCGTGAACAACACCCCTCCCCTCCTCCTCTCCCCCCCCCCCCCCCCGGTCCCCTGCTAAATCCTAGCCTGGTCCGAGCGAATCTAAGGCTGGGTGGCACCTGCCCGCTCCTGGAGCTGCACCTAACCTTCCTTGCCTTCCTCTCTGCCTGCCATCTCGCCTTTTATAATAAGAGTCGATCCCTCCCACCCCCCTTCTTCTTTATCTCCTTCCTCCCGAACCCCGGCCCTCCTCTCCTTCTCTGAGCAAGCCGCCTTTCGTCCTTGTTCACCACTTCCTTCCCCTGAGGACACGGCCCGGCAGGGAACACAACATCGCCCACCATGTCCTCCAAGGACTCCATCCCCGCCCCTGATGGCAACGAGAAGGGCGCCGTCGTGGCGCCCGTCACCGAGGCCATTGGGCCGAACCAGGACATCTACAACTCGTACGACGACGAGACCTTCCTGACCCGCAACGGTCTCAACGCCGAGTCCTTCAGGTGCAAGCACTATGGCCGCGGTTTCGTCGAGCTGGATCGCCAGATGAAGTCGCGTCATCTGCACATGATTGCCATCGGTGGTTCCATCGGCGCTGGTTTCTTCGTCGGTTCCGGTAGCGCTTTCGCCAAGGGTGTAAGTTCTCGCTGTCTCCTTCGCTGCCCTGCACGTGGTGGGGGGGGGGACGTCAAAACGACTCATGCCTGCGTCTTGAGTCGTCAACGCCGTCGTCGGTGGCTTAGCCCTTCGGTCGTGTGTACTGACAAGTCGTCTGAACAGGGTCCCGGTTCCGTTTTGATCGACTTCATGATCATCGGTGTCATGATGTTCAACACTGGTATGTGCGGCGAAAACCAGGTGTGGCCGCGGACGGGTGATTGGGAATTTCGCTGACTCGGCTCCCCTAGTCTTTGCTCTCGGTGAACTCGCTGTGATGTACCCTGTGTCGGGTGGCTTCTACACGTACTCGACCCGCTTCATCGACCCTTCGTGGGGTTTCGCCATGGGATGGAACTACGTCTTCCAATGGGCCATTGTGCTGCCTCTTGAACTGACTGTCTGCGCCATCACCATCGACTACTGGCAGCCCGGCGTCCACGTGGCCGTCTGGATCATTATCTTCCTCGTGCTCATTGTTGCCGTCAACGTTTTTGGTGCCATTGGTTACGCCGAGGAGGAGTTCGTCTCCTCCTTGTTCAAGCTCATGGCCACCATCGTCTTCATGATCATCGCCCTCGTTCTTGTTTGTGGCGGTGGCCCCAAGGGCGGTCGTTATGACGAGTACTGGGGTGCCCGCTACTGGTACGATCCAGGTGCCTTCAAGAACGGCTTCAAGGGCTTCTGCTCCGTCTTCGTCACCGCTGCCTTCTCCTTCGCCGGCACCGAGCTTGTCGGCCTCGCCGCCGCCGAGTCCAGGAACCCGGTCAAATCGCTTCCCGGTGCCATCAAGCAGGTCTTCTGGCGTATCACCCTCTTTTACATCCTCGGCCTCTTCTTCGTCGGCCTGCTCATCGACTCCAACGACCCGGCGCTGCTGTCCGACGCGCCTTACGCCGATGCCAAGGCCTCGCCCTTCGTGCTCGTCGGTCGCTATGCTGGACTCGTCGGTTTCGACCACTTCATGAACGTCGTCATCCTCGTCTCCGTCTTATCCATCGGTGTCTCGGGTGTCTATGGTGGCTCCCGTACTCTCACTGCCATGGCCCAGCAGGGCTATGCCCCCAAGATCTTTACCTACATTGACAAGTCTGGCCGTCCGCTGGCTTCCGTCACTGTCATTTGCCTCTGTGGTTTCCTGGCATTTATCAACATCAGTGCCCAGGGTGTCGTCGTCTTCAACTGGCTGCTGTCCCTGTCTGGTCTCGCTGCCCTGTTCACCTGGGGCTCCATCTGTCTGGCCCACATCCGCTTCCGCAAGGCCTGGGCTATGCAGGGCCACACTGTCGACGAGATCCCGTTCAAGGCCGTCGGTGGTGTTTATGGATCGTACCTCGGCCTCGCCCTCAACATCCTGGTGCTCATTGCCACCGTAAGTCGTACCTGCTTTGCAAAGGGAAAAATAAAACAAAACAACGTTACTAACAGTTCGCGCCCCAGGTCTATGTCGCCATTGTCGCTGGCCCGGGTCAGAGCGGCTTCAACACTGCCGAGGGCTTCTTCTCGCAGTGCCTTGCCATTCCCTGCGTCATTGTCTTCTGGATCATCGGTTTCCTCTGGAAGCGCACCGGCTGGCTCCGCATGGACCAGATTGACGTCGACACCGGCCGACGTGAGCTCGACTGGGAGGCCATTAACGCCTACCGGGCTGAGGTCGCCACCTGGCCCGCCTGGAGGAGGTTCCTGAACAAGATTATGTAAATCGCTTGCGACATGGGAACGTGATGCGGCTCGTGGAGCGTGGCCAAGTGCTCAGGCACATATGGGTGATGAATCTTGTGACACCTGAGGCCATGAAGCCCGCTGTGGGCGTGATGATATAATAGTATTTTGCCTGTACACACACACTCCGTTTAAGTACTATATACCACTTGATCATTTTGTCATATGGATTGTTCTCACCTTTTTGAGGGTCTCGAATGAAGTGTTCCGACTGCCAGGCTTCATTGAGCCTATCCAGGGCCCTTTGGACGGTGAGGTAGTCCGGGGTGAAGTTTTGTGAGAGTTCGTGAAGTGAAGTGGAACCCAGGAATGAATTACGTGCAGCAGCAGCAGCAGTCGCACAGTATCCGTAGTTGCAGAGGAGAACGGGGCCCCAGGTTGATAAAGAGGGACGGAGCTTCTTTGGTTTTATTTCCACTCGTATTCCACGGTTCGCGTCTTGGCTCTTGTCAAAGACGCCCTCTGCTGAGCAAAGGTCATGTCAAAATTGGAGTACGCCTTATGGCTTGTTCACGGTGGAGCACGTGGGGGCGGCGCCTTTTACAGGCATAGCCGCGCGCCCTTTGTGCGTTTGATGGGATGACATGACCGGGTGTCGGCTGTCAAGGGTGCAGGGTACGCTTGTCAGTGCTTGCCAGTGCTTGTTTTATACGTAGCATGTGGAGGGTTAAATGTCATGGTTTTGGTTCATGGGCATGTTTACAAGGGAGCCTCATGTTACTCCGCGAAGGGTGGTTGGTGGTGTGTGCAGTCTTCACACCCAGGGACTCAGGCTCTGTGGGGTGAGGGATTGTTGTACATGTTACAGAGTGGGTGCAGACGCGGGCAAGAAGAGCTGTAAGAAAGGGGTCATGATGATGGGGTGTATCAATTTACTAACGTTAAGTACACCTTGTATGTATATACGGATACAACATTCCCCTCCCCCCGACCCCCGTACCCGCCTACCGCTCCACCATGGCCCGGGCATCCCCCACAGCCGCCCGAGCCATCTTCTTCAGCACCGTCCTCTCATCGGCCTCCCTGTACCGCTCCCAGGTGTCGAGACCCTCCTTGGCCTGTATACTCAGCGTCTCGTACCCCTGCTTGATAACGTCTGCGACCTGTGCCGTGGTCAGGCTGTGCGGCGGCTTCCTCTTGCCGCCGCCGCCGCCGTCGCCGTCGGTGAGCATCTGCTTGTAGTGGGTGCTCACGCTGATGAGGGTGTCGATGGAGTTGCTCTTGCGGTTGGCGAGGCGGTAGCTTTCCTTGAACTTGGCGAGCACGTCGCCCGACTCGACGACCTTGTAGAAGAGGTCGTCGTATGCGGCGGGGGTGGGGAGGAAGGCCTCGCCGGAGGAGAGGGACAGGGCGACGAGGTTGACGACGTGGTCGAGCAGGGTCTCTATGTGGGTGAGGTCGCGCAGGTCCGAGGTGTACTGGGTGAGGAAGCGGATGAAGGAGAGGAGGGAGCGGAAGAGCTCGGACCAGTGGTACCGCAGGCGGGTGCGGGAGCGGCAGAGGTAGGACACGACGCGGAGCATGATGCCCACGCAGAGGGTGTACAGGTTGACGTCGAGGCGCCTGCGGAGGTTGTGGTTGATGCCGTCGACCATGGTGTCGAGGACGCAGGTGGCGAGGATGCGGTCGCCCTTGACGAGGGGGAGGAAGGGCTGGCGGTGGCGGCAGAGGCGGACGGACGTCTTGGACTCGTCGCTGCATATCCGCTTGCAGATGAGCGGGTCCTCGATCAGGAGGCGGAGAACCATGAGGTTGAGGTGGGCGTAGGACGTGGCTCGCGTGGACAGGTGGGCGTGTTGGAGGAAGTACGACGTCAGGGAGAGGTAGCTGGATATCGGCTGCTCCTCGCCCTTGTCGCTCGACTGGCTGACAAGGTTCATGCAGAAGAGCTTGTTGGCGTGGGCAAAGTCATATGTGGCCAGCAGGAGGGCGGCATTCGCGCCGGGTCTGTTTGTAGACTTGGGGTCAGTTGTGGGTAAGGCCCCAGGTCATCGACGCAACGTATATATATATATATATATATATATATATACATATAACCCCCCCTCAACCCTCCCAGGGGTGCTACTCACAGCTTGGAAAACATGTGCTTCGCCGTCTCTGCGTCGTAGACGGGCTTCTTCTCCGGCCTGGGCCCGGGCGCCATGAACCCGAGGCCTATGAGGTTCAACGTCTGTCTCAGGGTCCAGCCCTCGGGCAGATCGTCCTGCACGTCAATGTAGTCGGCGCGGACGGCCTGACAGGTGTAGCCCACGCATCGGATGATCTTCTGTATGGTGGCCTCGTTGACAAAGTCATTGAGTCGCAGCTGGTATGGGTTCTGGGACTCGAACTTGTTGTAGTTGGCGAGTAGGCCTATCAGTGTGAAGGGTTCCAGAATGGGTCCCGGTTTATCGGTGTCTTGAATAAACTGGGGGGCCGAGTCGTGAGCCTGGTTCGGGTAAGGCGGTGGACTGAGGGAGACTGGCATACCTTCATGATGGAGGGGAACAGGTCCCGTTGTATCATGTACGTGAGGAGCGTCGTCTGGTATGCCCCTGCCGTAGTGGCCAGGAGTACCTCGATGGCCTTGTGCCGGATATCCACTGGTTCCCGTCAGCTTCTCGACGCCCGTCGCCCGTCGCCCATCGCCCGAAACGCGTGGCCCGGGGCTGTGCGTGTCATGGGGGGGCTCCTTACACGTCTCCCCATTTCTTATGATGCCGTCCAAGGTGCCGACAAACTCTGTACATATCGTGTCGACGTAGTCGAGCCCGGCCAGGACGGCGATGACGTCGGAGCTGGGATGTGGGTATTTCTTCGACAGGACACATGAGAGGAAGACGCTGAGGGTCTGCGCGCGCGCGAAGTTAGCAGAGAGGAGGTGGTGCCAGGACGCGCGCTACCTGGCTTTTCAGCTCCCGGGAGCATGCACCCAGTAGAGCAGCACAGCACAGCGCAGCACAGCACAGCATGGGAGGGGACGTACATCCAGGGCGTTGGACGGTGCGTTGGCACGGCCGCTCTTCAGCGTGGACACGGCTTGCGAGAAGAGTTCCCTCGTTCTGGCTTCCATGTGCAGCACCTCGGTCGGGGTAACATCGTTGAGTGTCGTCCGGAGGGCAGCGCGGTCGGGCCGGTGGAGGAAGAACTCGCTCCAGAAGCCCTCTGACTTTTCGGTATCGTCGTCATCCTTTGCGGGCGGAAGGGGTGCTCGATCAGCCGGGATGCTCTGGGGGCGGGGGGAGGGGTTGTTCCTGGGGGAGGGAGGAGGAAGGATTCGCAAACCTGGAGGGGCACCGTGTCAGCGTCGTGGCTCGTGGGCGAGGAGCGGCGTGGTGGTGGTGGGGAGGGGGGAGGAGCTGGCAAACCTTGAAGAGGGAATCGTAGAGGTGGATGATCTTGGGGGTGAAGACCTCGGGCTGAGGCTGGCGGGTGAGGGGTGACGCCTCCATGGTATATGTATGGGTGGGTGGGTGGGTATGAGGCTGCTTGATATGGCGGCTCTGCGCCAGCCCACCGGGGCAGTCGTTGTTGGGAGTTGGTCGCCGCAAGGTTACAGTAGGGTAGGTAGGTAGGTTGTTGCAGGGTAGGTACAGACGTACGTACGTACTGTACGTCGGTACCGTGGCGCAACATGTGGCCTCTGGTCCACCGCCCAGAGCACCTACTTTTAGTTACCCTGTACCTTCTACCTTCCACCTTGCAACATCCACGTCGACGACCAACGTCAACATGACAACCAACTCTCCCACTTGGCAAGTCTACCGTTTGCCTTGAGAGATTGTAAACGAGAGAAGCTCGTCACCATCGCCGTCACCAACCCAGTCTCCTACGCGTGGTTCGAGAGTCGACAGTGAGGGTCCAGAAGTGCTCTTCTCCATTCGGGATATACCTGGCCTAGATGCTACTACATACTCAACGACAGTAAGAGTAGCTGCTGCCACGGGCGGGAAAAGAAAAAAGGGGGGGGGGAGGGCAGTATCTTGCATAGCAGTCACCGGCACCGAGAGCTGACCACGCCGCGGGATGGATATACCCTGCCGCTAACGCCCAAGTTCATGCTTCAAACTCGGTCGCGGGTGCTGATGCTCTCACTCAACATGAACTTTCGAGGATCCTCATCAGGAACACACACATCCTTTCCGCACCGGCGCAAAAAGTCCTTCCATTTCTCTGAGAGCCACATGATATTGAAGGGCCGGAACGTAATCAGGGACGGCCAAACCCGGGAAACTCCTCCCCTGCTAGGCATTAATTTACTCGACGGTATATTAGTAGTCCTATTTCGTATAGACCTAGGCATTACTTACCCCCCGATTAGTACTCCCACGATGCGACTATATATGCGCACGGACTGCATACAGGCAGGCAGTCCACGAGTATAATCATACAACAAATATAAAGTAAGCTCCATCAAGTACAGACGACGTACACGCAGCACATAGCGACCCGAGCTCGCCCACCCACTCAGCCCAAATCAGGCATGCCAACAACTGCAGCGTTTGCATACATGTACCAGGGAGAATACCCGACCCTGCTTACTACAGTATGTTGTCATTGCTCGGCACGTAATTACAGTCGCATCACAATATATATAACGGCCCGTTATACTACCAGGATGAGATATATGGATCATCTCGAGAGGAAAAAAATCCCCCCCCCCCCCCCCGCGGGCGACCCGAGAGTACGGTCACTCATTTCGGGGAGGAGGACGACGAGTAGCACTGGTTACTAAGGCCGACATTAATGCAAAATGGCGCATTCGCCATGGAAAGCTGCTGGAACCTTGGTACTATTAATTGGTATCTATAGCAGCGGGCGCGTGCAAGCAGGTTCGCATCTCGCTCGTTGTCTGTGTCAGTGTGTTGGTAGGCAGTAGACTGGAAGCAGCCATCATATCCTACACAGACACCCTCATTGTTAACCGCCATAGTTTTTCTGTATGTATAAAAACCATACCATACAATAGGGACATCCAGCAACAGATGGCACAATTGACCCTGCATCATTCTCACCTCTGCCTGCTCTCCCGGCTGCCTCCCTGCTGGGCTGTGCTCCGCCCATTCCCACGTCCCGCAAGATCTGCACGACCGACCGACTGGGGAGCAATCCCAATGACAAAATCTCACTCCGTCCACACTCAAGAGTATGTATGTATCGTGCGCGACGGGCTTCCCCCTTGGGGGGG
>JPKY01000051.1:0-163270 GCA_000769265.1 Hapsidospora chrysogenum ATCC 11550
CCCCCCCCATTTTGGGCGTTCTCAGCGCTGCTTTGTCGCAACATCTCGGCTCACCATCTCCGCTCCCCCACCGGTGATACAAGGGGGGCGTTTTCCCATTCTAGCGATGTTTTGATTTTACTTTGCTGGTCTTCACATAACGGACTAGACTGGGTATCCAGGAAGTAGCGAATGATGCCGCTAGGCTTCCTCGCGGGGAGTACCAGACTGACAACACCCTCCCCTGTCTCGGCAACTCCTTTTGGATGGATGCTTTTTTTTTTTTGGGCTGTTTCTTGTCTTTTGCGTCTAGGACTCGATGTCTTAGATCGACTAGAAGCGCCTTTTTTTTTGTCGGTCTCCATTGGAAGGATGTCAGGGGTTCAGATGAGTACCTCGGTGCCAAACGTGTCCATCCACTGGATGGTTGGCCATGGTGTCGTCGGTCATCTAACCCCCTTTCTTTCCCACTCCTCTCGCAACATCTTTTCAGATTGGCAACGCACGTGTACCCTCACCGAACCATGTCTCTTCCCTTTGTCATGTTATGACGATTTACGGACAGTTTTTTGGAGTGTGGGATATTGAATGCGAGAAGGAAAGGACTGTGTGGGTGTGGCGCAAAGATGTTTTCCATGCATCTTGCCATGATGATCTTGATGATTGTCGGAACAAGACAAGGGTCGCGAGTCGATCCTCCCTGGGCCATCGACGCCGTCAGGGTATGATTTTTTTTGGGGTAATGAGAAAGTCGGCCGCCTCAATTTCTCTATCGCCGTGCCTCAACCGTGAATGACGCTTGTTGTACACATGTAAGGTGTAATGACATCGGGGTGATTATGGCCACTGCGCAACACGGTGACCCTACTTATTTCTTCTCCCACTCCACGTCCAACGCTTGGAAAGTTGCCTCCAGCGCCCCCTGAACCTCCTTGTTAGGCCGCGCCACCAGCGCTCCCACCTCGACCTCCCACCCTTGACCACCATTGTCACCATACACCCACGCAATCTCCCTGAGCGGCACCTTGGTGCCCTGCCCATCGACATAGTAGATCCAAACAGTCGTGTCGTCCCTCTCCACGCGTATCGTCACCGCCTGCTTTCCCGCGACGACGGCCTCCTCCACGCCGTCGCCGCTGATGCTGGCGACGCTCCAGTCCGCCCACGTGTCACAGCATACGACGGAGAGGCGGGGTCGGCCGCTGAAGAACTCGACGCCGGACTTGATCCATTTTGTTGCCTTGGTGGCGGGGTTGGTGATGGTGAGGACGATGCCGGCCTGGTCGAACTGCGTGGAGTAGGTTGATGTGAAGGTGATGGATGCCGAGCGGAGGGAGGTGAGAGGGCCGGAGGAGTGGGGCCGGGTGGGAGCTGTCTGTGTCAGATGCTAGGTTCTAACTGTGTGCCCATCGTGAAAAGTGATGAGGATCTTTTGCATAGGTAGGATGTGAATAGGGCAAGGGGGGTCATTGCTGTCGTACCGTTACTGTCGTCGGTGGAGGGGGGTTTCCTCCAGAGGTCGGTCCCCGGATTAGCGGAGATGTTGAATGGGAATTGCACGTTGGCCATTGTAAGTCGTGCTCGTGTCGGAAAGAAAGGGAGACGAGTTTTGTCAATGTGTTGTTTCGATGAGCTGAAGCGAAGGATCGACGGGGCAAAGCTGCAGCTTTATATTGATCAGAGTCGCCTTTGTTGCATTACAGAGCTACATGTGCTTGATAACCCTCCAACAAACCAGCTTGGTGACCCCTCGGCACTGAGATGGACAAACTTATACTAGACTGGGAAATAGCCGAGAATATGACGCCCGGGCACAATTACTGTAACTGGTCTATCCGCAGGCAGCGGCACCCTGAGAGGACGGCACGACATACGTACGACCACGCCGGACCGACGAGCCCCGCACGGAGTTCCGAGGGGTAGAAGGCGGAGGTTCCTGTTGCAGACACCCTCCGCTACGAATATTCTGGGGAGACTTTGGGAACTGGAAAGGATGGTATGGTTCCCTTACAAAGCTACTAAGGGAGGCAGCTTGGGATTGTTGTCGGTGCGGGCTGCGCGATGTGGTATTTCCGCACTGCCTGCGCAAGATGCCACGAGGTGATAGAGTATAGGGTAGGTAGATGAGGTGTGGAAGCAGGTCGGGGACTCGTAAGAGGAGTCGGAGGTGGGCGGATAAATGTCGGAACAATGATCCCGTAACTCGTCCCCCGCCACTCCGAGCATAGGTATTCAACTCGTACAGATCACTTTCGAGTTGAAGGAAGGGTGAATCTAAATGCATTCCCGTGCCCTCAGCATTAATAAAAAGCACAGGATTTGCATGGCTACAGCATCCACAGATTGCGCTGATGACTCCAAGCTTCTGAAAAAAATTACAATAAAATCAAAGGGTTGTGATCACACGCCGGAGTCGAACTCCAGTGCTGCCTGGCGGGAAATGACTCACCAAGTTGGCAGGCAGACTTTGGACTGAAATCCCGCCTACCCCACTCGGCCATCAAAGACACGAGGAGGGTTTCCCCCCGCCAAACCAGACCCGCACAATTTTTTCGACCCCCAGTATCTCGCTCACAACATCCATCAACCTCTCATGGTCCGACACGTCTGTCACGACAAAACGCGTCTCAGCAACCTGGCACTCGCTCTCATCGATATATGAGTTCACAAGCCAGATAACGCACCGCGAACCCCCTCCGAGGGGACAACTTGGGGACGACGAGAGCGGGGGGAGAAACGTCAAACAGGAGCGCATTACCTGGTATATCTCGGTTACTATTATTGCGGCTTCGAATTTGCTCCTATTCAGTGCATACTTACACATTTACGAACAAGCCGTTTCGCCACCATGCAGCCCTCTATCACCACGGCCAAGAAGGCCGGCACGCCCATGAGGCCGCGCTTCGCCAGGCCGAACCCCGTCCGCGCCATCCGTGAGCGCGAGGAGCGCCGCCAAGCAGCAACTGCCTCCCTCGGCCCCAGCGAGAGCTCCCGGTCGATCCCCTCGGCACGTCCCAAGACCGCACCGAGGGTCGCCGGGTCGGCCCGGTCAAAGTGTCCCAACAAAGACTGCCCGAAACCCAATGTCATTGAGGGAACCTGCCAGACTTGTGGTCACATCGCCGATGACAGCAACATCGTCGCCGAGGTGCAGTTCGGCGAGACGTCGTCCGGCGCCGCCATGGTCCAGGGCTCCTACATAGGCGCCGACCAGGCCGGGGTTCGTAGCGTGGGCCCTGCCTTCCGGCGCGTCGGAGGCACCGAGGATCGGGAGAAGAGCATACGGGAGGCAAAGAGTCTGATGCAAGGCTACGCGCAGCAGCTCAACGTGAGCGAGAGCTTTGTCACCTCCGGCACCCAGGTCTTCAAGCTTGCATCCAGCGCCAACTTTGTCCAGGGACGGACCCTGGCCAGCGTCGCGGCTGTCTGCCTGTACGCCGCCTGCAGGGCGGAGCCGCCGTGCAAGGTCATGCTCATCGACCTTGCTGATCTGGTCCAGCTCAACGTCTTCAAGCTGGGTCGCATCTTCAAGAAGCTCAACGAGGTGGTGCCCATTGGCACCGACGGCCTCATCCCCGTCTACCCTGAGGACCTGATCTGGCGATTCGCCACCAAGATGGAGTTCCACCAGGACACGGCTCGTGTGGCCGAGGATGCCGTCCGCCTGGTCAAGCGCATGAGCCGCGACTGGATGGTCATGGGACGTCGCCCGTCTGGCATCTGCGGCGCGTGCCTGCTCATGGCCGCGCGCATGCACAACTTCCGGCGCACCGTCCGGGAGGTTGTCTACATTGTCAAGGTCACCAACCACACGATCCAGAACCGTCTGGCCGAGTTCAAGTTCACCGAATCTAGTAAAATGTCTGTCGAGGATTTCCTCAAGCAAGATTTCCTCGAGAGCTCACACGACCCTCCCGCCTTCTACCGCCAGTCGGATGAGTATCAGAAGATGATCGAGGGCCAGGGCCGCAAGCGCAAGCGGAGCACCAGTGGTAGTGAGGAGAACGGAACGCCATCGGCCAAGTCTCCTACCGCTGTCCCTGGGGCGGATCTGTCAAACGCGCCCGAGGTCACGTACCGCCGCGATGCCGACGGTTTCATCATCCCCCCGTTGCCATCACAGATTCCCAAAGATTCCGAGCTGGAAGAGGTGGCACAGAATACGGATTCCAATGAAGGGTTGGAACGATTAGCGCACGAGTTTGGCGACGAGATCGACGCGCAGGCTGATCGACAACAGTCCAGGGAAGGCGGACGCAAAAAGCCACAGCTCCCCATCAACGACGAGTGGATGGAGGACGAGCAGGAGCTGGAGGGTCAGATTGAGGAGATCTTCAACGACCCTCTCACCTACGAGCACGCCCTCGCCTACTCCAACGCGGAGCAGCGAGCGCGCATCCATTCGCACTGGGCACTGCTGCAGCGGCCCCAGAAGCAGGTCTCGATGGCGGCCGACGTCACCGAGGACGAGTTCGCAGACGACCCCGAGGTGGCCAACTGTCTGCTCTCACCGGAGGAGGCGCGCATCAAGGAGACCATCTGGGTGAACCAGAACAAGGACTGGCTGCGCAAGCACCAGGAGAAGGTGTTCCAGCGGAAAGTCGAGGCCGACCGGCCCAAGCAGACGCGGAAGAGGCGCAAGCGTGCGCGGATGGGCGAGGGGCAGACCAGCCCGGCTAGCTCAGCCGCCGAGGCGGCCATTGGCGTCGCCAAGGACCGGGCGTGGTCGAAACGGATCAACTACGACGCCATCCGCAACATCTTTGGCGGCAGTGGCGTGGGCGGGCTGGAGTCGGCCGCCACGAGCCGTAAGACTAGCGTCGCGGGGAGCACGTTTGGCGGGGGGGAGGAGGATAATGAGGCGCCCGCGGACGGGAGCGATGCTGGGGATGGCGTCGAGCCGGAGGAGGAGTTCGAGGAGGAGGAGGAGGAGGAGTACAACGACTACGACGAGAATCAGGAGTATGGGGGCGAGGAGTTTGGCGGCGGCGAGTTCGAGGGCGGGTTCGATGACGACAATCCCGACTTGGACGAGGAATATGGGCTCGACGGCAACGAGGACTGACCTGCCAGTACTCCCTGACTCGTGCAGTGAGTAATACGAGGTGGGCTGGCATTACGGGGTAGACTTGGCGTTTACCGAGACACCGGACGGGTCCCTTCGTTGGCGTCTGCTCTCTGGGGTCTATAATGAAGTTTCCTTCTTTTCTTTTGGCGACGTACGAGTATGCTGGGTGGGGGGTCTTGGTCATTGGTTTCTGGCGTTTCACGGAACAGCCGAATTTTAGATAGTCATGGCCGCGAGGCGTTAGCGGCCTGCTCATTCCCTCAATACGATGGTGAGATTGGCACCGCTTTCACTCAAGGGGTCATGATAGTACGTATGTACGTACAAGCATGCAATTACCAATCTACTCGTGTGGCACTCGGGTCGTGGTTATTAGTGAGGAGCGAGTCTTGAATCAATATTTACCCCGGACGCCAAGCGGCCGCTCGTCTGGGTGGGGATCCTTGGCCGGGAGAGGAGATGAACAGCCGAACGCACGCGGCACATGAACGATTGGATTATCTGAAACAAACGCAAGCGACAACATTGACCTAACTGCGGCATCTAAGTTAATAGACAGTTTTAAATGGTAGGGATCTACTTGATGTATGGTAGTGATGGAGTAATATGACGGACAATATGGGTGGTTCAACAACGCACTAAACACACCGACCGCCCCGTGTATACACAGCGCTGTCGCCGCACACACAATCACGTACAAAGGGACAGAGGCATTCGATTTAGCTGTGGACGGAATGTCGCACCAACAAAAGATGGCGAGGCTTGGCGCTGCCATCCCCGCGGATTCTCATTTGACGGGAGTATCCGTCGCATTATTCGACTAGGCTCTCGCTTGGCCGATACTATTAGTGCGACTATGTCCGGACTTGTCTTAGTGCCTGCGTCGGATGGTGAAGAAGGTTCACTAGGTTGTTTCTTCTCCTTCCGAATGCCCTGTATTTGGGCCGCAGTATCGGTTCATGTGCATAGGTAGGTAGGGGCTCAGGTCATCTTGGCGTCGTGGCCTGTCCTTCTCCTGATATCTGCCGTGTACGTCCGTACTGGTACTCGATACGCCACAACGACAAAGGGGGAACACGGCACCGGGCCGGTTCAGGATGAAAAAAAAAAAGCCACACAGAAATATTTTACAGTCGGGGCCCGAAGCACGTAATAAAGGACCTGGAATATTACGTGTGACATGGCGCGCCAAGGCACCATGGCTGCGGACGGATCCTTTCCCCATGCACACACAAAAGCGGGCGAGCTCGCCGAGCTGAGAGCCCATGTCGGCCAAGACGCTACAGTAGTGCGTCCTGAATCCTGATTTGTATTGATAGTAGTATGGCTCGTCGATAGGACACATGGGATGACTGGTGTACAGACTGTAGAATGTGCAGATAAGAATGTGCTCTATACGAACTCGTCGGCGATGAAGACCGACTCAGCTGGACTGAGTGTCACGCCCAGGTTGACGGACTGCGCTGCGCCGCTAAAGGTACGAGCATGTATCCGTAGATAGATTGTCGGCTGGTGTGATCGGCATTTTTACTATCCAGGCTCGCGATAGTACAACAGTACGCGACACAGCTCTCTCCCCGCGTGCTCTGGATACCTTCATCCGCATTCCGCAGGAAATCGACTTGGTAATGATCGGCGGCCAGGCCCTGTGCTGCTGCTGCTGCAAGGTGTAAATGTACGGTACATGAACCATGAGTGTGAGTTTGATACGCCTCGAGCGCAAATAAGGGGGGGGGGGGGNGGGGGGGGGGGGGGGGGGGGGGGGGGGTGATATTCTTACTATCCGTAGGTAGCCCTTTAAACTATGGGTGGTGAGAGCACTATTACACGTAGATGGGACTCCCAATCAATTCTGCCAAACTGAGATATAAAAAGCTAATTAGATATTGGATCCATATATTACGTAGCCTCCGCGTGGCGTCTGTTGCAACGGCCAACGGGGGATCCAAGCAGCTGCCGCTTTCCCCAGATTCTGGTGACCCCTGGGCCCTGGCACCCAAGCCCGCACTGTCGACGCATGACTAGCTGCCAAGGCGGCCTCCATTCGTCTTTGACGTTTTAACGTCCCCAGATGTGCATGCCTGTATCACTGTGGCAGGCCGGTACCCGGTAGCGTGGCGCCATGCTTCCATCATCCATGCACCCCCGCGGGATAGGGGGAATCCTTGGTGTCTTGACCCTGGAACCATGTCATGAACCAACCCATGATGCGGCGGTCTAACGGAACAGGGGATAAGGCATGGGGTTACAGACTACAGGGCTGAAGGAAGATATAAGTCGTACGCTCCATAATATAGGCCATACATGTATATGGGACGCACCGGGCATAGGGTACACATAGGTATTACTACAGATGTCCGTCCGCCCTCCCGGACCCGCAAGTCTTTCAACACTTACATCCGCATCCACTTCAGTCTCAACGTTCCAACGCCATATTCCGTGTCTGCCACTTGCGCTCACCTGAACCGGTGGTGGGTAGCCAACTGACAGAGAGACGACGGGACGACTCGATCACCTGAAGGGGCGGCTCCTTGAGGGTCGACTTCTCCCTGACGGACGACCTCTGGGCAGGCCGACTGTCGACATCGACATGCCGACACCCCCACAGTCCCGCAGCACACAGACTTGACCACAGCCAGAGGCAGCAAGCCAAGCTGGCCCGCGGCCCTCCCCCTCCCACCCCCACATACCACCGTCACCATGAACTACTACCCCCACTCGACTGTAGTGCCCATCTACATCGTCTTCATGACGACGGGCATCATACTCTTGGCCCTCCGCTTCTGGGCACGCCTCAAGTCCCGCGCAGCGTTCAGTGTCGACGACGCCTTCGCCGTGGCCGGCGTCGCCACCGTGAGCACCTGCACGGCCATCCAGCTACACAAGATCTACAACGGCGCCAACGGCTCCGTCATGACCCCCGAGGAACAGATGGAGCGGGTTGTGACGGGCCGTCAGGTGAACATCGCCATGACCATCGTCGAAGTCCTCGCCGTCGCCAGCATCAAGCTCTCCCTCCTCTACTTCTTCCGCCGCATATTCGGCGTCTGGGATCGCGTCCGCCGCGTCATGAACATTGCCATCTGGGTCATCGCGGCCTGGGCCACCGCCTTCTTCATCGCCCAGATCACCATCTGCGGCGCCAACATCCGCTACCAGTGGGACTTTGACCAGACCATCGCCCTGCGGAACTGCGGCGACAAGGGCCTGCTTCTCCTCATCTTCGGCGTCACCAGCGTGCTGACCGACTTGCTTGTCCTGGCCCTGCCCCTGGCCTGCATCCACAAGCTGCAGATGCCGGCGCGGAGGAAGTACGCCCTTAGCTTTGTTGTCCTGCTGGGAGCCCTGTATGCCTCTCTCCCTTCCTCCAAACCCCCCCCCCCCCCCCCCCCCCNCCCCCCCCCCCCTTCCCTTACCCCCGCCCCTTGTTTATACCAAGGATTGAGCATGGAATCCAAGTGACCATGACCGACTGACGTGGTAGCCGGATCCACCCTCGCCGCCCTCCTACGCACCGTCTTTCTCTGCATCGCCTACCCCATGGGCCGCATGCAATGGGCCTGGAAGGCCCCCGAGGGCGACAAGAAGCCACTGGTCCTCCAGCTCTTCGACCCAAGCTTCTGGATCATGATAGAGATGTGGGTCGGCTCGTGGGTGTCCAACCTGCTGGCCCTGAAGCCGCTGTTTGTGGCCATGGACATGGGCGACCGCTTCCGCAGTCTCCGCCGCAAGGCCTCGGGCGCGTATGAGCTGGGCAGCCACCGGGGGAGCAAGTCCCACGAGCCCGAGTCAATCGAGGTCCTCGACGCCCACAGCGATGCTGCGCCCATAATGAAAGTGTCGCATGGCGACTTACGAGGCGGTGGAGTCGGCGATGTCGAGGCGTCGTCCGTGTCTGAACGGGGTCAGTCGCGTCATGGCTAGGCCGGGAGTGGTCATCGATTTATGACAAAGGGATTACTGTTGCTGCCCGCCGTGTTTTTTTCGTTAGTGTGTTTTTTTTTAAAGCGAGCGAAGGGGGTCTCTTTCACAGGGGTGGAATCGACTACTCATGTATATGTACGTATGGATGGTGGAAGACTAGTAGGAGTCTGGTGTGAATGCTCCCGTCGTTTTTAAATTGGATGGATCGTACAACCGGGATCGATCCAGATCACGTCCCTGCAAGCAGAGGAAATTACAAGCAGGCTTTGCCCGAGCGAGTGGGCCATTTCCTTACCATTGGTGCCGGTTGGGGGTGCATGTACGGGATGGTTGGTGCACCGTGCAGCCTACCCGCCTCTCGTAGTCAAAGTCGTATCTCGTCTGGCCAGTCGTTATTACCGCATTAGGCAATTTGATGGCCCGCTGCCGAGTTACGAAGTGGAGGGGCATCCACACCACCGGTAGGTATCGGTGTACATGTAGGTAGCATCATGGAAATAAGCGAAGAGCCTCAGCCCTGCATTGCGTATGGCATTGCGAAGCGCATTGCGCAACATCGAGGTGCAGATTGGGGAGGATTTATTAATATCAGGCGGCCGGCCCGTCGCCCGCCTGCTTAACATCCTCCAGCCGATCCCCTGGTGTCGTCTTCCTGCTGCCCCTCTCCCCGCGAGACATCGAGCGCACGGTCTTTCTTACACACCCACCTATGATGAAGTCCCTCAGCTTCGTCTGCCTTTTGGCTGCCCTAGGTCATGCGTCGACCTCGCTCCGGCCTCGTGCCCTCTCGGGCGATGTGCTGTTCAAGTCGCGGCCTGGGTCGCAGAAGAAGCAGGATCATGCGCGGCTGAGCGACAAGGCGAGCAACCACTCGCTGGCCGTAGCGGCTATGGACGAGACCTTCGGCAGCGTCAACCTCTCCGCGCGCCAGAATGACGGATGCCGCCCGGGCAAGTGTAAGTGTTGGACTCCAGTGCAGACAGGCACGGAACGAGGACCCGCGAGACCACTGACACGGGGGGGGGTTTTGGTTGCTTGCAGACTCTTGCGGCGACGGATACTGCTGCCCGAACGACCAGAACTGTGTCGCTGACGGGTGTTGCGACAAGCCCATGGTGGCCTGCGGCTCCGACGGCTGCTACAACGCGGACACCGAAATCTGCTGCGCGGAGCGAGGCACCCACTGCGACAAGGGATACGAGTGCATGCCCGAGGGCGGATGCTGCCGCGAGGGCCGCATCTCGTGCGGCGAGGACAGCTGCTACGACCCTGACACAGAGGTGTGCTGCGACGATGGATCCGTCTGCGACGACGGGGAGACGTGCCTGGGCGACGGCGTCTGCTGTGAGGGCAAGGGCACCGAGACGTGTGGCGACGACAAGTGCTACGACCCGTCCGAGGCCAGGTGCTGCAGCAGCGGGACGGCCGACTTCTGGGGCTGTCCCAAGGACCAGGCCTGCTGCGAGGCGAGCGGGGGTTGCTACGACCCCAAGACGGAGAGGTGCTGCGAAGTGGGCGCGTGCAGCTCCGAGGACGGCGGCACTTGCTGCGACGAGGAGTGCTGCGACGGCGATGAGAGGTGCGGCCTGGACGGGTTCTGCACGGCCACGATGACGGAGACCCTCGGCACCAAACCCACGGCCACGACGGCGGAGAGTGCCCCGACGGAGCCGCCTGCCAACGATGTTACGGGGGAGGAGGACGAGGATGACGAGGATGACGGACCCTCACGGAGACCGCCGTTGGGAGGATCTGGGATGGGCGGCGGCGGCGCCGAGGGCGACGGGAGCGAGGGGGACGACGAGTTGGCCAATGACAATACGGATGCGGCGGACCATCTAGGCGTGCAGATGGGTGCTTTTGGTCTGGTCGTAGCGGTCGGTTACTTGCTCCTTTAGGAGTGACGCGGCATTCTTTAGGCCAGGTGTGTGTGTTGCCGAGTCGAGGATGGCTGACCGGCTTGAATCATCTCGGTGCATCGCGGAACGGTGATTTTAAGTTTGAATGAGTGTGGACTACTTGTACTCCCATGGCATAATGCGGATTGAATAATAATTAAATGAAAGCAAGAAAATGAGAATTAATGTTTAGGTAATAATATCGGATGACAGCTTTCGACCCTGCCCTGCCCCGCATGCGGGCCGAGGACCGAGATCAACTTGTGTGGGTCGCTCCTGCCGTCACGGCTGGCCATGTGGTGAAAGTTCGACGACCCCTTCTCCAAACTTGAATTGTGCGGTTTCAGACTTCATGTTCACTGCTTCAGACGCTGGCCCTACCGCATCCCCCCGCATTTTTCGGTCCAACGTGCTCGTACTCCTCGTCGAATCCAGCAAGTCGTCCCCCAATTGAATGTTGGCGCCTGGTGCAAGAAGCGTCGCGTGTCGGGTTGCTCTATGTGGCCGGCCCCGGCCATCGCAGCAAGGGTTGACTGATTGGTGACCTGAATATGCAGGCCGTCTGCACAATATCACCACACGTTGTGAGCCTGTGAGATGGTTCAGCCGCACCATGACCCCGCTCACAGGGTGGTCTCAAAGAGTCAGGAGTCGCGATGGAGTGAACTGGTTCAGTCACTAACCTAGTTTTCATCCCGAAATGCGTCGGTCCATCAAGAGCCCTTGACGATGACGAGTCTCGACAACCCGGACGTCTACACCATAGGGTGGATTGCTGGCACTCACACCGATGTGGTTGCGGCGATCGCCTTACTCGACGAACGGCACGACACCCCACAAGGATTTAAGCAGCATCCATCGGACACGAACGTGTACAGTTGGGGCCGAATCGGCGAGCACAATATAGCCATAGCCTATTGTGCGAGTGTTGGTCCGACATCTGCGTCGGCCCTCCTGACATCTCTGCCTCAGATTAGATTCTGTCTGCTGGTGGGACTCGGCGCAGCTGTTGCTCGGCCAGACCAAGGTTACGATATTCGGCTTGGTGACGTTGTCGTTGGCAGCCCTTCTGGAGTCAAAGGCGCCGTCGTCCAGTATGACCTAGGAAGGGCTACGGGAGGAAGGGCTACAGTCCGACTTACGGGGTCTCTCGGGTTGCCGCCTCGCGTTCTCCTGGATGCGATGATGAACTTGCGGGTGGCGCACGAATATCGGGGGTCGAAAGTCCCCGACCTACTCCGCGGCATGCGGACCGCCTATCCTCACTTATATGTCCATCCGGGCTTCGGGAACGACCGGCTGTTCGTATCGACATACAATCATGCTGGCGGCCACAATTGCAGAATGTGCGACGTATCCAAAGAAGTCAAGCGCGGTCAACGCGATACGACTGATCCATACATCCATTATGGAGTTATTGCATCTGGGAATCACGTTATTGAGGATGCCTCCACGCGGGATACGATTGCAGACGGTCTTGGAGAAGAGTGCATCTGTTTCGAAATGGCGGCGGCCGATCTGTCGGCCGACTTCCCCTGCCTTGTGGTTAAGGGAATCTGCGACTATGCTGATTCGCACTGGGACAATAGGTGGCTGCGGTATGCCTCTGCCACCGCAGCTGCATGCGCGAAGGAGCTCCTGGGTTTCATCTCGCCCAAACGAGTTCAGGCTACCCAGCGTGCAAATAGACGCCTTGAGACCCAGTCGGCTACCATCGCCTAACTCACTGCAAGTCAGTGGAAGCGCGAACGATGTTCAATCAGTCCAGGGCGAGGTGAAGAAGGTGCTGCAGGGTGTAGGGTGAGTCTGCTGCTCTGATGATGATCACACTGAACCTGCGACTTCCTCGGATAGCTGTTATAGGCTAATGCGCTGTGATTAGCCCCGTCTTCCCGGATCAAAAAGATACGGAATTCAACTCCGGCTATGGATCGGCGCCGCGTGCGGCCTCGTCGAGTGTGGATTCGGAAGCAGCACATCAAAAACATCCCGAGGCAGCTACTGCAGAGGTCACGGACGAGACCACCCATTTCCCCGAGGTGGTTGCTTCGCTTGCGTCCGATAACGACGACATTGGCTCCCAAGCATCCAAAAAAACGACTAATGCAGAAATGGGCGGAAAGATTCTCATCGCCATCTTTCTAGCTGAAGACACCGAGTTTCGAGCTCTCTGTCAGGAGGCAATGGCGAAGATGAAAAGAGAACGCTTCGTGGTGAATCTACGGAGGCCACTAAAATCCTTTCATAAAAACCTCACAGACGAAGCAGTAATTGAAGCGCAGAAAGCCGTGGCCGCACTCCTACGGAGCAGGCAAGGGCGACTTCGAATCAGTGGGCAAGTTGCTGCCAACATTCAAGAGGAGCAGAGCGCATTCAACCATGAACCGTCCCGTGACGAAAAGCAAGATATAGAATCATGGCTTGCGACAGGTGTCGGATACGAGACCAGACGAAGCTCAGGGATGCGCACCAGTTTCCGACACCGACAGCGAATCGGTGACATCAAGCTCCACAGACGAGTTTCCTAAGATTTCTGAGCTGAAAAAGTTCCTCCACGAGTCAGCGTCATTTCGAACTCTCCAGAAGGAGTTGATGCTTACGTTGCTTCCGGCCGAAATCAGGAACGTGCTGTTGTCGATACCTAGGGAATCTATTTCGTTGTCACGAGAACAGGATTGCTCGCTCCTGAATAGGCTGAAGTCTTGGGTAGAGGACAGTACGCAGGTGACATGGAACTGGTCGCCCTTTGCGCCACGAAAGAGAATGCTGCGAGGTGATGAATCTCGAATGTTCTGGCAATGCGTATGGTCCCAAACCTACCAAGACTCACAAGCACTAACTAACCCTCTGCAGACCTGCGGTGTGCAGAGATGGGAAGAAATATCTGCGGAACACTACAAGCTCGTGACGAAGATACTTTCTCGACCGGGCAACCCTCGATCAATTCACGGGTGCAGTACGACACGGAATAAGCTACCTTTCATACAGCGACTTTGGAATAAGCTCCCGATACGTCCCCCAACAGCATGGCCTATGTCACCGTCATCTGCAGCGCAAAGGTACAAGCCCCGGCAGGAAGCCCTTCGTTCATATCGCCCCCAAGACAAGCTGCCTTGTCTCCTGGACCAACTTCCTCTAGTACTAAAACTCCGATTCGGCATCACCGACCAGACTACTCTGTCAGAGCTATAGGGACGCGGGCAGTGACGCCCGACATGCCCAGCCCAACCCGAACCTGGATATTGCTTGGCGTGAAAGGCTCACGAAAGACACTAACGCCAGCGGAAATCCCGGTGAACAGTCGAACTACCGATTACACTGCGTTTCAAGAACTCAAGACTTGCTATCAAAAGCACCGGGGTCGCCTGAGACTATGGTTTTCCATCTGGCGCTTGGATAACTGTGAAGTTGTGAAGGTATGACAACCCAACAAGTCTTATCAATACCGGGCCCACATAATCATTCTCTAAGGATTAGTTCGACAAATTGAGTCCGAAGCGCTTGGTTCGCGAGCACAGAGATCTGCCAACTCATCGAGACTACGAGTATACACCTCGCGCGGGGACAGACGACGCCAGGAACCCACCGATTTCCCGCCATATCTTTGAAACGTTGGTCCATACCTGTCCTTCCCCCTGCACCTGGATGAACCCCCTTCATGACTGCTTGATTCCACCATCTGGCGATATGTTTCTTCAACGAATACCAAAGCGGACGAAGAGGTTCACGAACGACCAAACTTCGCCGATATGGGGATTCGAAGCCGTGTTTGCCGTTTCCTTCGCCTACGTCTTCGTCTATCACTGTGTCATGGTGGCTGGACCTCTTGCACTCTGGGTTTGGTGGCTCAAAGCTCATCCTGATGACTGGCAGAATGCCGCTATTCCGTTTACTGTTGTCATAGGCGATCTATCCCTATTCTGGAGTAGCTCTGGGATTCTGACAAGCAGAAAAGACGACTGAGGAAATTGCGAAGTCTAAGTAGTATGTATTGTAGTGATCAGTTAAGCGGCAAGCAGGCCAAATCTGGTCAATCAATCCAGAACGGGTAATTGCACATCCAACGTTCCATCTCGTTCTTACAATCTGACGCGTACCTCGATGATGTTGGTGTTATCTGGTAGGTACCTGGTGAGTTTAAGGTCCCAGTCCAGCGGCGCGGATCAAGAATTCGAGATGTCCGTTCAGCGTTGTACCACTGGTGTTCGTGGCTCCTTCCCCCAACCAACCGGCACTGATATCAATGATATCAGGTACATGGACCTTACCTGGTGCCTGCCGTGCACTTAGAATTCATGAGGTCACTGTTTGCTCCGAGAAACTTGCGGTCAAGTACATGTACCTGTGTCCTATCAAACCTTTTCCAGTCAAACCTCTATTTGTCCTGTTGGCCGTGGCTCACGGTCAAGAGATTCATCCGTCCTCTCCGTGAAACCGCTCGTGACATTCTGCAGCGCGGCATCACGGTCCCCTCAGGTCGCACCGTCGCACGCAGATCTGGTTCCCTGAGGCCTCTGAGCACAGCCCGTTGTGCAAGTCAGTGCAACTACAGTCGCCCCGGCCATACCATACTTGATACCATCACCCACGACCTGATTCCCTACCCTCCCCCCCCTCCCCCTCGTCGAAATGTTACAAAGCAACGTCGCAATGAGCTGATCATGGACAACGGCGATCGCCCCGCCTGGGCCGGATCTACAGCGTCGACAACTCCCCGCTCCCCCAGTCCCCGATCGTCTGACCTCGACATTGACAACCCCGACCTTCCTCCGTTTGGCGACGAACAGGATGACGCGTTACTGCCGCGTGTCGCCGACATCTCTCGCACATACCGTGATGGAAGGACGACGTTGGAAACCTTCCTGGAACAGGCGGACAGAATACCGCCAGGTCTCTGGCCCAGCGATGCCCTCAACCCACACATCACTCTGGTGGACGTCCCGGGTCTGCCAGAGCAACTCCCTCGCGCCCGCTTCTTGTACGGCAGACTTCGTTGGGAAATAGACGGCGACATCGGACGCACTGGGTGCGGAGATCAGAGTCCTGGACCTCCTGGTATTGGTAGCTCTCCAGCATGTGCCATGGGCCGCAGAGTCACGTTTTGGGTGCAGGTCAAGAATCCAATCCGCTGTGCCATCACCTCCGACGCGGCAGCGCACGTACTGGGTGTTGGACCGGAGACAATCAACAGTCTCGCTGTCCTTGTCATGTGCTGGTCCTACATCCTCTCGGTACGACTTCTTGAGATGCAAGGTCGAGAAGCGCATTATACCACGAGTCGTCTATGGCCTGATACGCGTCAGACCCAAGGCGGACATGCGGTTCATGTCGATCTGAAGGACGCGTCACCTCCGCTTGTCAGGTGGCTCTGCGCGATACTCTGTCCGGAGATGGGCGGGCAAGCCAGTGATCAGGGGGAATTCCCGCCTTGGGCAACGTTTTTCCAGCATGATGTCAAGCTTGATATCGCAGCTCTGGATGCGGCTGCAGAGATCCGTTCGCCCCCGAATTCATCTGAAGCCACGGAACTTCTCATCGAACTATGCCGGCTATTCAATCTTGGGCCCGATCCGACAGTAGCCTCCGGGTTGGAGCCAATATCTCCACACAAGGCGTCGTTTCTGGCCACACTTGCTCTCCCGTTTTACGGATTCATGAAGCTGCAGCCCCAGCTCCCTCTTCCCAATCTCACGGGGCCGCGAAGGAATGGCACACCCAGCAGTCCCTGCGAGCAGGATATTCGGGAATACATGGGCCGTGTGCAATATTTCATGACACTCAGCATCCAACCTCCCTCCATTGGGTCCATTATATGGAGCATATTGTGGCAGCCAGACGTCGAATGCAATCTAGTAGGCCCGTGGCTCGCATCAGTCTTGGACACACTTGAGCCAACCATCAAGGAGAAACGAGTCGAAGTCTTGTTGAAGGTATTCCTCTCTCGTCGGCCCCGGGTTGCCATCTGGTGGATTGCTCTCTTCCTACTAGGGGACCTAGAGCTCCTGAACTGGATTAAAAAAATACACAACAAGACTAGCAGAGAAGTGGGGGTACGGAACACTCTCGCCACCAGATCCGATGGTGTCTGCGTGGACGGGATCCAAGCAGTCATTCTTGGATATGGACCGCGATGGTATCTACTCGGATGCATCCGAATTAGTGTCTAGCGCAGACCTTCTTCGATGCCGCTTCGACCTCAAACTTCAGGACTCGGCGTCCACCACCTTGGCATGGCGACCCTTTGGATATATACAGAAGGGGCAGGTGGAGCTTGAGCTCTGGCCACAGCTGGAAACGAAGTATGCTCGCAGGTATCATTCATTCGTCTGGTACCTTTGGAAGAGACCATTCCCAGACTACGGATTTCGAAAATATACGAGGCAAGCCATGGGGGAGGTGCCCCACGACTTGGAGATGCGCACCTCAGACATGGAATCAGACGAAGCTCATTTAGTCACCAATGTCCGGCCGTCCAAGTTGGCTACTCGCAAAATGTTTCACTCTCCACGGGTGGTCGCCATTGGGCGAATGCTGGCCTGTCCCCGAGGCACGAGCAGCTCCGCTGGCTGCGCGACTGGGAAGGCCTCGCCACCTGGGATAGGCCGCTGCCACCTGTTGCGGAATTGCCCAAGGGTCCATCATGGTTCCTGAAGGAATGGATAGCTGGAAGATACGGGTAGTAGCAGAGGAGAGAGAAGTTTGGTGAGACCGGGAGTCACGTCCGGCTGAGCCGTGCATCGAACCGTTTCCGAGCATTCTATCTCGCCATCGTATGTTTGGTATTCCCCATACGCGCGGTGGAATGTATCTGAAAACCTGGTCCGCCCGACGAAATATGGACTGCCGACCTGATCTGCAGCTGAAAGCCACATTCTGCACCATCTTCTTGGTATTGCGCAAGTCAGTAACCAATGCGAAACCGAGAAGGCTCCAATGGAAGGGTGGGTTGCTGTAAATAGGTCTCACATCGCGCGGGAATCTGGTGGGATGCATCATACATGAGCCCCTCCAGGGATCGGCACTCAGCAGCACCGTTTCGTTTCACCACCTCCCTATATGGGTCTCGGTTGCGGGGGCGAGGCGTCCTTTCGTTCCTGGCCGCAGCTCTTGGCTGAGGCAAACAATCTCAACAAGTGCCGGATGTTGGCGGAGGTGAGGCGGAGTTTGACGGAGAGCACCGTTGATGAAGCCGGCCTCGAGCTGGGATGCCGACTTTTCGTGGTGTATATATATATATATATATATTTATATATGTATATATATATGAGGATGTGAGTACCCGAGTCTGATCGTACACTTTCACCCAACCCACCGCTCCGCAGATCAAACCACCGTCATCATGAAGGTATCTTATATCTCGACAACCCCTGACCAAAAGGTGGGCCGCTGACAAGCCCTAGTTCGCCCTCATCGCCGCCCTCGCTGCCGTCGCCAGCGCTCAGTCCAAGCTCTCCCACTCGCAGGCCGTCTCCCAGCTCTCGGCCGCCGGCATCTCCGTCTCCTCCAGCGGCGGCTGCAGCGACCGCAACACGCCGACGTGCACGTCGCTCGAGCAGGTCAACGCCGACACCGTGGCCGGCGCCGTCACCCTCAAGGGCGCCTGCGGCTGCACCGTCAGGGTCACGGGCGGCACCGAGACCGGCCACGCCGGCGGCACCTACTCCCACTGGAACGGCTACAAGCTCGACTTCTCCAAGACGAGCGGCCTGAACTCGTACATCACCAACACTTTCACGAGGATTGCCGACCGTGGGGATGGGTATCCTCAGTGGGAGGCTGCGTCGGGAAATATCTACTGTGTAAGTGACGTGCTGTGTGATGTCTGTGTGTGCCTTTCTCAGATGAACGGCTGCTGACAGGATGAACAGGATGAAGGAAACCACTGGGACGTGACCTTCTACACTGATGGTAACTAAGCAGTATCGATCTCATAGGATAGCGTGTCAACATTTATAACTAGCTCCACTAGCTCCGATCGAGCGATGAACTTGAACAGCTCATGTTTCCCCGTCTGGTGAATATGATGGGGTTCATGGCTTATCCTTGACCACTTAGGCCATGCCCTTGACACCCTCAGACATGGCCTTAATGTGGCTCCAGTCATTGCTATCCTGCGCAAGGCTCCAAGCCATCACGCCACCCAGACCCTTCGGCTTGACGATCTCCTCAAACTTCCTCGCAATCAGCTCGGGAGTATCCCAGCTCCAGAAGACACCCTTGCCGGAATCCCAGTACCACTGCCCGCCGCTCTCCTCATCCGTCTGGCCGTTCTCGAGGGCGTTGACAAAGTCAGGCTCCGAGGCGAAGCTAGCAACCTCGAAGGTGATGGCGCCGGAGAGGCCCGTGTCGGTGCCGTCGGGGGCCTCGAGCTCGGCGGTGGGGCAGCCGATGGGCTCGGTGCAGTCGGCGCCCTGCGCGGTGGTGAACCACTTGGCGTAGAAGGGGATGCCGAGGATCATCTTGCTGGGGGTGAAGCCGCGCTCGATGTACAGGTCGATGGAGTTGATGGAGGCGGCGATGCCGGTGTGGTGGCTGGTGGCGTTGTCGCGGCGGTTCATCAGGTCATAGGTCATGACCTGGAGCTAGTTAGACTGGCGAGCTTACGGGATGAGGATATATACATGTATGCATGGGCTACTCACGTTGATGTGGTCGACGATGGCGTCAATCTCGGGCACCTTCTCGGCGGTGTAGGCAATCATGTCGACCTCGCGGCCGGGGACAGCGATGGAGAGCTCCATGTCGCCGATGGCCTCTCGGATCGCGGCCAGGAGGAGCGGGTAGGTCTCGATCTCCTCGACCTTCTGGTCGTTGGGGATCTCCTTGTAGTCCTCGCCTGAACGCCATGTCAGTCTCTGTCCGAAGGCACTCATGGGACCACATGACTTCTTATATGCTTACCGTTGCCACCAGGGAACTCCCAGTCAACGTCTGTTTATTGCCATCTGTCAGCACGTAACATCCCCCTTCATCAAGCGTATGGCGACCGTATCAATCTGCCGCCCTACGAGGAAAGGGAGTGACACTCACCAACACAGTCATATCCAAGTCGCTGGACAGTATCGGCGACGTTCTTCGCATACGTCTTGCGCGACTCCTCGGTAGCAGCGCCGGCGCTGAATCCGGCCGTGTCGCCCCAGCCGCCGATGGCCATGCAGACCTTGGTGCCCTCGTCGAACAGCGCCCTGATCTGGTCGAGGGGCATGAAGGGGGTGTACGAGGCGCCCGAGGTGAAGGTGTCGGACGTGGCGAAGGCGGTGATGACATGGGTGATGCCCGCGGTGACGCTCTTGTCGGGGAGAACATCCTTATGCCATCTGGATATGAATTAATACAACCGACAGTCCATAGCCTGGGGAGAACGCGGAGTGGACGACGTACTGGTCAAAGTACATGACATAGTTGGGGGCCGCTGCCACCGTGGAGGCAGCAGCGCCGAGGGTAACCAGAGTAGTAGCAGCGGATCGCATCTTGACTTCAGTATCCGGGTGTTGAAGGAGTGACAGAGAGGTGACTGGTGAGACTGTGTGAGACAGGGACGGACGGGGTCACTTCACTCGGCAGATGTGTGGGTGGGCGGCTCCAGACGACATATATATATATATATATATGTATATGTATATGTATATGTATATGAGGCACACTCCTCCCCATACATGCGCCCTTCCCCGCGACGTGCCGAACCTGCCTCGTAGAACTAACTGGCAAGGTTGGTGGGATCGGGAGGATGCAGGTCCAGCACCAGCACGACCCGGGCGTGTCAGCCGGATACATCCCCGAGTTTCCCGACTTTGGCAGGTCTGGGCGATCCCTTCTCAACGGCGTCTAGTGCCGGTACCTTCAAGATTGAATGATAGCTGGAACAGCAACGTCGCAATTGTGTTATTGACGCCGAATGGCAACCCATGGTTACGTTTCCCCAAAGGTGGTATATTCACCTTTTCTCATCCGACTCACTCCTGCTCCCCCGTTGCCGGACAGCCGGGAGGCCGCGTGAGGAGGAGGGCCTGTTCCTGTGCATTCTGATTCCTCACAGGAGGGTGGCATTATGGGATTATGGGCCGTTGGTTGGCGTGGGATCTCACTAATAAATGACCAATGCACTATTATCACCAGGCCTGCCTGCACGTGGGATGTTTGTGTCAGCAGATGTTACAGGTAAACTAACGTTAGACATTAAGCTGATGCAGGTCGTTTCAATGTCCGCATGTAGAAACGCAGTGGGACAGGCAGTCAACCACACGTTTTTGCGCCAAGGACATGGATTCGCGCAATTGCAGTGAGCGCCTTGGGAAGCACTCGGGACCCATTAGGTGTAAGTGTTTCGTTTCAGGAGGTCTGGACTTTCGAGAGGACCTCATGCAGGCACCTCGATTTATTGGCGCTGCGCCAACGGGGGCGGCCATTCCCATGTATACAACCGCGCCGGGGACGCAAGGAAACGAAATGGCCAGCAAAAAGAAGAAGACGCGAGGGGGTATCATTGCAAGATATATACAATCCAAAAAAAAAAAAAAAAAAAAAAAGCCGCCATGTCCCAGATCATCATATTACCCAGGGGACGACGACGGCGCAAGATGCGAAAAGAACCGAGACGAGGACCGCCGCCCCGAGACCGCTGGGGGATGCGGCATCGTCTTCCACCACCTCGCCCGTCGAGGCCAAAACCCTCTCGCCACTGGGGTATAGAATGTTGTAGACGGGGGCGCCCTCCAGCCGGGCGTTGTCGCCCAGGGTGTGCGGGCACGAGGCCTGGTTCGCATCGGGCCAGTCCAGATCGCACTCCTCGTCGTGGCCGATGGAGCAGATGGAGTCGGCGACGTTGAACAGCAGAAAGTTGTCGCCGACCCAGGTGCCGCCTTCCTGGCCGAGACAGCTGGCCAGGTAATTCATGCTATTGGCGGCGCTGAGCGGCAGCTTCCCGCCGTCCGTGTTTATCAGGTGGGTGCACTTGCTCGGCTCGAGATTCTCGAATTCCATCTCGACGGCGCCGCCGGCGGTGGGGCGGTCCGTCGCCGAGTAGCCGGTGTAGAGGTAGTTCCAGGCCTCGTAGCTCACGTCGTGGGCGCCCTGGGACTGGTCGATGCGGAGGAGCTTGACGGTGCGGCCGGCGTAGCTGAGGGAGACGCAGATGTTGTCGCAGTCGACGGCGTCGGGCCAGTAGGCCACGTGGTCGGTGTCGATCTTGCATCCCAGGACGCCGATGGAGGAGGAGTAGCTGTCGTGGGGGGTGGCCCAGACGGTGCCGCTGTCTTTGGGTTTGCCGTCGCCATTGTCCTCCTTCTTGGCCGCCGCCGCCGCCGCCGCCGCGGCGAGGGGGATAGACGTGAGGATAAGTAGCAGCACCGCGGCGTAGGGGAATCGAGCAGATATGGACGCCGGGGACATCATCGAGGGGATGGGGCCGTCTCGTCGGCGAGATGACGATGCATCTGATGTGGGATTGTGGGCGAGAGTGAGTGGATATTGAGGGGCGCGCCCGCGCGGGGTGGGCGGGATGAGAATGTGGGCTCGGTCCCAGTCGTCGACGCCGGGAGACGGGAGGTGCGAGTATTCATCAATCGCGGAGAGGTTGGGCAGACGGCGTTTTCGTGTCGCACAAAATCTCACGATAATACACGCGGGTACCTAATAGTGCGACAGGCCAGCGGGCGGAGGCCTACGATCAGGGTCGGAAAGGGGTAATTGCCTTTTGCGGTTTAGCGTGGGAGCAGATGTAATTTGTCGCCGGGCCTTGCGTCGAATGGTCGGGGCGATTCGGGGTATTCAGCGCTAGGCGCTAGGCGCTAGACGCAGGCGGTGCCACAAGTGGACGGTTATTGGCCCAATTTCAACTTTTACGCGTACTGCACTCATACATACTCGTACAGTTGCGCGGAACAGCTCGTTTGTCACATGTAGTTGATAGCGATTGAATCTGACCTCTACTCGTATATATAATATATTGTCTGGCTGGTCGTGTTCGCCTCACACTTGGTCCATCTATCCGACACTCAATGCCCCGTGTGCTAATTGAAACCGCAGTCACTAATTAATATATTATGCGCCCACCCGCAGCTTTTAAATGGTTGTTTGTTCTCTTGTTATCTTGCTTCAGCTTGCGGCCGAGTCCGCATGCTTTGTGTAGCCATCGCTCATGGTCCAGGGCGTGATGCCTTTTTCCCCGGCACGTGGACGGAGCCCAGAAGCCCAAAAAGAAGAGGGAGGAAAAGAAGAATTTTAAGCTTAAAGTGGACTGACGTCACACTCACAACCACTAGGACACATCCGTACCTGTACTTACATTATTACTTACTTCCTGCAGCGCCTCCTCCACCATCCATCCGCAGCTAGGACGGCATCAGATAATATCATTGGCAGCCTTTATCCAACATGGTCTCCAGAGTTCTGGGTACCGGGTTACCTAGAACGGAAAGCCGGTCGCAGATGTTGGTCTCAACACCACAACCCTGACATACGCTTCACTGATCGCAGCCGCTATTCCTTGAATCAGCGACTCGTGGTGGACCAGGTCGGGCATCTACTCTTTTGCCTGTTGCCGCTTCCATACACATGTATGGTCTGATTCGATGCCCGTACTGTTGCAGTACCACGGTCCGGCGCACGGCGACATGTCCGTTCATAGGCGGCCCGGCCAACATTGCTGCAAAAATCATCCCTCCCCNCCCCCCCCCCCCCCCCCCCCCCGCCCGTGGAACCCATTCTCCACCTCCAAACCACATTTCTGAACCCAAGACAGCAATGAGATTCAGCGGAAAACTGGCGACATGACGACAGCCAAGGTACACGATGGATGGCAATAGCTCCCCCCCCAATCTGAAAACAAATTTTCACTCTTGCTGCTGCTCCTCCGGTATAAGACGGGTTGGATGCCCTCCCTCCCCTCCCCCGTGGGCAGACATCTGGTCCGTTCCCACTACCCACATGTTCACCCATTCTTCCCCAGACTCGCGAGAAATCTCTTTGGGCGCGTTCCACACGGGGAAGCACATCCGGCTCATTCCTCGATAAAGAGAAAACAACAAAAAAAGGGCAACCATGGCGGAACCGAAGCAGGAGCCCGGTCCTCAGACGACCGATCTCCCGCAGGACTCCTCGTCCACCCACAGCAAGCATGTCGGCTCCCAGGAGGAGAAACCCCGGCGCAAGTCATCCATCCCGACGCCCAGCCCGCCGCCGACCGGAATCTTGGGCTTCTTCTCCCGCATGGGCGACCTGCCGGAGTGGAAGGTTAGCGGCAAGCACCTCAGCGGCACCGCCCTGAACTACTGCATCGGCTTCATCGCCAGCTGCGGCTTCCTCATGTTCGGCTACGACCAGGGCGTCCTCAGCGCCCTGCTCACCCTCGACGACTTCCAGAAGGACATCCCCCTCATGACGCCCCGCGACCAGTCCAACAACCTCTGCTGGCTCGACAACCCTTCCAACACCGAGCCCGACCCGGCCATGTGCACCGGCGATCCCAACACCCAGGCCGCCGGTGTTGCCATCTATCAGATCGGCTGTTTCCTTGGTGCCGTCGTCATCCTCTTCTACGGCGAGACCTGGGGCCGCAAGTCATCGACCTTCTGGGGCAGCGCTCTCATGATTGTCGGCACCATCATGCAGGCTGCGGCGCACGAGTACGGCCTCTTCGTCGCTGGTCGTGTGGTCGGTGGCATTGGTAACGGTATGGTGACTTCGAGTGAGTTTTCCCCGTCTCAATGTTCTTTTCGGCATCCGCGGTGCCCAATGGCGGCTTCTTGCTAATGTACACTGAAAAGCCATCCCTACTTGGCAGTCGGAATGCGCCCGCCCTCATCAGCGTGGATTCCTCATCACGCTCTCGGGAGCCCTCATCTCCGGCGGCATCATGATCGCCTACTGGGTGGATTATGGCTTCTACTTCCTCGAGGGTACCGTCCGCTGGCGCTTCCCCATCGCCTTCCAGTCCTTCTTCACCATCATCGTCATGATCGGTCTGCTCTTCCTGCCGGACTCGCCCCGGTGGCTGGCCATGAAGGGCCGCATGGACGAGGCCCGCGAAGTGACCTCCCGCCTCCTTGGCAAGCCCTTCGATGACGACGAGGTCAGCATCGAGATCCAGGCCATTACCGAGGCCCTCGAGGTGCAGAGCCGCGGCGGCGGGTTCAAGTACAGGGAGCTGCTCACCAACGGGCCGTCGCAGAACCTGCGTCGCACTCTCCTGGGTGTGGCAGCGCAGTTCTTCCAGCAGATTTGCGGCATAAACCTCATCACCTACTACGCCACGTTCCTCTTTGAGAATTCGCTCGGCTTTGGCCCGTCCATGTCCCGTCTGCTGGCTGCCTTCAACGGCACCGAGTACTTCCTCGCCTCGCTGATCGCCCTGCCCCTGATTGAGCGCTCCGGGCGCCGCAAGCTCATGCTCTTTGGCGCCGTCGGTATGATGGCCTCCATGGCCATCCTGGGCGGTACCGTGTCGACGGGTGGTGTCACGGAGACGGGCGCACCCGTGCTCGACACTGGTTTCGGCATCACGGCTACCGTGTTTCTCTTTGTCTTTAACACATTCTTCGCCATTGGTGAGTGGCCTTTTTATGTATCCAATCCGGTCGACATGGATGGCTTGAAGACTAACCTTTTTCCGTTTACACAGGCTGGCTGGGAATGACATGGCTGTACCCGGCCGAGATCACCAATCTCCGCATCCGCATCCAGGCCAACGCCCTCTCGACGTGCAGCAACTGGCTGTCCAACTTCCTGATCGTCATGATCACGCCGCCGGCCTTTGCCAACCTGGGCTACAGGACGTACGTCATGTTTGCCGTCTTCAACGCCGCCATCCTGCCGTGCGTCTACTTGTTCTTCCCCGAGCCCAAGGGCCGCAGCCTCGAGGAGCTCGACATCATCTTCGCCAGCGCCCACGCCGACGGCGTCAACCCCGTCAAGCGGGCCAAGGAGATGCGCCACATCGAGGGCCATGAGCTGGAGAGCGAGCTGGATAAGTACTTTGGCGTCACTGGCGAGGCGGCGAACTGAGCGGGGGGAGAGTGACAAGGGGGGCGCGGGGGGATGGCCTGGATGGCTATACGCAGCTTCTATTTTCTACTTCTATTATACCCCATAAAGTCGGATAGAAAGACCGGTGCTTTACATATCGATATAGACTTTTTGACTGCTTACATTTCAAGATTCCTTTTCCTGTTGGGGCAAATACATTCACCGGTGTCTCCCGCTGGTCTAGAGTTTTAAACACATTCGGAGCATGGTCAATGAGTTGCTACATGTGTTCCACCTGCCATTGGGCCGTCGACGGCATGATAAAAATGTAATACTTTGTCAGCATTCGAGGCCTTTCGCACGTGCTGATAGCACAAAGTTCAACTACTCGTACTACTCGTACTACTATGAAGGGCGCAAAAGGCCCTGCGGGGGGGGNGGGGGGTGGGGGGCTGCTCCGCGTGCTCGGCATGCGACGGCAGTGGGGGTGGGGGGTTGGCTTCTAGAAGGTTACGGAGAAGGCCCGACCGCGGGGTTCACTTACACTTGACGTACAGCATTCGGCGACCGGAGGACGCTGTTACCCTGTAGCCTACAAGTACATGAATTCAGCAAGTCATACCCCTACATGTATATAGGTACGTATGCAAATGTACGTCCGTACCCCTCGTTGGGTTTACGTGGGTTTTCAACTGGCCAGTTTATCCAGTGAACAGCTTGTGCCACACGAGGAGGATGTATACCAGTAGCAGTACATGCATAATCCTATCACCAACACAAGTTCGTATGCAGAGTCCCTACGAGTGCGTGTGTACCTACATATGCACGGACTCGAGGGACCTTGGAAAGGCTTGGCTCTCCAAGGGTCCGGCACTTTTTGGTGTGGCTGAACTGACGTATGGAGAAGGTCGATATGCATGGGCTGCGTTGATCCCTCCACCACCACTCCGTTCAAGTTGGAGAGAGCACGCGGGTAAAGGACCGCCGCGGATATCCGTCAAGCGCCAAGGCAATGAAACTGACTGTCTGTTGGTCCGCGTTCTTATCATTGGGGCCACAACGCGTCGACGTGATCCCTGCCCTGCTGGCTGGCCATTTGCCATAGCGCCAGTGGCCACCAACAACTTACAAGTGCCGACGGTGGCGTACGAGTACAAATGTGTGAAATATGGTGTTCCGTTTCACAGCCCGTGTGGGACATTGGCTTGTTCCCATTCCAGTTCAGTCAAGAAAATTATTACAGGAAGACCAAGGCGGATGACGAGCCAAGTGACCACTTACACGCGGGCTTCCCCGGACGCGGAGAGCACAGGGCTATTTGTATTATTACCTCGAGGAAGACAGACTACGAGTACTGTACGTCCGTATACATGCAGACACCACCACCGCCGCCACCACACCACCCCTGCCCCTGCTCATCCCCGGAGACCCATTCAGAATTGGCTCCGGCACTTGCATCGTTCGGGAAGGACGTCGATCTTGACCAATGATCGCGTTCCCCTCCCGACGCGGTTTCGCCGGCTCGGGCAGGGGACCTTATAGAAAGTTCCCAACTCCCCAGTACCACGGCGCCGAGATACATGTACGCATGGTGCATGCTCACGGATTCATATAACCCGAATAAATACAGGTACTAATAGAGCCTCGCGTCCCCAGATGTGAAGCCCCGTGCTCCTCCCNCCCCCCCTTCCTCCCTTCCTCCTCGGCCCCCCCACACCAAACAGCCTGCTTCCCACCCCTTCATCAACAACAATGGCGCCTCTCAGGAGCCAGATGAAGGCGACAGCCCTGCTGCTCCTGTCCGCCGTCTCCCTCGGCTCCGCGGCCGTGAAGCCCGCGCGCAAGCCCGTGTCCCCCACCGGCGGCGGCGACCGGCTCCTCACCTTCAACGAGACCTCCCCCAGCGCCGCCTACGCGCCCAAGTCGGTCGCGGTCGACTGGTCCTCGGCGGGGAGCGACGGCCAGTACATCACCACCGACGCCGACGGCGCCCTCGTCCTCGAGGACATCGTCACGGGCAAGACCACCACCTTCGTCCCCGCCGACCAGCTGCCCGACGACCTCCGCGAATACTGGATCAGCCCCGACGCGACCCGCGTCCTCATCGCCGCCAACGCCACCAAGCAGTACCGCTACTCGTACTTCGCCGACTACTTCGTCCTCGACGTCGAGTCCGGCGAGTCCACGCCCCTCGTCGACGACCAGGCCGGCGACATCCAGTATGCTGAGCTGGCCCCCACCGGCGACGCCATCGCCTTCGTCCGCGGGAACAACCTCTACCTGCGCGACCACGCCACCGGCGACATCGCGCAGGTCACCGACGACGGCAGCCCCGACATGTTCCACGCCGTCCCCGACTGGGTCTACGAGGAGGAGATCTTCTACACCCGCTCCACCCTCTGGTTCTCCCCCGACGCCAAGTTCGTCGCCTTCCTGAGCTTCAACGAGACCGGCGTCGGCACCTTCACCGTCCCCTACTACATGGCCGGCCAGAAGCTCGCCCCCACGTACCCGGAGGAGCTGGATCTGCGCTATCCCAAGGTCGGCTCGCAGAACCCGACCGTGCAGCTCAGCGTCCTGAACGTCGAGTCGGGCGAGTACGAGGCCGTCGACGTCGGCGCCGCCGCCGGCTTCGACCCGGATGAGCTCATCATCGGCGAGGTCGCCTGGGTCACCGACTCCCACTCCGCCCTCATCGCCCGCGCCTTCAACCGCGTCCAGGATCACGACGCCCACGTCGTCGTCGACCCTACCACCCTGTCCACCAACAAGGTCCGCGAGCGTGACGGCTCCGACGGCTGGCTCGAGCACACGCACGCCATCAGCTACGTCGGATCCCTTGGTACTACGTCCTCCTCCTCCTCCAAAGGAAACACCACAACCTACTACGTCGACCTCTCCGACGAGTCCAACTGGGCTCACATCTACCTGCACCCCGTCCAGGGCGGCAAGCCCATCCAGCTGACCAACGGCGAGTGGGAGGTCGACGCCATCGTCAAGATCGACACCTCCCGCAGCCTCATCTACTACACGGCGTCCACCCGCCACACCACCGAGCGCCACCTCTACAAGGTCTCCTGGAAGACGGGCGACGTGACGCCCCTCGTCGACGACACCGTCCCCGCCTACTGGTCCGCCTCCTTCTCCTCCGAGGGCGGGTACTACATCCTCAGCTACGCCGGCCCGGATGTTCCCTACCAGGAGCTCTACACCACCAACAGCACGTCCCGCCCGCTGCGCACCATCGAGGACAATGCCGCCTTCGTCGAGACCATCTCCCAGTTCAACCTCCCCAACATCACCTGGTTCGAGCTCGAGCACCCGGACGGCTACGTCCTCAGCGTCATGCAGCGCCTCCCCGCCAACTTCGACCCCTCGCGCAAGTACCCCGTCCTGTTCACCCCCTACGGCGGACCCAACTCCCAGGAGGTCACCAAGAGGTTCCAGTCGCTCAACTGGCGCGCCTACATCGCCTCGGACCCGGAGCTCGAGTACATCACCTACACCGTCGACAACCGCGGCACCGGCCACCGCGGTCGCGAGTACCGCTCCACCGTGACCTCCCAGCTCGGCAAGCTCGAGCCCCTCGACCAGATCTGGGCGGCCGAGGAGCTGATCCGCCGCAACGACTTCATCGACGCCGACCGCGTCGCCATGTGGGGGTGGTCCTACGGCGGCTACCTGACGGCCAAGACGCTCGAGGCCGACTCTGGCGTCTTCTCCATGGGCCTCATCACCGCCCCCGTGTCCGACTGGCGCTTCTACGACTCCATGTACACGGAGCGGTACATGAAGACGCTCGACGAGAACAAGCAGGGCTACCTCGAGACCGCCGTGCACAACGCCGACGGGTTCAAGAATGCCGCCGGCGGCTTCTCCATCCTCCACGGCACGGGGGATGACAACGTGCACTACCAGCACGCTGCTGCCATGGTCGACTTCCTCGTCGGCGAGGGTGTCAGCCCGGAGAAGATGCACATGTTTGCCTTCACCGACAGTGACCATAGCATCCGGTACAACAAGGACGATGTCTTCTTGTACAAGTACCTGACTGAGCGTCTGTATGACGAGGTCCAGCGCAAGACGGGCAAGGAGCGTCTTGTCCATCAGTGGAGCAAGCGGAGTGTTGCTTCCAAGTAGATTCTGGAAGGGGAAGTCTGCTCTCTTCGTTGCAGTGTACATATCAGATATATAAGAAGAGATGGTTCTGTCCAGGTATTGTGCTTGTCCCTTCCGTCTTGGTGTGAGAGTAAATGTGTGAGGTATCGTACACAACTTGCAAGTTATCCCTCCAGCACCCTCGTCCAGTCAAACTTGCGCCAGTCCTTCTTCCACGCCTCGACCCTCGCCCCTTCGCCATTCCTCACCCACCGCCCCTGCTTCTTGACAATATGCGGCTCAGCACCAACAATCCCCCCAACCACCTCCCGCGCAAACAGATCCCCCTTCGGCCACCGCCCGCTATCCTCCACAACATGCCCCAGCCCGCCATCCAGCGTGAACCACGCGTGGAAATACGGCATCTCCTTGGCGATGCTCCGCCGGAACGCAAGACGGCCCATCCCGCCCTCCGTCGCCGCCTTCTGCGTGTCTATGACCGGCCGGTGCTGCGACCACTCCGCGTCCGAGGATAAGAACGCTTCGCGGAAGTGGGCGGGCGCCATGGCGCCCTCCTCGTATGGCA
Organism: Hapsidospora chrysogenum ATCC 11550; assembly: GCA_000769265.1. NCBI lineage: Eukaryota > Fungi > Ascomycota > Sordariomycetes > Hypocreales > Bionectriaceae > Hapsidospora > Hapsidospora chrysogena. The sequence continues at coordinate 30,515 of JPKY01000051.1, forward strand.
CCGGCACGGCTACCATGGCCGCGTGCCGGTGCTGTTGCGGCGCCGCCGCATTCTCGTAGAATATGGCCTCGCGACCCTGCGCGTGGTACATGCGTGTGAGGCTCTTCATAAAGTTGCGCATCTCCTCCCACTCATCATCATCGCACTCCAGCAGATTCCGCCGGTGCGTCAGTGGCACAATCACCGCTCCGCCAGGACTAACCTCCGGCTCCGTCGGCAGCGTGAGGAACGTCCGCGTAGCGAGCGATACCACGGGGGCGATGGGCGGACGGCCGCTCTCGTCGTGGTGGCAAAGGGGGCAGCTGTCGAGCACGCGGTTGAGTTTCTGGAACTCGCTGACGGCCACGTTGCGCAGGTTCGCCTCGCTCTTGTGCACCCGTCTCGCCAGCTTCTCCGCGTTGTCGTCCATGTAGTCGAGGTCGTCGGTATACTTGACATCCTTGGCGATGCGCTCCGCCTGGCGCATGGCATCACCTCCGGCCATGCCCTTAGTACGTCGCTCCTCGCGCACCATGTCCTCGATGGACATGTCCTCGTTCTCCTCCACGTTTCCTCGTTCCCGTCCGCGTCTCGAGGTAACGGCCTTGACCTCGCCGCGCGTCCCTGCAAGCATCCTGTTCTCCATGGCGCCAATCACCACCGCGTCCCCGGCGCCTCTGGACGAGGGGCCAGCAGCCGCAGCAGCAGCAGCAGCGCGATTGTACTCCTCTTCCAGCTCAGCAGCATTCGGTGCCCGACGCATCTTGGCCTTCATCATCTGCGCACGTAACCTATTCAACGCCGTCTGATCCATAACCGGAGCAGCAGTTGCACCCTCATCTGGAATGACAGTGCCCTGGTCCAACTCCTTCGCCTTCTCCATCGGTGGGCCGGTCGTCCGTATCTCACGCAGCCGCTCCTGGTACAACTCGCCTGACGGCTTCTTCTTCATCTCATAGCCGGTACCATACACCCTCCTACGTTCCAGCTCCTCCTTCTCCTCGCGAGCATCGTCAAACTCCTCCAGGTTCCCGTAGCGCTCCAGGGCGACTTCCTCCACCGGCCTGCCGGTCTCCTCGGAGGCGGTGAATACGGTGCGCAACTTGGTCATGCGCCAGGAAGAGCCCTTGTCGCCGAATTCATAGTCAACCGTCCTCCGTGCCGGCGGCTCTTCTAGCGCGGGTTCGTCGGGAGTTGCGCCATTGTTGAGAGACGCGAGGTGTGATGCGTTGAGCTCGCGCGAGTGAATTTCGCGTTGGGGTTTCGGAGGAGATTTGGGTGGTGTCTTCGGTCGAGGACGATGGATGTAGTCGACGTCGAGACCAGAGGGAGCCGTCATCCAAGAGTCACGCTCGAGGGTCGGCGCCGACGCAGCCTCGACAGTTTCTTTCGACGGTTCTTCGTCGTCGGGCAAGGGAAGGTCCTTCTTCGGATCGCGTGGCGAGTCGTCGTCCCGGTAGCGGCTGTGCCGGTGCTCGCGGTCCTCGTCTCGATGCCGATGGCGTCGTCGCGATCCATCCTCGTCGCGTTCGCCACCATCTCGTCGCGATCGCTTGTGCCGATGTTCATCGCCGCGGTCATCATCGTCGCGTCGATGCCGCCGGTGCCCTCGACCATCTCTATTCTCTGTCGCTTCCTCATCGCCGCGGTGCCGATGCCTGCGTCTCTCGCGATCCTCGTCGTGGTCGCGGTGCCGTCGCCGATGCTTGTGCTCCCGACGCTCGTCTCGCTCCCGCTGGGCTTTCTCTGCAGCCAGTGACTTTTCGAATTCATCCAGGCCGTCCATTTCGAGCCTTGGCCGTGTGGCGCTACGACGTCTCTTGGGACGAGGAGCTTGGGGTTTGAGTTAAGATGTTTTGAGTCAGTTACGTCAGAACACCAGAGATGGACAAAGCTCCGGAAAACAGCTGAGACAGCTGATTTATGCGGGTGGGGCAAAAAGTCCATCACCACAGAGCCCGTAAGACGACAACCACGACACCACAATTATCCAAAATATGCAAACCATCCCAGTTTAGACATTATATTATCTATAAGTATTACACATACGCATTGTACAAAAGACTAAACAGTAGAACGGAATATGGCCCAACCATTTGCGCCCGCTTTTTCTCCAGAAGTATTCGGCTCCGCATCACCGCTATCACGGCCGTACGTATACAAGGCAAATCCTCGTTGCCCATCCATCCCGAGTCAGCATCTTTGTAGATGATGGCAAAGGTCTTGACACGGCCATACGAGGGGTCAGACTTGACAGAGCCCGTCTCTGCCAGATCGTGGCGCTTCGTGGCGCTTGAAGCGCTCGAGGTCCGTCAGGGTCGATCCTCCAGCTACCGCGGTCGGTAGCCATCATGACCATCATGGCTAATGGCTCGCCAGAGTTCAGGCATCATTCCAAATCTAGTCAGGCGTCTTTTGTTTCACCGATGAATCGTCCCCCTCCGACCCCTCTCCCTCTCCTTCCGTCCATCCGCCCCGGTAACCCGCATCCAATCCTCCCACTCCTTGCTAATCTCCATGAGCACGGAGCCCATCACACTGGCACTCGCCATCAGGCCGTGACCCTCGCCCTCGAGGACCCGCACCTCGCAGCGCCGCATCGTCTTCCCCAGCCACCGGACATTGTCCACGGGAACGCGAGTGTCCCGGCTTCCGTGGTGGATGGTGACGGGACGGTTGATGTCCACGTATCGGAAGCCGATGGTGTGCCGTCGCTCGAGACAGATAAGTAGGTCAACAGCCGGGTTCGCACCCGTAGTCGCCAGCTCCCAGATGGCATGTGTGAGTCGAGTGTCGTATGTCATCTGTCGTTCCTGCTCCGCCACGGCATCCATGACAGCGGCCTGCATCGCGGCGCCGCTGCCATTCTCCTGGTGGGCCGGTGACGCAGACGGTCGATTCGGCGTGCCATTCGTCGTATTCTGTGACATCGTTCCGGCATCAGTATTGCGTGTCCCGATGTTGTTGGCGTTCTTTCCGTTCAGCTCTTCTCCGTGATTAACATTCTCCTTATCCAAGCTCGGGGTGATATTCCGCTGCGCCTGAGCTACTTCTTTGACCGCCCCTGTTGACCTCCGCTTGGCGCGCCGGGGGTTCTTGGGTAGTGAGGTGGTGATGGAGGTACTCGTGGCCGACATGAAGCTGCTGTTGGCAACCTTGAGCATAGGCGTCGGGAGCGCGCGCAGGATGCGCTGTGATGTCGGGATGGCGTGAGTGGGTGGGAGGTTTTGGGTCCCGCCGAAGACATTCATCTGCGAGGGAGGGATCCACGGGGCGAGGAGGTGTATCCTCCCTCGAATGTGCTGGGGCATTCGAAGGGCTGTCGCCAAGGCATAGATGGCGCCGGCCGAGTGAGCGAGGATCGAGAACTTGGTAATCTTTAGCGCCTGGCAGATTGCATACACGTCGTCTATGGCGGGTTAGCGAACTAAAGTTAGGAGGTCAGCGCCGCACAAGGGCAACGTGAAACGCACCAGGCCAATTGAGGGGCGTCGTAGTCCCGTCGGGATACGGCTCGCTGTCGCCCACACCGGGGCGATCCGGTGTAATGAGGCGCAGCTTCAGTGTCAGGGCCAGCTCGTCGTAGAACGCTGTGATGTACCGTGTCAGGCCCATGCCCACGCAGCAAAAGACAGCCGAGCCCTCGGGGTCGCCGACTTCTGAGAAGCAGATGACACGGCCGGACTGCGGGTGCTTGATCTTCTGGGTCAGGCGAGGCGAGCACAGGTACGAGTCAACGGCGTCGTCAATCGAGTCGGCCGAGTCCAGGCGCTCCAAAGGCGCTCCTATGCCGTCTGCTTCCCGGTGGAGGTCCTGGGACGCTTTCCTGTCGGTTGGGCTGGTCGGTCGCGAGAGGCGCTTTAGTCGGGAGCTGCTACGCTTCGGACGGCCTTCACCATTGAGTGCAGGGCTCGAGGGGGCGGATCGTCGGCGATCCAGGCTCTGAGTCGACCGTCGGCGATTCTGCGACACAGCCGGGAACGGTGCTCCATCATCGTCCTGCTCCTGGCCCGGGGTATGGTTGTCAAAGGCAAGATAATCGTCGCGAATAGTCTCCAGGAACCTCTGCGTATTCGGAGTGTTGGATGGCGTAACCTCGCCGGGGCCGAGTAAGAAGCTCTTGCCCGAGGACGACTTGTCGAGGTCCAACCTGGCCGGCACTCTCCGCGCTGCGCGAGGCTTGCGGCCTTGGTCGTCCGGGGGGCCGCCCTCGGTCGACATGGAGGGGCCGTCGGCGTCGCGCGTGGACCACCGTCCGCTGGCCCGCCTGCCGCTCGGTGTGGATTTCCTGAGGCTCGAATCGCGATGCGGGATCGGTCGAGGGGAGTTCTCCATGACTGCTCGGTCGGTTCTTGCCAGACTCTCGGTAGGGGTGGGCTCTTCTCTGATAGCGGTCTCGGCAAGGAAAGGGTCGGGTTTTGCTGCGCTAGGGATGCCGGCAGCTCCACCCGAGGCAAACCCGCTGTTGAGGGCGCCGTGACTGTGGCTGTGATGGAGGCTGTTCGCACTCGCACCGGCGGCGCCGCTGCTGGAGTCTCGCTTGCGCTCTTCCCTATCGCGTAACCTCTCCTTGGAGGACATGTACATGAGCCCTTTGTAGCTGCGACTGGCGGCCTTCTTGCCCCAGCTGTCGTGCGAGCGACGAGGCTGGAGCTCGTGGTTAGGAACGCCGGAGCCACGTTCTATAGAGAGGTTTCCAATGCTGTGGGTATCGTCATGCCGGCCAGAGCCGTTGGAGGAGGGCCGGGACGCAGTGCTGCTGCTGCGGATAAAGGAGCGCAGGCCACCTCCGTTGGAGTTGTCGCGGCTGGAGTGGCTCCGGGGGGACCTGCTAGGGCTCTTAGGAGGGCTCAGGGGTGAATAGCCGCTGGTGGGCTTGGACGTGCGGATGACAGGAGGCGTGGCAGCAATCTCGTCGAGCGAGACAGGATCCTCGCGAAGGTCGCTGAGACTGGTTTTCTTGTAGGCTCCGTAGTCGATGCCGAAGCTTCCGGTGGAGACAGCTCTGGGAAGGATAGTAGCCGGGGAGACGTGGCTGGCTCCGGGGCCGGTGCCGGGCGTTGATGCCGTCGAGGCTGCGTGCTTGCCCTCGAAGTAGTCGTCGGCGGGCTTGGCGATGCCACTCAGACTGGTGATGAGGCTGGAGATGACCTCGGGGCTGGCGGCGGGTGGGATGCTCTCTCGCTTGGAGGAACCGACGGCGCCTCCAGGAGTGCCGTGGGTCGAGCGGCGGCGAGAGCTCAGGCCGTGGTTGGTGCTTGTCGAGTGCAACCGTGTGCGGGTCGGGATGGGCGGAGGGGCGTCGGCGGGCAGAGAAGGAATGGGAGGTGGTGGAGCGGCAGAAGAGGAGCCGGCGGCAGCCTGATGGTCGAAGGCCATGACGACGGGAGGAGCTGGCCAAGCACGCTCGGTCTCTGCAGGAGATTCGGGTGTCTCTGACGGCAACGGTGGGAAGCGCGCGGGTGCAGAGGTGCGCGTGGTAGGCTGGTGGCCCCAAATGCAGGAGGCGCGGTGTCGACGAGCTGCAGCTGTCCCTTGCGTCGCGCCGTCTGCGGGTCAGACAGTCGACGGAAAGGGACGGGCTGAGGCGCGAATGGAGCTAGAGCAGGACGGGTTTGAGTCGCTCGTTCGGCTCAGCAGAGGGCAATGGGTAGGACTTGGTAGCGCGTGGTGGTTGGCGGATTTGCTTCCAGGCTGCAGTTGCTGTGCAGGATTGTGCCCACGGGCGTATGTAGATCGGCTATGCAGAGGCGCACCGCACGGGCCCAGTTCTGCACATGGGCGCGGCGGATCAGCTGTGGCGTGTGGGATTGGGAATGGGATCTTTGGGATTGGGGGCGGAGGGACGGCGGCGATTCCCAGTTCCCGGGGATCTAAGGAGTGGGTAGGAGTCGGAGCTAATTGTGCGTGATGAGGAATGGGAGAGGCAGCGGAGGAGGTTTGGCTGCGGGAGGGAGTTGGGGAGGTTGTCAAAAAAAAATATTATCAGGTGGACGAATTGCCAGCATCAGTGACCAGTCAGTCAATCAGCTTGCTCTACAGACGTATCAGGAGGAGGAAAGAGCAGTTTGATCATCCAGCGTGCGCCTGCCACAGGGGTCGAAGGGGTTCCTGCTGAGAGAGTGGACACGGAACACGGACAGCTCCCAGCGATCACGGACGCGGCGGGGGTCATTCAGGGGTCGCACAGCTCACTGGCAACTGCACCAGTCTGCAGCCAATAAGGAATCTGAACTTTGCACCTACGGTATGTTCAGGTGGAATATCCAATTAATACAGTACATACGGAGTACTTACTTACCTACAGTACTGACCTAGGTACTTAGTAGGACTGGCCAGCCAGGCATATTTATTCACGGAAAGTAAACCCCCGAGCTCAGGGGATTAAAACCCAGCAGTGGGCAGTGGCTGAGAGAATGCCGGAATGTGGCCAGACGCCCCCCAGCCGCTAATGGCTAGTAACATTCGAATTTTAAAGTGACAGAAGCCCAGCTTACTTATCTCTTGAGGGAATGAGCTTGGCGCGTCGCACCGCACCTCTCGCGTTATACATATCGTTGCCGCCTTCCCCAATTTCCGCAGTCAAGTCTCACAGACCGCTCCAAGTCACGCCTGCAGGTTCATATGTCGTCGGGTCAAAAAAAAGAAGTCAAAGGGCTCGTCCAACAATGTCAGACTGCTTGTGTACGAGCACCGCGGCTGGCTTTGTACCAGGCTGCGTGTGCGACGGGATCCCACAAAAGAAAGCATACATGCCTACTTGTTCATAGCAAACAAACGACTCGGATAAAAAAAGAAAAAAGAGGTAGAGACACGTCGCCAACCATTTAGACGCAGGTGGTTAGGTAGTATAGTAGTAGATGGAATAATACTTGTAACTAGAACACATATAAGTATCGATTTTCCTGCTCTTTTGATTGAGGATTACATTTCCCCCTTTTTTTTCCTTTTTTCAGAATTTCTTTACCCTGCTCAGGGTCCCTTATTGGTACGAGTACAGTGCTGAAGGGGGTGGGTACTGGGTAATGCAACTGCTACTGACGATATTAATGCTTCTTATTATTGACCAGGTACTAGTGACCTGCACGTGCCGAGGAACCAAACTGGTTCCCCCACACATGCGATGGTGCCCGCAGCGAGAGAACGTGGGACCGGACCGACGTCATTGGCTTAGACGTCATGCTGCCCAGATTTCCAACCATCTCGACCTCCCATCGTCGCCGAACAACTCAACTTGGCATTTTCCCACTTCCATGTTCCGGAATCCCTTTTTGTATTTCAGCGTTCTGCGATTGTATTCTCGTCTCATTTCCACCTCCTCTGACTTAGTCTGCCTCCTTGACCGCCAGCCGACTCCATCGCGTCGTCTTCTCAAATCGTGCTTCGACACCACCGTCACCAGTCGCATCACCAGTCGCATCACCAGTCGCATCACCAGTCGCATCACCAATCGCATCACCAACTGCACCGCGCGAAACAACCACCCACCGCAACCATGGACGTCCTCCTCTCCATCCCCATCCTCTCCGTCCTCGTCCGCCCCTCCGTCTCCACGTCCGTCAACCTGCTCTTCTTCTACGCAACCTGGAGCACCCTCGTCCTCAGCCACGACCCCATCAGCATCCACGCCACCTCCCTCCTCGTTCTGCGCGTCGTCTTCTGGCTCGCCCCCTCCCTCCTCTTCCTCGCTTTCGACAGCCTCGTTCCCAGCCTCGCCGCCGGCATAAAATTCGCCGGCAAAGTCACCCGCCCGCCACGGCCAGATCGCCTCGTCGGCCTCGCCCTCCTCAACATGATCCTTGTCACCCTCGTCGAGTCCGTCCTCAGCTATATCTTCTACGCCGTCACCGGTACCACATTCTTCCGCATGAACACCACATTGCCGTTTCCATGGCAGATCTTCAAACACCACTGCGTCCTCTTCACATCGCGCGAGGTCATAACCTACTACCTCCACCGCATGCTCCTCCACGCCGGGGGCCGCAACCCACCCGCCCTCACCCGCTGGCACACGACCTTCGCCCACGGCGGCCCCACGACGCCCCTCCAGCTCTACACCGATCACCCCGTCCCCTTGCTCCTCCTCCAGCTCGTCCCCGTCCTGCTCCCCTCGGCCGTCATCCGCCCCCACATGATCACCTATCTCTTCTTCCTCGGCCTCTGTACCGTCGAGGCTACCTTCGTCACCTCGGGCTACAGCATAGTCCCGGGAGTCATCCTCGGCGGCAACGCCCGCCGCAACGCCGCCCACTACGCCAGCGGCGGCAGGGCCAACTTTGGTGCCTGGGGTATCCTCGACTGGGCGCATGGCACGAGCAAGGGCGGAGATGTCGTCGAGGATATACGCGATGAGGCTGACAAGCATAACCTCAAGGAGCGCTCGGCTGCCAAGGCGGACGATGGTGCGAGTATCCTCCAGGACGGCGTTGATGCGCTCAAGAACGGTGCGACGAGGCGCAGCCCCAGAATCAGATCAAGTAAGGGGCATTGAGTTGCTGCCTTCTTTGTGTTGGTTTACTTATCTGATGTGGAAAAACAAAAACATACCCCTGTCATTTCGGTCTAGCACTGGTTGGCAAGTAAGTAGGTACATATACATAGAACATGCCTCGGTAGTAATCTATCAACATGCTTCTTTCTTTTTCGCATTCCCGCAAACGCGACTCGCAACAAGTGACACACGACTCTATGAACTCAAACCAGCAAACCTCGTCACGCCACCGCCCAGCCCATCTTGCCCCTGAACCAATTGATCGTCTCCAGTCCGCTCTGCACCCTGAGCCCTATGCGCGCATCGAGAATGTACGCCTCCCAGTTCTTGACCTTGTCGAGGTGGCCCTCGCACTCCTCCAGCTTCTCCTTCCGGTACGCAGCCTTGTCCCCCGACGACTCGGGAGGGTTGCAGCACTCGTCCCACGCGATGGCGGCGAGTTCGTATGTTGCGGCGGGGAGCACATAGTCGTTCTTGGAGCTGCCCTTGAACACAGAACTATCCTCGTCGCGTTAGTCAAAGCTCTCATCGTCAGGCACCTAGGTTTCGTAGGCACGCAGAAGCCAACTGAAACTCACCGGTCGTGCTTCAAGGCATGCTCCCTCAGAACCTCCTTAGCCTCCTCATAACGCCCCTGACTCCTCCGTATCGCAGCCATACACACAGCCCACACACCCATCTCGTCGCCCTCAGCCTTCATCTTGTCAACCACCGACTTGTCGCACGTGCACCTGTCCCAGCTCAGGTTCTCGGCGCTCGCCTGCAGCTCCGCCGCCCCCATCTTCTTGAACCCGTTCCACATGTAGCACAGCTCCAGGGCGGGGCTCGCCCCCACAGCGTCGGCCATCTCGATGCCCAGTTGCGCCGCCCGCGCCTCCCACCGCTGCAGCTTGCGCTGCAGGAACAGCTCAAAGGGGAGCTTCCCCGCCATGAACTTCTTCTTGCCCGCCACCGTCGGCGCCTTGCGCAGGTACCCGACCGCCGTCTTCTTCTGCCTGCGCGCCTCGTCAGCATCGCCGGCCCGGCGCGCGTCGCGGTACAGCTCGAGGCTCGCGCAGCCGGCCATGAAGTAGTACAGCGCGAGGCTCCAGTCGTTTGTCTCGGCGCAGCGGACGAAGGAGTCGCGCATCAGGGGCCAGTCCTGGGCGTACGTGGCGTCGAGGGCGAGCTCGAAGTCGCTGAGGGCGGCGACCTGCTTCATCTTGGACGGCGTGCTGGCAGTGAGCAGCTTGACCGCCGCGGCGAGGTCGCGCTCGTTGGACAGGCACCGGGCCTCCTCGACCTGCCAGAGGCGGGAATCCGGGTAGCGCTCGCGCATGGTGGCCAGCAGGCGTCGGCACTTCTCGGGCGGGGGTCCCACCGCCTCGGCGGCCTCGTCGTAGTCGTCCGGGTGCGGGAGGATGTCGACGGTTCCGAGCATGCCGTTGTAGAAGGCCAGGAGGCTCATGCCCGCCACGGCTCCGTTGATGTTGTCGTGGGCGGCTGAGCGCCAGAGCATCTGGACCCCCCGGGCGCGATCTCCGCGGTAGCCCACGACGGACAGGATGCGCGCGAAGGACGGCGGCACGAGGGTTAGCATAACCATGAGGAGGCCGAAGCACATGTTGGCCCCGGAGTGGATGAAGACGTCGACGGGGTCGGTGAGGTTGAGGGCCTCGGGCTCGTTGTCCCCTGACCCAGAAGCGGGCTGTGCAAGTGAGGTGGCTTTTTCACCATTGTCCGTAGGAGCGTCCTTCTTTTCCGTGTCGTTCTCCTCTCCCTTCTCGCTCTTCGTGTCTGGCGTCGTGATGGCAGTGGTCGGCTGAGTTACGCCCTCGGACTCGCTGACATCCCCCTCCGTCATCGTCGTCGTCGTCGTCGTCGTCGTCGTCGCGGGAGTGCTCCTTCCGCCGGTGCCATTACTCCCATTCGCAGATGGCTCAGGGACCGCGGCGGTCTCCCCCACGGCGCGATTCTCGCGCTGAATGATGCTGTCGAGTGTGAGGTAAGCCTTGCGCAGCTTATAGAAGCCCTTCATGGCCTCCACCAAGCTCTCCTGCAGCATACCAACCACAGCGCCCATAAGCTGCGACTCGGCGCGGACGAGCTCATACTCGGTCCCCGGTAGATAGATGCTGTCGCCCCTGGCACCTCTGCGCTCCGCCGCCTTCTGGTCGTCCCAGGCCTTGGACTCGCAGCCGTTGAGCATATCGAGGGCCTCGGCCATGACCTGCTGCTCCAGGCCGATGACGGAGCGTATGAAGAATGAGACGGCGGCAGCGAGGCGGTGGAAGGACGAGTTGCCCTTGCGCAGGGCGGCGTAGGCGCCGTCGATGTCGTCGTTCATGATGAGCCGCGCGTGGATGAGCGAGTCGGCCAGGTCGGCGCGCTCCTTTTCGGCCTCTGCGGCGGCGGCCTCGCCAGCCTTGGACGTGCCATTGGCTTTGGCATTGCCATTGCCATTGCCATTGCCATTGCCATTGCTATCGCTCTTGGTGGTGGTCCCACGCAGCCACCCACCGAGTCGGCTCATGATGGACGGTGGTGGTGCTGGTGACGATAGCGATGAGTGTAGGGACTAGGTAGTGGCACGTGCCTGAGCTGCCCACAGCAGCACGAGGAGGAGGAGGGAGGTGCGGGTTAGGTGGGTGAAGTGGGAACTGTCGCGTGCGCGGGATCAAATGTCGACAGAGTTCATGCTTAGTCGCAAAATGTCGATGGCGACCGTAAGAGGAGGAGCAGTAGTAAGACTGCTAGTCGTAATCAATGCCAGGCCTGATCCAGTCTGACCCGTGGAAGAGGCGAAGTCAAGAATTCGCTCGTGCCAAGTCCCACTCTCACGCTCTCCTCTTACAGTTTACGAGTATTGCACCAGCAGCCGGGACGACCAAATGGGTGCTTACGTGTGGCTGAGCAAGGCATCTTTGTATGACGTTTTATATCGGTCCGTTCCGCGGAGCAATGATGCGGACAATGTGTAATCGAGAGCCAATTCAATACTAGGTAGTACCTAGCCTTAGTAGCATTGGTCTTGGACACTGGCTGGTGCGAGGGAAAGACGAAAGACTAGATTTACGCACTAGTAATTATGGGCTTGCAGGTTCGTTGAGAGCTTCATGCCGTGCTACATTCTAATGTTGTATCAAATAGTGGCCAATCTGGACAAATCTTTGGATACAGGTACTTAAGAGAGGCAGTGGCCTATAACGGCTTGATTAGCAGCAGAAAGTCCGACAGTACCTATACTTCATGGCAGATCTGCTATGGCACTCCCGGTTTCAATCAATGGGCCACCAGACGTTGAACTTGTCGGGGGGAAACACAGCGATAGCAAAGAAGGCCCATTTACCACACGACTCAGGTTTTTTATTTCTTTCCCCGCTTAGAAAAGTAGGTAGCTACTGCTCGTCGGGCTTAGCGTGGATACCTGAAGATGTCTCTGTCCCTTGGCAAATAATTGGTGTCGCGGGTAGGTAAATAGGCAGGCATCGGATCCTAGGCAGGCGGGCTGAGGCGGCGGGGTGATGGGGACCGAAACCTGACGCCAGGGACCCACCGGCGCAGCATCAATCATTGTTCCGCCAGCTGCCATCCATCCAAAAGAACCTACCAGTAAGGTATCATTCATGGTCATACTACAACACCACAGAACAACGATCTGATCCACTCCACGACCATCGCCCACCCGAAAAACGAGGCTGCGAATATACGTCACAGTCCCACGTGTCGAATAAAAGAAGCGTCATCCTCTACATACACCGCCAGCATGGCCTCCGATTCCACCAAACCCGCCGATACCGCCGCGCCCCCCGCCGCCAACCCGCCAGAGGAACAGAAGCCCGAGGCTACCAAGCCCGCCCTGGGGGAGGACGACGAGTTTGAGGACTTTCCCGTCGACGGTGCGCCTCAACATACATTTACAGAATATGGAGCGATGAAAGAAGCTGACAAGATGGAGTCGGGACAGACTGGCCAGAGGACCAGACCGAGGCGGCCGCCCAGCAGCAGAGCGGCGGCGAGTCGAGCAAGCACCTTTGGGACGAGAGCTGGGATGACGATGACACGAGCGACGACTTTTCCCAGCAGCTCAAGTACGGCCGCCCTCTCCCCCTGTCCTACCTACTTGGGGAGCATAAATGCTGACAGAATATTCCAGGGAGGAGCTCCAGAAGGTGGAGGCGGCGAAACGGAGATAGATGCGAGTGTTCGATCGATGACGGAAGGCAAATGACCGGCTGCAGAGGCCGGGGTTCAATAATGAGATGCTGGAACAGACATAGATGGGCAGCAGCATGAATGAAACGCGACGGACAACAAGACACAACCTTTGGGTTCTACGCGGCATGTCATCTCCCCGAGGCAAAGCCACGACGAAACCGTACGACTACCGTGATACTGTGTACAATAAACGCCTTCGACTTACACACCTTTCCACTGCCCAGCTGTGTATGTCACGGCTGGTGCGGTCCGGAGTCTCTAGGGTTCTTGTGCCCGTGTTTAGATGGCGCCGCGATCACTGGCGGTGAGGCGACTCGCGCTCTTTCATATCATCGGCAGCACCCCCCTTGCTCCAGCAAGCTTATTTCGCAACGTCTTGGCTACTGCTAATAGAATATATTACCAAAGAATGCAGACCCGAGCAACCCGGCTCCCGTTAATATGTACTACCCGCTTTACCAGCACTGTAACCGCCATCTAGTCCGCCAAAAACATTAAGGCCAGCAGATCTGCCATGACCGGCCTCGCGACGCCAGACTCCCAACTTCAAAATGCACAATGTAATAGCCCGCACACATGCAAAGCGACTCGCCAGCATCTAAGCAAAGCAGTCGCCCGCCACACCAATGTCCAGCGGCTAATCGCAAAAGTAAGATCGACATCATTGAACCACCGCTATACACAACCGCCGGTAGTTTCTTTCAGTTAGGGGGAAGGAGCTCCTTAGCCAACTTGAGTATAGTGGAAGGGAAATTTAGTCGGAAGAGTTGGTGAGGGACAGGTACGCAGTCCAGGCAATACCGATGGTGGAGACGAACGGCTACAGGCAAAGTCAGTTCGTTTCGCTTGTGAATAAAGTGAGATGAGGCGACTAACCAGTTGGAACTGAACGGGCATCAGACGGAAGTTAACAATCTGCACCGCGGGCCAGACAATAAAGTTGGCCTTGAGGGTGGGAATGTACATGTCGCGCAGCTTGTTGCTGACGGCACGCCTGCCACCGCCCTCGGCCACCGTCATGGTCGTGAAGAAGACGGCGAGACCAAACGGCGCAAAGATGAACTGGTCGAAGGCGACGCGCTTCATGGCAGGGCCGAACGCGCTGGTCTTGCTGATGGGGAAGATGCGCTCGAGGAACTTGAACCACTTGAACTGGACGGGCGCCATGCAGAAACCGTAGGCCATGAAGCGGGTCAGGCGCTCAAAGTCGAAGGGAGGAGGGCCCTGCTGGCCGGGTAGGAAGTCGCGCTCGTAGTAGGAGGATTTGCGATCGAGGTCGGTGATTTCGATGGTGTCGGCGCGCTTGGAAAGGCCGTCTGTCTTGCGGTTGGCTCGTAGACGGACGGAGGTGATGGTCTGGGCAACTGTGTCGGCGATGCCACCGAGGACGGCGTTGGTCACCATCATAGTCATGACTATGTCATCGTTAGCTGCGGGTGTGTCGATGGCGACGTTAAGTCTTTTGATGATATTACGTACTCGGCCGCTCATCGTAGTAGGAGTTGAACCTCGCCGTCAGTCGGGCGACGAGGGCCATTTCGATGAGGAGGACAATGGTGTGAAGGAGAGGCTGGAGAGGAAAACGAGTGTCAGTATCCGTCGCCCGTCGTGCCCACGACTTTTTGTTTTCTGGCAAGTGGGTTTGTGGTGGAGGAAATGAATGATCTAGGGAGAGAATTGAGGATTCTGCGGTGTGGTGGCGACCGGTGATCGGTGGCCCCGGGAGCTGTGGGGACAAGAGGAGAAAAAGGGCCAACGTACGATGCGACCGAAGATGAACTTCTCATTGACGGTGCGCACGAAGCGTCGCCGGTTGAGCTCCCACGACATGCTGGCGGTGTTCGACCCGAATACTGTATCTCTTCGTCGTCGGTCGCAGTGGCAGGGGAGGTGTACACGTATTGGTGTGTGGACGGTTGGTGGCTTTCTACGATTCTGGGGACCACCGTAATCGATGACGACAGGTTGCAAGGGCGGGCGCCTCCGGCAGACTCGTGCGATGCCTGCACAACAACTCTCGGGTCGGATGAATAAACGGCTTGAGGAACGGAAGGGGAGGCTGCGAGGATGCCGGGCTGAGATGAAAAAGTCAACAGGGTACTGCAACTGGGCAGCGGAGGATGGATCGTGTTTGAGGTTGGGAGGGGAGGATGGAAGAGCCGGATGACTCTGGGGAGGCGGAGTGCGGAACAAGGTGAGTTGCGGTTGCGGTCATCCAGCGGTCAAGGCCAAGAGCAGGGTGCCCCGGGAGATGTCTCGTGCTCAGGTGCCTGCTGGGGACCACAAGCGCTGTTACCCAAATCCCGAAGGACCCTGTTGCCTCTGCCAACAGGCGGCTCAGCGACCCGGCCCAGCGCTACTAGTCTGCGCCTCTGACGCATGGGCAGGCAGTGCAGTTTGCAGCTCTCCGGTACGGACTACTCGTACATAAGGTACCTAACGACTACATCAGGTGCTGTAGCAATTTCGACACTACTTGTTGCATGATTAGAGAGTTCCCGACGTTGCCGACGTCCACAGTTACCATTTGCAGATGCATAGGTATTTATGTAGTTGTTGCATGCCAGCACCCATACGCGCCAGAATATCGGCTACAGCACGTAAACGCTTGTTGGCCTTCTGTGATACAGAACGTGCTCGTGAAATCAAGCCAGACCCGTATAAGCGCCCATCGCTGATAACCAAGTTCCAACAGACAGTACTGGCCTCACAGCAGAACCACCGCCCGCAAGTGATCCTCTCATAGCTCGCCGGTTCTGAAGATATTTCGTCAGTCCAGCAATTATCTTGACCCCATTTCCATCGCTCAAATGTGGGGCTCTACCTCATGTACACGGCCACCATCTGAGCTCACAGGCTCTAGGCAAAGAAGCAGTAAATCCCGTCGCGCCCCCCGGACTTGATATAGGAGGAGACAGGAATCAATACTACATGCTTTCCAACACATTTCAGGTAATCATTAAGCTAGTACTTGGTTACTTCGTACTAACAAGATACCCCAGCAGGCTGCAGTTTGGAGTGGTAGGTATATAAGTAGTTTTGCGCCGTCACTTGCCACAATCAATCAAGCGGTCCTGTAACGCAATGGTAGCGTGCCACTTTCCGGAGGTGGAAGTTCCAGGTTCGAGTCCTGGCTGGATCGATTCATTTTTGCCTTTTTTCCCCCCACCTCTCCTGCAGACTGGTTCCATGTTGTTATTTCTTTTTGCATTGCTAAAGACAAGACTGTTATGACTGCATCTTTTTGCTCCGTTCTGCTTTGTTCGCAGTGGAAGTTCTTGGAAGTGGAGAGGTGACATTCACAGACCGAGGAGGTATGTGATATTGGTAAAGGAAGCAGAGGACCTGGCAGACGACTGTCTATCCCGTGAGTGTTCACGTAAAGACTTTATTTCGAGACCGAAGCACCTATATCAATGGAACATATTGCATCGTTTTTTTGATAAAAAAAAACATCTAAGAAGCAGGAGATGACAAAAACCACCGTGATGCCAGGTATCCCCTCCAAGCGAGTCACTGCCCAGAGTTAGGTATCCTGATATCGGCCAGGCATATAAGTATTGCAAATGACCCAGCCTGGCTTGATCAGCACGCTAGATTCGATAAAATCTCGCCGCTGGGTTGAAATGTTGATCGTCAAGGAGAACATAGAAAGCCAGATTTAAACATCATTGAAATTTAAGTTCAAAAAAGAAACGGAGGCCAGGGATAGCAGCGAAAGCCGCCATGCCGTCCTCGGTCGTAGTTCAATCGCCAGTGCCCTCCTTTCATACTAGTAGTGGTAGATTGCCGACATTATAGGTGCAGAGAACCCACATCCGAAATGCTCTTCTGCTTCTTATGACCGTTGCCGTTGTTGGTCATCTCGCTCGACGCCTTGCGCTTCGCGGACACAGCGTCCAGCGGACTGCGGGTCAGGTCACTCAGCTGCTTCTTGTGACGTCTAACAGGTGTGAGGGGCACGCCAGCGGTCTCGAAACGATCCGACCTGATGCCCCTGATGGCGGTGCTGTTGTAGGGTCCGCTGAAATCGAGGGAGTCCTGGGTGGCTTGGTGGCGGATCATGAGCTGCGTGTTCACCTGGTTCCGCCGGAACGCTCCAACAGTGGCGGGGTTGAGGTGTGAGAGGACGTCAATGTCGCTCGACGCCGTGGTAGGTCGCATGGGTGTGGAAGCTGGCTCAATGGTCTTGTCGCCGTCATCCTCCTCGTTGGAGGAGTAGCCATCCAGCTGGATAAAGTCGTCCACGCGGAGACCGGTTTCAGGATCGGCATCAGAGTCTACAGGGCCCGACGAGTCGTACTCCATGCTAGGGGAGCTAGCATCGGCGGTCTGAAGAGCGAACATGGATTCGAGATCCAGATGCCCGAACAGCCCAGATGTCAAGGTATCCAGCAGCATACCCGTGCCATTTCCTACCAGAGGAGACACCGGGTCACCGGTAATTTGCCATGGCAGACCACCGGCCAGATCGGGAGCCGCATGAAAGTGCTCCGGGGATAGGTCGAGTGTATTGCGCGTGGTGGGCGTGAAGATGATCATCTTACGCTTGGTTGTATCGTACACCGCGATGGGCTTCCCTCGCAGTTTACCCAGATCAAAGCTAGCAACCAGGGGCTGGTCCTTCGTGCGTCGGACGGGGGCGCCGCCGTCCGAATCCGAGTCGGAGTCCTCGTCCACGGACACGGAAGAGTGCTTAGCCTTACGGCGAATTGGGGGATGGGGTTCCTCCTCGTCCTCGGTAGTCTCGCCATCAGCTAAAAAGGGGAGGGTTTAGCATTCATTGCAGACGTCACCTCCCTTTGCGGCAAGACTCACACTCATATCCGTCGAGATCATTGGCGTCTTCCACGTCATTCCCTTCAAGGGGAAACGATCCAAGAGCATTCTCCGATACCCATGGGTCTGACGGGGGAGGCATGCCATCGCCAGCTGTTGCGGTAGGGAATCCATCGAACTCCGACTCATCCTCAAAGTATCCACCATAATGTGCATTGTGGTCCCAAAACGAATCCGAGGCCGAGGATTCGTCCGCCTCATTCTCGATCTGGCGGCGAAAGCTGGGGTCAAGGGTCGACTGGTCAACAAAAATATCGGGGTACAAGAGGGCGTGGTCCTCCTCGGTCGAGTCGGAAGAGGAGCCGTCATCGTCGTCGCTAGAGACATCGAAGCGGACACGCCTAGGCTTCTCGAAGGGGGAAGTGTAGTCGAAGAAGTCACTGGTAGGGAGATCGGCGGGGCCGGAGGGGATGCCAGCCCAGCTCACATCATCGTCACTGTTTTCGTTGGCAGCTAGAGAGCCACTCTCATCATCATTGTCGTCGTCAGATTCGTTGTCATCATCTTGCATCCATTCATCAATGTGACCCGAGTGCGGCCGAGGAGTAGGAGGTTGACTAGGGCTGCTAGCCTCCTCCCTGATAGCTTCCTCCTCGGCCGCGAAAACATCCTCCTCGTTATCTTCGTCGTCACTGATGTCGTCCACGCCTGAGTAGTTATCGTTGTCGGCTGACGAGAGGTCGAATGTGGACGAGGAGGCAACGGAGACGCGGCGCCTCTGGATGCCCTTCGTGGCAGTTGCAGCGGCGGCCTGACGGCCATTGCGATTTGACATGATGTACAGCGTTGTAGGGGTGATCAAGGGGGGTTCGTTCTGATCAGTCGGCCTGGATCTTCCAATCAGGCGTTGGTAAGTTCGGGCGGTAAGGTCTGCGAATTGGGCGAGTGGTGCAGTCCAAGGTTTCGGTACCGAACCGGCGGCGGGATGGAGAAATTGTCGATTCCTCGCGGGATTGTATGTATAGAGTAGGTCAATGGCGAGATCTTTCCGTCCAATGACACCGTCTGGAGGTGTTGAGAGGAGTGCAGTCGTCGGCGATGTCGCTCTTTGGAGGGGTGGGGGAGAGGAGAGGTGATTCCAGAGAGGAGGGTAGTTCAGTAGAGGCTCAGACTCTCTCGTGGAGAAAACGCAGTCAGAAAATACGGTTGTATCTCAGAACAGGCCCTCGAGGAGTGGCACGTTCGGCAGTGACACAGCACTGGGGAAAGCCTGTTGATCAAACTTCGTCGATGTGGTCGTGGTTGAATAACTCGATGAACTGCTGGACTGCGAGCCCAGAAAGCAACTGGGCCCGCAGTGGGCGTTTACAGCTCAGCGACGGCCGAAGGCATCTTGACTCAACGAAGTTTGTGGTAGGATTCTTTCCGTGTAAGGTTTCTCGAGTTGGACAGGTCGACTTCGTTGTCTGGTGCTTGGGGTTCGGGTTGGAGATGAGCAGAAGGAAAGGAAGAGGAGGGGGAAGGCAGGAGCGGGACGACGAGAAGTTGATCAACTTTTTTTCGATGCGGTGGGGTTACAGGCTCTGATTCGCTGGTGTCCCGGACCCAACAAACCAGATGGGGTCAGTCCAGTCTTGCCTCTTCTGTGAGGCGAGCGTCAAGAACCACCCCCCGCCCAGCGGGGCCCTCGACCAGCTGTAGCGCCGACGTGGCAACCTGGAATTGCCCGGCAATGAGGACCGACTTGATGGCATCGTGGCTCCAGGCTGAGTCCTTAACTTGGATTCACCAGCGATCTTTCGAGGGAAGCTACGGAGTACGTGCAGCAAGTACCTACGTACAGCTAACGTCCAGTGTTACACGGGACGGTGAGCGAGATACAGTCACCGCCATTTGGGATTCGGCCCGCCATTGGTGCTGATCGCCTTGGACCTATGCACCTGGGCGGATATCACGAGGTGTGGGACACGTTCACATCGCAGGGCCCATCGTAGCGGCAGGGACCATGACTGTGTAACTGTATGGAAGGCCTCGGGAATTGGACACGTATATCGTGAGGGCCTCTGGCTCGCTACCTATGGGTCAGGTGGGCACACAATCCAGTGCTTTGGACAAAATGGCCGGAGGCGGACGCCAACCGAGGAGAGCAAGTGGGAGAGAAAGAAATGAGGCTCTTTCAATGGGGCTGTATGATGACATGAGGAGGGTTCCCTTGTGGTGGAGTGAAGAAGCATCATCAACCATCGCCAGGCTGACCAATGAGTCAGTGCCCTCAAAAATCCGAGATTCTTGTGAAGTCCAGAACGAATCTAGGTAGGTCTGGATTAGACATTTGGTGACTCTCAACCGTCAACCTACTTGTAAGGAATATTCCAAGCCGACGAAACAAGGGTCCTGAAGCTGTTGATGAATGTCTTACCCTGCACCTGCAGTCAACGACACTCGTAAAATGGTGGCAGACAAGCGCCAAGCTATGATTGTGCGAACCCGCAAACTGTGGCTAGTTTGATACGTACTAGTACTACTCGTGGTAGTATCTACCTTAGGTTCGACTTTAGGTTGTCACGAAGGAGTGTTCTTCCAGCCAGCACAACTAGGAGGACTTCCTGCAGTCTGCGGATGGAACCGTGGCTGGACCGCCACAAATATCCGCACCATCTCCACGGGAGCTCGACAACAAAGCGCACTGTCGGGCTAAAACGATAGTAGTCCGACATCCAGTTGCAAAACGTGAGACATAATTTGTTCGGCCGCCGGCGAATGCCCACGAACCAACCAGAGTGAGAAGCAGCGTTGCAAGAGTTACTCATGGATGACAAGTGAGTCACGCGCCGGGCAGGTACTAGGAGACGGTCCTCGATAGGGCGGAATAAACTCTCGAAGCCTCAGATAGAGGATAGGCTGCCAATCTTATTCCTACTAGTGATAACTGGCAGTATCCATGGGATGCCAGTGTGGTTGGCAGTCTCTTGGAACGCAGCAAGATGGCCAACAATTTTTGATGGTCGACGGAGGCAAGCGGATGAGTGGCGCCAGTGCCGCTCGAGGCGTACAAGCCAGGTACAGTGGCTCGACATAATTTTGGTGTAAATGCCCCGCCATTTTGTGTGAGAACATTACACGGAATTGATGTCTCCCCCCTGTACCTACCTGACGAGGCCAGTGGTGGTATGGGTGGCGGTTGCCCGGCCAGCGCACTAGCGTCCATGGACACCAAGTAAACACAACTGTAGAAGATCCCGCCGGGATGCGGTGCGTGTACCACAGTATGTAAGGCAGCCGACTCGCCAAGATTGTTCCACCATCTCCAGACCGCGCATTGTTAGCCGATTGACAGCATCCCAACGGCATCGCCTACTACCTTTTAGATGGATGCGCCGAATCGAACTCCCCACAACCTCTTTGAGGTCTACCTGCGTTTGAGGCCACCGCCACCAGGAGTTCCCGCCACGGACCGCATCCTCACCGTCGAGACACCCGAGACCAGCGACGGCGACAAACAGACTCAGACCTCTGGTCCGTCGCATATCACTCTGAACCCCCCGACGGATCGGCGTCGCGCCATCGAAAAGTTCGCCTTCACACGCGTCTTTGCTGAGGAAGCAACGCAGCTCGATGTCTTCCACTCCGTCGAGGTGGGACATCTTGTGCAAGGGGTGCTGGCGCCCGATGGAAGTGACGGCACCGATGCAATGATCGCTACGCTGGGCGTTACCGGCTCGGGAAAGGTAAATCGAATAATCATGAAGGGGAAAAGTTGGCGAATAGGGATGCTGACCTCCACAGACACATACTATCCTGGGGTCCAAGACCCAGCGAGGTCTGACCCAGCTCGCCCTCGATGTCCTCTTCCGCTCCATCGGCCAAAACATGCTCCAAGGCCACGACCTTGTCGCCGCCAGCGACTCGCTGCAGGCATGCGACCCTTCAGAGGCCGCAGTTGTGCCCGCCTCGCACTTCCTCGACGCCGCCTTTGGGGATCCGTCGCAGAACACTCGCTCTAGAGCTGCCACGCCCATGATTGTACGACAGACTCCAATGCCATCAATACCCTGCACGTTTCCCGAGTCGACGCCGAGCCCGAAAAGTGTCCGGCTTGTAGGAGATGCACGACGAGAGATGCTTCGACCAGAGGAGTGCTAGCAGAGCCTCGAATTGTTGACGTCCTCGCCGAGACCTACTACTACCGGCACTCCGCCGCCCAAGCGGGCGACGGACCCCCAACCTCAAAAACATTTCATGAATCTCACTACTGCCAGTCGTGTGCGTGTCAAGAAGATTGCTAAGAAGAGTATCAAGGCCGAGTCACACGGAATTATGTCCCCCGGGCCGACGAAGCGCAACCTCCACCGTTTCTCGGTGGCGCCACAATCCCCCGACATCAGTAACGTCAACTTGTCGTGCGACTCGTCAGCCGAGTACGCCGTTGTCGTGTCCATGTACGAGGTCCACAATGACCGTATTTACGATCTTCTCAGCGCCCCCGTCCGGTCAGCCGCATCCAAGGACGTTCGACGGCGTCCCCTTCTCTTCAAGTCCACAGAGCTGTCCCCCGACCGAAAGGTCGTTGCTGGCCTGCGCAAAGTCATCTGTGGTAGCTTCAAGGAGGCCATCATGGTCCTCGAAGCTGGTCTGCAGGAGCGAAGGGTGGCTGGCACTGGCAGCAACAGCACGTCTAGTCGCAGCCACGGCTTCTTCAGCTTCGAGGTCAAGAAGCGCACACGGAGCCGTCGTCCTGGGCCGTGGGGCGGGAGCAGACTCACGATTGTGGACCTTGCGGGCAGCGAGCGTGCGCGAGACGCCAAGACAGCCGGCGCCACTCTCGTGGAGGCCGGGAAGATTAATGAGAGTCTGATGTACCTCGGACAGTGTCTCCAGACACAGAGCGAGGTTGGGACATCGAGCAAGGTGAGTGCTTCCCCATAGGACAGCAGGTGGTCTCAGACATGCGCGTGCTAAATGGCATGTACACAGCCAAACATTGTTCCCTACCGACAGTGCAAGCTCACGGAGCTTCTCTTCTCTAACTCATTTCCCTCACCATCGAATGCATCACAACATCCGACCCCGCGGCGGAACCCCCAGCGTGGCGTGATGATTGTCACCGCCGACCCACTCGGCGACTTCAACGCTACCTCTCAGATCCTGCGATACAGCGCTCTCGCTCGCGAGGTCACTGTGCCTCGCATCCCGTCCATCACGGCGACGATCCTCGCGAACGTGCCGCCGTCGAACCCTGCTCGCCCGCCCAGCCCCGTCCACACACACCATCCCCGGCCGTTTGTGCCACCGGGAAGCTCCGGATCTTACCGAAACGTGACGCCCGACGAGCGTGCCACCATGGAACTGGCTGCTCTAGAGATTGCGCGCCTGAGCGACGACATTGATCATCTGCGCGAGGATCTCGAGCACCAGATGGAAGCGCGCATGACCGCAGAGGCTCACCTGCTGTCCATGGAGGATCGCATGCTGGACCTTGAAGCCGCTATCCGGGAGGAGTGTGCGTCAGAGTTTGAGCAGCGTCTTGCGCTCGAGCTTGCACGTTTCAAGGCTTCCCTCGCCCTGGAGCACGAGCTCAACGAGGAGCACTGGGATAAAAAGGTCGATGTCCTCGAGCGAGGACTCGACTCAGCAGCCGGCGACGGCGAGTACGACAAGGAAAATGTACTGGTGGAAAATCTCGAAGAGGAAGTCGAGAGGCTGCGGCGCGAGAATGGCATCCTCAGACGCGAGCTGGCTGGTCGGAGTCCGAGCAAGCGCCGGCCGCTGGAGGAGCGGGAGGACTTTGCCTCGTCATCACCTCAGGGCTCACCGTCGAAGGCCGAGGCTAACGGGGGAGTGGCCAACCTGGGACGCAAGATGGAGAAGATGCGTGTCAGCAACGCGAGCAACACGTCCAGCAACACACCCAGCGGGACCGCGAGTGGGAGTCCGAGGAAGTCGCGCCGTCTGGGGAACAGGAGGTGGGAGCACGAGGAGGAGCAATATTAGAACTGTTGCTGAAACCTTGCCCACCGTGGGCCCTGCCTGCACGCGCTCTGAGTTGGTTGTATGGAGGAGTCTGTATTTTGGGGAGGAGAATTTCGCCGGATACCCGTTGCATGGCGTGCATCTGTTGTTCGTATCTTGGGTTAAGGATCTGGCCAGGCGAAAGTTTTATATTTTTGATGGAAGTTCTGCATATATCTAATAAAGCACTGGTTATTCGGACCTCTTATGATTGTTGGGTGGCCAGCGTCCGCAGCAAATGCCTATTTCATGTGAAGCAAGGTCGCGCGCGATGTCGAGCAGCTACCTAATACTTCCATGTGCATTGCGCGATGTTAGCCGTAGGCGTGTGCATAGCAGCATTTGGTGGCTCGTACAGTAGTTGCGTGATCGATGTACGCTGGGCGTCCGCCCCCTCGACCTGGCCTCCTGGTCGTGACGTTTCATAGCCACCCCTGATTGACATAATGCGGCTGGTAGGTCCATGATCCATCATTCCCATACCCCGCTGGGTTGGGCTCATTATGTGGGGTTATGATACTAAATAGCAGTAGCTAATCCAACACAGATATAGGTATCGTCCTTGTATGAAGTCGACCCAAGGCCCGTCTTCAAAGATGGCGTGGAAACGGGCGCCTCTCCCTCACGTCAATTATTATTTAGCGGCTCCCGGTGTGTAGAACTCCTGAACGCCATCACCTCGCTGCTCCTGCCCGCCGGGGACTTGCTGCTCCGGCCCCTTGCCCTTCTCGTCTACCACCACGGGGGCGCCCCCCGCAGCAGCAGGACTAGGTGTCCGGTTCTGCAGGGGGATGTCCTGCTGGCCTTGCTGGTGGGCGGTGACGGACCCGCGGGTCCTGGCCCGCTGAGGAGCAGTCATGTGCTGCCCCTGCTGCAGCTGCTGGGGCATTTGCTGCCAGCCCTGGGCAGGGTAGCCCCAGTACGTCGCCGGGTTGACCATCATGACAACCCTCTTGGCCGAGTTGCGCTTGGACGTGTCGATGCACGCGTAGATGAAGAGGGTGAAGTAGACGAGCCAGAGGAGAGAGGTGAAGGCCGTGATGGCGGCCCACAACGGCCTCTGGGCCCCGTACGGATTGTTGCAATTACTTTCAATGTATCCGACGCGACTGTCGTACGCGTAGCTGCAGTGCGACCGGAAGGTCGAAGAGGTGAGGCCTTCGAGAATGGCGATGGTGGCGGCGGCCATCCACAGGATGAGGCAGGCGGCTACTTGGCCGCCTGGGTGGATGCCCTTCTGGAACTTGTGCACGGCGAGGACAATGAGTTCCGCGGCGCTCCAGATCAGGGCCATGGCGGGCTGTGGATGTGTTAGTGTCGCCGGGGCAAAAAGCGTGTTGGGTGGGGGGAGGGGGGAGGAGAATAAGTCCAAGTCCAGGGTGAATTTTCAGTCATAGGGTGGGGTGGAAACATACGACAGCGCATGCGATACCGGCGAGGTATGCGATATCGCCGAATCTAATCAAGGAGAGACCCATACCCAGCGCGCAGATGGAGAGGACGGCGCCCGCAGCGTGCAAGCCAGACTTGGTGTTGATCCAGAGCTTGGTCTCGGGGACCAGCGGCGCTGGAACGGCATGAGGGTACGCTGTCCCATGATGGTATGCCGGCTGGCTGTACGCTCCAGTGGCCTGGGCTTGCTGCTGGCCGGCTTGTGCGTGGGCGGTCTCGTTGAAGCCATACTGGTGATAAGGCTGGTAGGCATGGCCGTATGCGCTGGGTTGCTGGGCGTAGGGGGTGGCGCCTCCCGTCTGAGGCGCCTGTTCTGCTGGCTGGTGACTTGCGGCGGGCTGTGTCGGAGCAGTGCCAGGTGCTTGGGCAGCGGCCGAATCGGCTGTGTGCTGGTTATCGGCCATTCGAGATGAGTAGGCGAAGCTGTCGAGTGAGGCGTGAGAGGACGTTGGGGGGTAGTAGGGCTGGCGATCCTTTCTATCGTGGTCAGGGGTACAGGCGGGATAAAAGGTATGGCGCTATTCGGGGTGGTAAGATCAAAGGGAACAAGCTCGCAGATGGAATATGGAAGAAAAGAAAGAGAAAAAAAATGCACAGATAGGTACGCTAGTGAGCGAGCGAGCGAGCGACGAGCAACAAGAAGCAGTTCGAGCGAGCGACAAGTGGAGGAGAGTAGCACGAGTACTAAAAAATACAGTAGGTAAGAAACCGTGCAAAGAAGAAGGCGGCGGACGGCATGGTTGCCTTTCTTTTTGGCCGCAGTGTTGGACTATTGGTTGACCGTTGACCCGCCGCCGACCAGCAGGGGATCCGGGCAGGAACCCCATTGGGAGGTTTGCGCTGCGCAGTGCAGAGCCGGGTGCCATGGTCTCGGCCATTGCCTGAATTGTGTAAAGACCCTTGTCGGGCTGTAACTATGCAATGAGCAAGAGGCAGTGCACGCACACAAAGAGACTGCCGCAAAGTGGTGCTTCGCTGTTGGCTGGATGCCGAGTTCCGGATGTTCGACCTAGGTACTTACCCACTTATTAAGACTGCATCTTTCGACTGTGGGTGGTGCTGTGGACCCAGGCTGCTGGTGATTCGTTCGAGATGCGAGTTCGTTGCTCATCATTGACCTGCTATGCTATGTAACTATCGCCATGTGCGCGCACGCACCACTACTCGCGTTGCAGGATGGCAAAGAGGCCCATGACCCCTATCATCACCGTCTTCAGCCACGGGTGCTCCGAGAGCAGGATGGTGACATAGCCGACAAAGGGAATGTACCCGATCACGGACCCGATAATATCCTTCCGGCCCAGGTAGTCTTGCCTAGAGTGTTGCGGCGGCTCGTCAGCGTCCAGTCCGGGCTACTAGCAGGGAATGGGGAGAGGAAGAGAGGTTAGGAGGGGCATGCACGTACCCTTTGCCGAACAAGGTGGTGTCGTCTGCGTTGTTATTGTCGCCCTTGGTGAGGAACTTGGCTTCGTCTCTGCACATCGATCAGTCCTTGCTCCGCCGTCGTTGCGCGCCTCGTGCTGCTCGCTCCACGTACCCAGCGCCGAATTTGCGCACCACGCGATGGACAATGGGAATGTCCTTGTCCTTGACGTTGTAGACCACCACCTCGCCCACGGCCGTATCTTGTATCAGGTTTCGGTTCCAGAGCATGAGGAGATCTCCGCGCTGGAAGGCAGGCTCCATGGAGCCCGACAGGACGACGACGATGGGAGACGGCGAGTCGGTGATGACGGAGAGGCCCTTCCACATCTGCGAGACTCGGGAGGTTAGCGATACCGCCCCCTCCCACCAACATGGCCATTGCGCGGGACAGACCGGGAGGGATGACACACCATAAACGCCGTAGACAGGATGAGGGCAAAGTTCATGACCTGGGCGGCGGCCTGCCGCGGGTTTGCGAGGGCTGAGAACATTCTGGGACGATTCGGGGTTGGCGCGTTGCAGGACGCGCCGCGAGAGGGAGGTTTGGGGTTCGGTGGTGGTGATGTGGCCTCCACAGCTGCTAGGTGGTCGGTCAGGAACAGCAGCACAGAACAGAACTGGACATGTGGCGCCTAAGGGTCACTGGGAAGTGGAAGCTTCAGCCACCGCCGGGTGGGGCGCGGCCTCCGCACAATGGACACGCCACGATCTACCTGGTACGTAACTCGTATCATCAAACTTGGTACAGTACTAGTACTTGTAGGTATTCGCTCTACGTACTTGGACAACATCCGATTACGACCCGACTTGAACGGGCTTTGGGCGTAGTACATCATCTAGTCTAAGAAACTCACCCCCCTCGATAGCTTCAAGCCACTGATTGACTCCCCTCAGATGCCAGCCGTCGGCGCACCGAGCTACCGCCCCGAGGAAGTCCACTTTGAGCGCCCCGTCGGCAACGTCGTCATCCCACGACGGCCACGATTGCCGCATGCGCTCTTCATACACCTTCCTCAACTGGGTCTGCCCATACTCCATAAGATGGATCCAGTACAGCTCATTCTTCCCCTCGTTGCCCAGGCCGTCGCCTCCCACCATGTCCTGCCTGGAGGCTTCGGCCTCCTCCGCCGTCTCATCGGCATACTCCTCACGCACCGGTTTCTCGTCTCGCGTAGGTCCTACCAAGAGTTGGGGCATCTGTGTAGTGGCCCAGAGCGGCATGACCGACACAAATTCCCAATCAATTATAGCAGACATCCTGTTGTCGTCGTCCACCATGATATTTTGCAGTGAGAGGTCATCATGCCAAAGAGCGGTGCGTTCCGGGGGATGCTGGACTGCGGGAAAGATCGTGGGAAGCAATGCTTCCAGCCTCTTGGCGACGCGTAAATTTTGCTCGGCGTCCTCTCTGTCCTCCTCATCTTCTGCCTCCTCTAAGGCTTTGTTCTGGTCGCGCTCGATAAGACCGAGGTACGCGCTCAGCCAGTCATGGCTGGATCTGAAGGGCCCTCGCTGGACGTCGTAGTCATACCGATCGCCCCAGAAAAACGATCGACAAACAAAGCGACCGGGAAGCTGGGTCAGACTTGACGAGCTCGGTGGGTCTGCAGGGTTTCCGGTCAAGGTGCCGATACCCCGAAATGTGTGCTTCAACAACTGGGTGTTGGAGTCGGCGACCTGCTCGACGAGAGCTTGCTTCGCATCCATCGACATCGTCCGCCAGCGGCGGTACACCGGTGTGCCAGGCATGAACTTCATGAGAATCCATTCAAAGCCGATGAAGTTGTCCCGCGAGTCGTCAAAGGCGATGACCTCCGGGACCGGAAGTGTCGCCGTTCTCAGAAGCCAGCGCAGCGTCGCAACTTCACCAACCGTCTTGTGGTGCGGGTCGACAGGGAGCGGTACCCGCATGACGAGCTTCCCGTGCTGTGGCGTTTCGACGAGGTAGATCTTGTTGAACCCTCCCGCTGCCAGAAATGATACCTTGACGTCGTCCTGGTTTTCAGTCTTGAGTGTTTGCCGGCATACTTGGTTGATGGCATCGATGCTTGGCTCGCGTTGCCATTTCGGTTCGAGGTCGAGACCAGTATCGTCCCAGACAAGTCCTTCGCGTGATGTGTCAGGCATTTCTGAGTAAATGCACGTGAGAAATAGAGACGCGAGGTGTCAGCACTGGTTATGATGGTGATGGTGATGGCGATGATGATGGTTCTGACGATGGGAGAAAGAAATTCGTGGGTCAAAGTGTGGAGGCTCAGCAGGTAGGTACACATCACGATTCTCTTTAGACAAACATGGTAAAAACGTCAGAAATTTCAATTCAACCTCGTAAAACCTACTTATAACATCGGGATTCCCACAGTTGGAAATAATTCACGTTCACAGGGGGACTTTGACGACTGAAGTGCAAAATGGGTAGGTTAGTTGGATGGTCGTGGGCGACTGGTTGTCGCGGTTCAATTGGCGTGTTGGTCACGACCAGAGACAAACCGACGGCCAGAACGCGTAGGAGTCAAATACGCGAGGTCTAATTGAGATAATACCAAGGGGCCTTGGTTAAGAGTGTAGAAGAAGAAGAACAACAACATCCTATTAAAGGAGTTTTACGGTAGTAATGTAGCATAATATTGTTTATGTATCCAGTCAATCACAGATTCCAAGCCACCAAAGTTGCTAACTAGGTAGGCTTCACGGCCATTAGGTCTCGGCAATGCCCGAACGACGCTGGGGATCAACCAGTGCCGGACTTGAAAGGCTGCGGGAGGTTAACACCAGCCACCGATCGCACGGAACGCACCGACGAGTCGCGTGGCCCGCGTCGACTGTCGTGCACAGACATGGGCGTCTCGACTCGAGATGGCCGAGCGGCCTCATAAGTACAAGCAATGTCCCAGAACATATACCTTGCTTCACTACATGGATGAAACATAATGAGAAAAGAAAAAAAATAAAAAAAATCAAGAACCGCAGGCAAATCTAACGCCCCGCGTGATGCGACGGTCTTTGTAACATATGACACGGGTCGCGTTGGTTACAACTTGCGTTGCTGGCCTGCCCAGCGCCGAGAAATGATGGGAGAGTCATGAGACGGCAGCAGTTTCGGGTTGGGCCGAGTTCACCAGCTAACCCAACTCCCAGGACAAAATCTGCACGAGTACTTGACTCGAGGGATCATGGCAAATGCCTAGAACCTTGGCTGAGGAAAGATATTGCTGTGGATGCCGGTGTTGATCCTTCGCTTATAGATCACATCTGTCTGCAACTGAAATAGATAATTACACTTACAGAACGGACGTAGTGATAGCGCTCTGGACAAAGTCTCCGGCAACCCCGGACAGGTATCAGCCCCCGGCCCCACTTCAACCCCGGGTTTCATATCACGGCCCCACCAGGCCTCCGAGTCTCATGTCAGTGGCATGTCACCGTGGCTTTTGTACCGCAACAGTCCAGATAGGCGTGTACGAGTAGATGCAAGGAGTAACCCCGCCCCCTTCTTCGGTTCCCAGGCCACGAAAGCTCTGTATGCTGACGAGCAAACCCTTGGCAGACCACGCCGCCGATGCCTCTCAACCTCACCGGCTGAAGCGGCCGGCAAGGGGCCGGAGAATTGTACCCATGGGGTTTAGGGATCTCCCGCAAGCGTCGCATTACGACTCTCGCCTCGCCGGAGAGAGGTTTCGGCAGTCGTCTACGTGTTATATGCCGTACTCACGTCAAATAGTGCAGCCAATACCTCAGCCTTGCAGGTTGGCCAGCTGGGCCAGGAGAGGAGATTCCAGTCCCTAGGGTGATAAGGCCCCTCCCACAAGCTGTCTCGTAAGTTGCGTCTCTCGTTTCGCCCAGGAGCCCTCTACTACGGCGACCTAGCATTACCTCCGTATATATATATATATACATTGGAACGTTTTCCTTTCCCCCCACTCCCCTACACTAACTTGAATGCATGTAGATCACGATACCCTATTGATCTTTCTTTCATGGAGTAACGGCCGTACGATTCCTCTCATGTCTGCTTGATTGTCTCTTTTTTTTTACTTAATCCAAGGGCTGGCCCCTTTCCCTTATTACTCTCGTTGCGCCAAGTACCCCGGTCCGCACCACCATGTCCGAAAGATCCTGCCCTGTATCGGGGTCTTTGGGAGGCTCATGCCCTGCCGGTAGCCGTTCACGGTCTGCTAGCAGACGGCTAGGCCCTCGTGGTTGTTCCTTCTCTGGCTTCAGTCAGCCCGGGGATATTCGATCCGTCTTCAATGTGGGAAGGCCGCCTGGAACGAACTTCTGCACTGTGCTAATCACAACCAGGTCCCCTCCGAGGTGGATGTTGATGAATGGCTACGGTCTAGGTGAGCCAAGCTAGTATTGCAATACGAAAGGTTTGACTATACTGACATCATGCAGAGAGCGCAAGTCCATCAACGACATTCTGTACGCGGACATGCCCGGCCCCGACCACATCACACAGGTCAAGAATGTCGACACACTGGTCGCCCAGGACAAAGATCTCCTCGCAGTAGCGCTCGGAGCCCCCGCTCGTCAGGTCATGCTGCGGGCCGAAGCAATCGGACAGCGCACCGGGTGGAAAGACGGCTATCTCAGCGCCGAGTATGGCTTCTGCCCCCCGGATTCCAACGAAGCAGCCGGCGCCCTTGCCAACTCCCCGGGAAGAGTGTGGTCGGACCTCTGTGAGCGTATGCCCGGGTGCGTCTCCCGCGGCCGCGTCCGGGAATCAGTAGCAGCCCTACCCCTGGTAGAAGGCACGGAGGATGTCATACCCGACCAGGCACTCTGGGCGGCCATTGTCGCCTTGGGCATGCTGTGCTCGATCTACAGGTACGAAGACAAGAACGACGGGTACGATGGTGTCAGTACGACTACGGCGTCCACAAGGCCCAATGTCGAGATGAGCGACGACTTGAGCCTGGAGCTTGTTGGCATCCCGAGATGCATTGGCTTGCCGTACTGGCAGGTATCTCGACGTATGGGACGTGCCATACCTCACCTCACCTTCTTCGACCAGGCCTCGTACAATATCCGTGTGCGTGATCCGACTTCTGTACATCCTTACGTCGGACGCTTCGACAATACGGACCTCCGGTGGCCAATGTTTGGGGAACGCACAGAGATTGCTTTTCTGAAGGGATGTGCCGATACCTCGGGTGAGTATTCAGGGTGCCCCTTATTCATGGTAGTCGGTCTGAGAGCATGCCCTCTAACTCGGGTTCTTAGCTTCATTCCAACATGGGCCCGATGCCATCGCATCCTGCCAGGAGCACGTCATGAATCGCGACATTGAAGGCCTTCTTAGGGAGATGATCAGACTCAAGGAGATCCTGGACGGCATGCCCAACGCCTTCCACTCCATCTCGACCAACCCAAACTCGGGCGACAACTACGTCTCGGCAATGGAGTGGGTGCGCTGGGGAAAGTTCTCTGCTCCGTTGTCCAAGCGGTGCCCGGCGGCATCCGGGCTCCAGTTCCCGCCGTATCTCGTGATGGATGCCTTCCTCGGCCGGAAAAAGTACGACTCATTCCTGGGCAACGAGGGTCTTCATCTGCGAGCGTGGCTTCCATCGAACCTCCGGGCATTCATCGCCTCGATCGAGTACCACTATCGTATCCCGGAGTTTGTCAGGGAATCCGGCGACCCGCGCTTGATGGGGGTCTTGGACGGAATTATCGAGTCCTACACCGGCGAGCGGGGGTTCATGGGAACCCATCGATACAAGGTCTTTGGCATCCTCGAGGTCGCTTTCAAGACGGGACGTACAGAGACTAATGGCAACTCGGGCGGCGCTGACACCTCTGGTCGTCCCTGGGAGGAAGTCCACCGACAGTTCTCGGATGCGATGAAGGAGCGCCTTGAGCCCTACCGAGGTGATATCCCCGAGCCGCATAAGATGCGTGGTACTTTCGAAGAATGCCGATACGCGGCCAAGGTTCTGAGTCGGTCCTCGGTGGACACGGATCCTGGACGGTCCATTGCCTCGGTTACCCTTGATATTCGAGACACTGGCATTACGTTCCAGCCTGGAGACCGGCTGGCTGTGATGCCCCTGAACGGTTGGGAGGAGTGCGCCAAGGTCGCGGCCGCCTTGGGACTTGACGATATGATGCTGGATAGACCGGTGTCCTTGGATCCCAAATGGACTCGATTCGCCGGCCATTTACACACTGTTTCGCAGCATGGTTCGATGGCAGGGCACCAGGCCCGACTTACTGTGCAGGATATCCTCCGGAGGGGCCATCTGGCACCTCTCACCCAGGACCTTGTTCTCAAAGTCCACTCACTGCTTCGCGCTTCGTCAAATACAGTCTTACAAGTCCTCGCAACGGACGAGTGGCCCGTCCGTGGAACTCTCGGAGATCTCCTCCAGAGCGCCGTCCTGGATACACCGACTCACATCTGGGACCAGGCATTCGACCTGTCTCGGCAAGGCTTACCATGGCTAACCAATATCATCGCCGTGGAGGTTCCAAGGACGTATTCCATCTCTTGCTGTCCCGAGGAGCTGCTTCCGAGCACCGTCGACCTGACCATCTCTCGGGCAGAGTACAAACTCTGTGCCACGTTCGCCGGTTCTTCCGATATCAGCCGATCGGGAGTCAGCAGCGGCTTCCTCAACCCGCCTGTCGGTTCCGCGGATGATCACTCGTCGCTGGATGACGAGCTCCTGGTTGGGATATCACGGCCAGTTGCCTTCCAGCTCCCAGTGGACGGGGCGGCACCCTGTGCGTTCTTCGCCGGCGGAAGCGGAATCGCTCCTTTCAGGAGTTTCTGGCAGTCGAGAGCCGGCAACACCGTGGGCAGAAACATCATGTATCTCGGTGTCCAGAACCGCGAGAAGTTTTGCTACGAAGACGAGCTGCGGGAGTACGTCAGGGCCGGGCTCATGGAGGTCCACCTCGCATTTTCCCGGGACAGCCGCGGCCTCGTATACGACAGCGCAATGCGGGATCTTGTCGAGCGACGGATGGAGCCAAGATACATCGACACACTCATCGCGGAGCAGGGTGCTACAGTGTGCGACCTGGCCATGTCCAAGAAGCAGGGCGGTCTAGGGGGCTACCTGTACATCTGCGGATCGGTATCGGTCTTCGACTCCGTGATGAAAGGCCTGCGGAAGGCTATCTACAACCACCGGACCGCGACCATGGAATCTACCGACATCATCATCAACACGGCCTTTGCTGAACGCCGGATCATGCTGGACGTCTTCATGACGCCGAAGCCGCTGCCCTGCAACAGGCCCACTATCCCCCTATCCCAGCTCGCTCTGCACACCGGGCATCGGCCGAATACCAGGATATGGATCGGCGTCCACGGCAGCGTGTACGATGTCACCGACTTCTGCCCGATGCATCCTGGCGGCACCCTGATCCTCAAGTCCAACGCGGGAGTAGACTGCAGCAAGTCCTTCGACAACCTGGCCCACACGAACAACCCCGAGGTGGCCAGTCTCCTGACCAAATACTTTGTCGGGCATCTGACGCCGAAGCCAGAGTTCCACGATCTGGATGATCTGAGGAGCCTATATCACCTGTGGGCTGATTATCTCAGAACATCTGTCGAGGCCCTCGTCGCGCAGCAGTTCGAGATGGATGACATCCTGGGGTCATCGAAGCTCTGGTTCCAGGGGAACATGATCAACATCCTTGGGGTGCGCATCTTCTACCAGTACCAGTCCCGGCTTCTGCAGTCTGGATTCTCGTCCCTCTTCGGGGCCAAATTCCAGGAGCTCGTGCTGAAGCTGTCGTTCACCATGGCCAACGCCACGTCGCATTCCGGGGGCATAACTAAGCTTCCCGACATCCTCGGTATCATTGCGAGGGCCAAGACATCTCCTGATGCTGTCGCAACGTCCAAAGAGATCGCACTCATTGGACAATATGTGTGCAACAGTGAGCCAGCACGGTTCCAGGAGAGGGGCATCATGGACTATGCCAGCAAGTCTGTCAACCTCGATATCGAGCTCCTGGAGGACATCCGCGAGGAAGCCTGTCAGGGTATGGACGCCTTTGACAGTATAATGACTATGGAGGCCTCATCGGGCGAGCAGCGGGTCACAGCAATGTGCTCGTTCCTCATGCAGATTCTCGAGCGCATGGCAAAGCGTCTCGAGGTATTCTACGCAAAGCTTGCGCAATATTCAATCTACCAGCCGGCCATTGAGCTCAACCCTGCGCGGACCAGGTGGGACTTTGTCCGCCGCCGCGTCCGTGACAGATCTTTCTTCGTCCTGGCCAGGGATGTAGCAGTGGAAGCAGCACAGCCCACCTACACAGCTTCAAAAGAGACGGTGGCATTCGACAACGTTCTCTCCCGGGTCCAGCAGACTATACGGAATATGCCCGCAACACCACCACCCCGGCCGATGCAGCTTACCGAACAGCATCTGGCACGGGCCGAGGTATCCAAGGACGCTCCCTCGGCCATAGAGGCGTACGAGAATGGCAGCGCCGCAAGGCGGATATCGAGCTTCATCGATTCTAATAAGCGAGCCATGCGGAGACTGAGCAGGCTGCCGGCCTCCACGCCCCTGGGTCTGGAGCAGTTGATGGAGCTGGCCGGTCAGCAGACGCTGGCAGCGGCTCAGGGCATGCCCACGCCGCCATCAAGCAAGGGTTCGGGTCGGTCAACCCCTGCCGACGAGATACCGGATCCTGCAGATACCATGAGGGGGGCGGGGCCCCTTGTGGAAGCCATGAGACGGGACAGACGGGAAGTTGGTTCGTACGGCAGTTCCGGAACAGGCATGGCGAAGAGACACGGGCCGGTCATGTCGAGGGGCGTATCACCGCCGCCGCCGGCGTCTATCGATGCGAAGACGGTAATGCGGACCATGATGAGCAACCTGAACACCAGGTCGCGGAGCTCGACGGTGCCGGCGCCGCCGTCCTTGTCTGGCGAAGACAGAGGCAGAAGAAGGAATCCTACCATGTCGCAGTATGCAGGAAGAGTGACGAGTCTCTCGCACCGGTCCAGATCGTCGACAAGTACAATGCGGTCATTGGGGCTCAGGTAGTTAGTCAACTAGGACGCGGATAATGGAAGCAGATGGAATATTGTTGGTGGTATCCTCCAATCACCGCCTCACACAGAGCGTGCGATGTCTTCCCCCGCACTTCATGTGCCTCTGGTAACACCATGGGAACCTCTTTACTAATGACGGCTGTCTCAAGCCATCGTGACCTGATGTCTGGCCTTTGGTACCCATAATGACACCTTCCAAGATGGGGGAAACGATAAGTCACGATACTGGCTGAACGGTACCTACTAGTACCTTGAGCTCACTCGCAATGACCCGCGTAAGTGTCGTTCCTGCAC
This sequence comes from Hapsidospora chrysogenum ATCC 11550, assembly GCA_000769265.1. Classification (NCBI taxonomy): domain Eukaryota; kingdom Fungi; phylum Ascomycota; class Sordariomycetes; order Hypocreales; family Bionectriaceae; genus Hapsidospora; species Hapsidospora chrysogena. The sequence continues at coordinate 66,172 of JPKY01000051.1, forward strand.
CTCCGGTGTCAGTAGGCTCTAGTGACGTCTTGGAGCGGCGATTCCTTCCTGACCTGGAGTCCGAGATTACTACCCTGGCTGCTTGGTGTCAAGTCAAACAGCAGCAGCAGAAGCCCCTTACTTCTGATGTCGAGGACCGTGAAGAGGACCTGGAAGAATCGATTGAGGAGTGCTCCAATCTTCCCGCTCCGCTGTCATTGGATAGCGATGCTAGCATTAAAAGAGACTTTCTTGATCGACTCGCGGAGCTGCTTTGCTACAGAAAAGACCCTTCCTTGATCTCGAGCACGGCGTTGATCTACAGTGACGAAGGGGCGACTATTGTGGCTGCTCGAAACTCGTCTTCGCGTGGGCAAACCTGGTCGGAAAAGGATGTCAAGATGCTCGAATACTTGGGCCAAGTCCTCGAGAGAATTTCCTCTGACGATTTGTGCCCCTTTCCAAAAAGTTGCCAACCCCTGTCAAGGTAATTGACTTACGGCGTTAAGACATTTTCGATATCTATCCACTTGCCCCGCTGCAGAGCACTTTGGTGGAATATTACAACCAAAGAATCCGCCATCACGCCAAAATGTTAATCTCCGTCGAAAAAGCGAAGACTGGATTGAAGTTCTTCAAAGAAAACGGTTGTGGTGGCTTCCTTTCGGGCCGTCTCCCTGTCCATGAGTTTGCTCAAGGCGTCGAGTGCCTTGCCTACAACACCGACTTTTACACCATATTGAAGGCCAACCTGACGCCGAAGGAGCTTCGCCGGGTCCTGGAAGAATTGGCACATATCCGAAGGCCAATGAAAGGCGCAGAAGCGTTTTTTTCATGTCGCTCAGCAATGCTCTGGTTTTCGAAACATCAAAATCGTTTTGCTGAATAGTCTCCCCCCCAAGGAAGGTCACGCCGTGGCGATTGCCCGAGCGAGATTTTGCGGGTATGCCGCAGCTGGAATCGAAGTTCCACAACGAAGTCGGAAAGCTTAAGAATATCCATGCGGAGATGATGTTGATGACCTATCTTCTTGGTTCAGGGGGGCCCAGCGTGGGAGTTTTCCCCTATTTTGGGGTCAGTAAGAGGACGTCCCTTCTTTGTGGGCACATGCTCCGGTTGATGGGCCAGTTCGAAACTCGAGGGAACCACGGGAAGTGCTATTCTCTATGGACACTTCCCTCTACACTATGGGCCAATCTCGAAACTAAGACGAGACTACGCTTGGCTGTTCAGTGTATGAGAGACGTTCTTCGGGATGAAGCATCAAAGATCGAAGTGTCTCATAGGGATGCAGAGAAGGAATCGGTGATGAGAGCGCCCGTTCCACCTAGGTATGAGAAAAAGATGACGCTTTTCAATAGCGTGGTTGAGGAGCCTAGATTTCGAGAGGGAGGCAGAGTGGCTTGCCATGTATCGCAAGCACGGCAGAGAAGCCGGGTATGTTACCAGTTTTGCTTTTTTTTTTTTTTTTTTTTTTTTTTTTTTTTTTTTTTTTTTTTTGCTTTTTTTTTTTCGTGCCCGACATGGACTGAGATGACTCCTAGAAACGACAGAAGCCTTGTTAACGCCGATGTTACGCGAGACGACGCAAGCGTGCCAATAATCAACACCGAGAGTCCCGAAAGCAAGGAAGTCGAGGGCGCCAGTCCAACAGCCTGCGCTTTCTGCAAGGACACCTACGAAGTCATTTATATTTGCAAGAAGTGTGAGAGTGCCGCCTACTGCAACCTTGACTGCTATCGTTCCGACTGGTATCGACATAAATTCTGCTGCACGTTGGGAAGACCAATAGATGCGACCGACTTTTTGGTGCTTTCTTGCCACACAAACGAGTTTCCCCAGGAAGATGATGTAACGAAACAATACGGCTTCATGTCATTTGCCTCAGGCAATAGCCGGTCGAGGCTCTTCAGGCTTTACCGTAGGCTCGTGATCGAGTGGGGCGTCGATGAGGATGAGCTGCGGAGTGCGGTGGAGCTGAACAGGCTCAAGGAGATGCTCACGTTTCGGTGTTCTCAAACCAGAGATCCTGGCATGCTAAGCGATATGCGGTGGCTAGAGAGCGAGGAGGGATTCGGAGCCAACGGCAAAGGGCCGGGGCTTATCGTTCTCTTTGATAAAGCTCGAGAGGAGCTATTAAGGCCTGACGAAAGGAAGGTGCCGATCGTCAAACTTCAGCCTCCGGAGAAGCGAAAGGCACTTGTTTTCTATGTCCAGATCCGCAACGGATTTAAGCCGGATGTGTCTGAGGACAACTGGATCTCGTTGGGCTTTTGCACGGTGCCAGATTCCGCATCAGAGCAGCGACTCGCTGGCGCATATGGGTCGCTCGTTGAGCAATGCTCGTTCGATGAGTTCTGGACCTCCATGGCGGAGTCTAGAATCGTGGAATTGTTTAGTAGGTATGGGCTTGCCGACCAGATCTCCCACATGCGCAATTTCAAGGACTTCGTGTCCATCGTGCAGAAACGGCACCAAAGCGTGTGGGAGCTTAAGCGGTTCGTACTCATGAATGAGGCCCATCCGTTCCGAGCCGTCGTGGTCGACTACGGATTCATGCACTGCGAGGATCCACGCCAAAGAATGCACCTTCGAGCGATATACCAGGAGTACTTTGACCGGGGAAAGGATGAGATGAGACTTCATGAGGCATGCGTTGCTGGGAAACTGGTCGCCTTTCTCGAGTCGGTTTTTGGTAGCCTTGCGGTGGCCCCTGAGCTTCTTTTGAATCCCTATCCATTGGAAGACCACCCTATGATGTGTATGGTGACGGATCGTGTTATAATGTGTCCCCAGTCTGCTTTGGACCAGGTTAGGGCCTTGGAAGGAGTGGATGAGACAGAGATGGTAATTCCCGTTCCTGACGCTGAGGATGAGGCCATAGTCAGTCGTCTTCACGATAGTGCTGCATTTCTAGGGACGGGGCTGAGAAGGCGGGATTATACTGGGTCAGGCGGTACGCTTATCAGAGCTTTAAGTTGTAGTTGAGAAAGTCCCCATTGGCCGTGAGCAAAGCTAACCCGTAAGTCCGTCACCTATATAACTAACATCCCTTGCCTCCGTCGTGTAAATAAAAAAAAAAAAAAAAAAAAAAAGGGAATTCAAAATCGGAAGATACTATACAAACGGGGGAAAGAATTTGCTGTATCTGAGAACGCAAAAGGAGTTACCAACGCTACGTAACAAAGCCCGCGACACCCATTTCGACATTGACAGTACGTAGTCGAGTTTATATTTATTGCCCACAAGCAGTTGAAAAGCTTGGGAAATATCTCTGGACTGTTCGGTGTTGTTCCATCATATCGCTGGGGAGACTAGGTGTCATGCACTCAAATGGAGCCTCAACCATCTGGTGTAGAGATAGCCTGTGGAGATCGGCGGCATGACCTCCAAAGAAGCCTACTTCACGAGGGAACTCGACGGCCGGTAGGTTCACCGGTTTCGTAACCTGACTGCGCAGTATAGGCACATATACGTCAGAGATAATCCCTTGTTGTTGTAAGCTGACCCGTCAGAACTGGCGTACTTTTCCTCGCCAGCACTGTATGCACTAAGCCGCTTGGTGGGTAATTACTTTGGCATACTTGAGAGAACAGTTAGGGGAGCCACTGGCACTATTAACGGGGCGAAAGAAACACCCAGTTCTAGGGGAGGTGGGGTTAAGCTGAGGTAAGCGCAAAGTAACCCTAATCCTCCGTCATCTCCTATAACACAACATACACTGTTTAGCGAAAGCCGGGTTTGTAAATAACCGTATGCCTTCGCATGTCTATGTGTAGACTATGTGTAGAGTGTGCATCGTGTAATGTACATGTACATTTGATTGTGGGCTTCCTGTTAATAGTGACGATTCACAATTTCGAATACCCTAAGTACACATTACACACACATATTCCCCAAGGGACGAGTCGGCAAGGTACGTAAACAGAGAGTATATAACCAATTCATTCGCTATATACAGATGTCTATACATCTATACTCGCCAGAAAGAAAGACAGCTACTATGCTCGCTCTAAGCAGAATGCGACGCCGCTGACCAACCGAGTCGACGGCAATGTAGGATATTTACAATGCCAGCCAAATCTATATACATCCGCGGTTGGTCCCCTTTCTGCCGCCGTAGCTAACAGAACGACAAACTCGTCGCGGTAAGAAAATCAATCATGTGCTCACACCTTCGTACCCCTGAGGTCCTCAATCCGCAGCGTTGCTCGCGCAGGTCCACGGCTTCGTGTGCTCCTCCGTTGCAATAGCCTCAATCGACGCCCACAGCCCCAACACGCAGATCAGCACTCCAACCAGAACCAGACAAACGTTGGCCACGAAGCGCGCCGTCTGCTTGGGGCCCTGGTTCAGCCACTTGCCCTGGTGCATCCACAACCAGAAGATTCCAGGCAGGCCGTAGGAGAACCAGCTGACAAAGAGGGCGCTGACGAGGCCGAGCAGGCTGTTGAAGACGGGGATGGACTCCGCGATGATCATGGACACGAGCCAGATGGCGAAAGTGATGGCGAACCATGTCAACGTCGAGAGCTTTGTGCGGCGCACCATGTGCTTGGTGTCACGGAATAGCCGCACGAAGATGTACCGAGCGGCGACATGCCCGTAAATGACACCAGCGATGACTATGGTGGGGATGGCGACGCCCCAGATTGCCTTGCGCATGATGGCCGATCCTGAGGCGGACAGCGCGGGGGACGGGACGTCTTCGCCGACGGAGACGTAGATGACCACCGCGGCGATGATGTAGAGGGTCGTGTCGACGATTTGGAGGAGGGCGAGGGCCTTGGGCCAGTCGTCTGGTTCCTTGAACTCGCCAATGACGCTGAAAAAGCACGAGTGGCTCGCTATGCAGCAGTTAGCGCGTGCTGATACTGCAACAGTAGGCGGTGGAGACACTTACAAAAGGCGACAGCAATGTTGGTGACGGCGAGGAAGGCGCTCGTGAAGGGGATCTGTCGCGCAATCTCGATGCTGCCGCTGCCGATCGGGCGGTTGGTGGCCACGTCGCCGACGGTCATGAGCGTCGCGACGACGATGGACAAGCAGGCTGCATGTATTAGTTAGATATGGGACTTTCGATGAGAAGAGAAAGAAAACTCACAAGCTATCGACATCCAGCTCGTGTACTTGAGCGTCCGCGGCAGATTCAGGACCCAGAAGACACCCAAGCCAACAACAGCCCACACAATAGTGCATGTCGAGCTGTTAGTCAGTGTGTTGAGGCAGATGGTCCACGTGAGGAGATGGCTGCCGGCGACGAGCACCTGGAAGATGACCTGCGCCCAGCCAAAGACCTCCTGGAAGACGCGGCCCATGCCGATGGACTTGCCGATGACCTCGACGGCGTCGCCGAAGTTCTGGACGTGCGGGTAGGCCTTGCGGAACTCTCCCAGGACGACGCACGAGTACGTCGACATGACGCTCATGAAGAGAATGAGTATGATGCCCGGAACGAGGCCCACGGTGGCCAGCACCGATGGGAGAGACAGGATACCCAGGGAAACGGTCTCGGCAATGAGGACAATACCGCCTTGCCTGTCATTGTACCAGTTAGCATGAAACGGTTTACCTGGCGTGGAAAGCGGGGAGAGCACACGTACCACCAGGTGAGAGTCTTGTAGTCGATGATAGGGGCCTCGGCTGGGTCCGAGGAGACGCTGGATCCGCTGGCGGCGTCCACATCAACATCGCTGCCCGGCTCCTTCTTGGACTTCTCGTTCTCCTCGATACCAGCTGGACGAGGCACGACCGGGGCGATGTACCCATCCTCGATAGTCGTGCGGTTGCTCATGGTGTCCAAGAGTGGGCTCTCCTCGGTGGGTTGAGAGTGATCGAGGACTACAAGCGCAGGCCTGGGACGCCAAAACAAACCGGGACCGCGGGGGGGGGGGGGGGGGGGGGGGGGGGGGGGAGAGCCAGTACTTAAGTTTCCTGGTAGGCCGGAGGTAAAGATGGGGTTCTTTGTCAACGAAATTCGGTAGACCCCGGTAGGTTCGAAGGGGTACTCCGGCAAATCTCCCCACGGGGATCAACGATTAAGACGACAGGAGCGAGGGAGGGGAGGCGGCAAGGTCGGGCGTGGGCTGGGCGGGGGGCAGTGCCAGCACAATGGACCGAGATGTGACAAGATCAAAGCACGGATAGGGAAATTGAGGAGATATGCTGTATAAATCCACCCATCTTGACGTAAAAGTTTGCTGAATCGAACATGGCGATGCCGTAACACGGCCCGAAGACGGTGTGCGTATTCGCCCGTGTCGTCCGTCAATCTCCACAATGCCAGGCACCTTGCGGGTCCCGGGGCCACCTTAGGGCGGGTGCGTGGGCGGCAAGTGCAATGGATGCCGGGAAGAAGGTTCCAAATTTTTTCCCCCTTCTGCGCCACTCCGAAAGACGGGTGATGAGTCTTTCCACCGCGGAGGTGCCTGTGTCCTTCTGGAAGGAGTCTCCGCGATTCGGAGCCGCCGGCGGGGGCGACGGGGTAGCCGGTCGACGGTCCAGTAGCGTAAGAACATGGTGAAACCTTCGATGATGGTCTCTGCTTTGCTGGCCGAGTTAAATTGGGGTCGAGTTTGGTGGCTGGGCACTAGAAGGAGTCTAAAAGTTCATTGAAGATCCCAATCTGGAGAGAGCATCAACCACGGGTCACAACGACGGCAAAAACGCCAGGCGGATAGGCGACTCTGCGATCTTTCCGGAGATAGGTCTCCGCGGTAGCGGCATCTATCAATCGCGATTCATGGATCATGGCGCTGACCCTTGGGCAGTGCCAAAGCGTTGTGATACCACGAATGTCATGTCCTCAAGTGTCACGGTGTGTGCGGTGGTGGCCCACTTTAGTCAGGAGTCGAGACAACAAGCTTGTAGGTGACGTTCACGATGTTTTGAGTTTCGGCGAGGCAACCGGCAATTGGATTCTCGTTGATTCTCTGGTAGCCAGCCCTTGGCGGTGAAAAAGGGATGCGACCAGGCGAGCTCGATCCCCAGGCGAATAGATGGCAGAGAGGGATTTCGAAGTTGGGTCGGAAAGGTCCCTAGGATGATCGCCACGACTTGCGTCAGCGGTGCACCGCCCACTGCCGAGAGATCCGACGGAATTGTTCTCGATGCCCACCTGCGCGCCCCTGCACACTGCTTGGTTGGGCAAGTCTCCGCCTTGGCACTCTGGGCATTGGGTCGGAGGAGACAAAGCCGCTCCGGGGGGGATTATCAATGAACAATGGTAACGGCGGCTGCCCACATTGTAAGGAGGTCGTGTGATGTTGACCACTGCACTGGCGTTCATTCGCTTGTACGTTGCGTATCGGCAGAGATCAGAGGGGTAAACCCGCCGCGGTATGATTCGAAGTCGCGTCCGTCGCCTGGGCCGCACACTGTGGGGTGGGGTTGTTGCTTCCAGTCGGACTTTTGGCCGTTGGACGGGGATGATGGATGGCTTCCAGGAAGCGTCGATGTGCTAGGTTTGATGAGCGGTTGAAATTCGCGGGACCAGGGCGGGAGGTGATGGTCAGAGGCTCAGAGGCTAGAACAAGAGCGTGAAGTTGGGGTCGGTGCAGGAGGAGGGGAAGGGGGAAGGTGTGTAGTTCCAATGGCAGCTGCCCTCTCATTGGACTCACTGGCGCCCTTGTTGGACGACCTTCAACCTCCGCTGTTGCAGTGAGAAGACACCAGCTTTTCGTCCATCAATAATAAATCCAGTCGAGGCCGCCGTCAATCATTACAGTCATCGCAATAGTCATCTGCAGAATTTATTAATGCCATTCCCACCTTTCGAAATGGCCTCACCGACAACCATGGCCGCCGATCCAGGCGAAAAGTCACTCGACCGCCTCCTCTCCACCCTAACCACAATCCTCCACCCATCGACATACGTCTTCGCCACCATCCCCCATGACAAAGACAAGGAGGCCAAGATGCCGCCGCTGGCCGACGTGCAGCTCCTGTTCCGCGAGTCCGAGGGCATTACCGTCATCGTCACGCTCGACGTGGCCCAGTCCCTGGGACTCGAGTATTTCTTCCCCTGCAGGATGGTTACTCTCAACGTCACTTCGAGTCTTGAGGCCGTGGGGTTCATGGCCGTGGTGGCTACGAGGTTGGCGGAGAGGAACATGGGTGTTAACCCTGTCAGCGGGTTTTACCACGATCATCTCTTTGTGCCTGTCGGTAGGGAGGACGAGGCGATACGAGTTCTGGATGAGCTCGCGAGGGAGCACAGGAAACAAGTCGCAAGGTAATCGCAAATCTACAAGGGTGCGTGGACCTTTTCGACATGTAAAGCGCTGCTATTCTCGCGTGTATCGCTGTGGCCTTGCTGTTGTGAATATGTGATGTTGGAGGTAATTACTCGTGCAGGGTAAGCTTGAAGGGTCCGTCATCGAACGCTAGCCGTGTCGGAAAGTGGGGGAATCTCGAGCTGTTAAGAAATAACCTTGTCATACCTGCGGGAAACTGCACACTAGAAAGTATCACTTATCTTGTACGCTACCTATCAGCCGCGACCTGCGCCGGTTCAGCCAATTGAGGCCCACTTTTGTTAGCCAGGAACCCGTAATCTGGGGGCGTCATCGTCTGGTCGGGGCGGTCAGTCAGCCGGTCGGGCAATCACAGTCGCATCCATCTCACAAACCAGGCGCACCATTCCATCAAGAAGCCCAGCTCCCCCGACTCTCCAGACCCGTGGATCAGGCAATCGACAATTATTCATCAGAATCATGACTTCTGCAACGAACATCGATCAGTCCAGCGCCACCGCTGCCGCCCACGATGGCAGCGCGACCATGATGACCACCAGCCTCCAGAAGCCAGTCCAGGCCGACCAGCCTCCCTCTCATCAGGCCATGGGTAGGTGCATCCTCGAGTTGCGTCTCTTGCAGCTTGACTGACCGACTTCACCAAGACCCTCAACGGCCGCACTCCGAGACGCAAGAAGAGCCGCAGCTGACTCTGCGTGGTGGCGACGACTGCGGCGGGTACTGCCGCGGACGTTTCTGCTTCATCGTGAGAACACCCCCCCCATCGATCCCTTGGCTGTACTCCACAATGAAACGCAAATGCCGAGGCTTATCCTGTTTGCCTAGATTCCTTGCCCCATTCCTATCAACTGCTGCATCTTCCCCTGCCCCTGCTGAGCGGCCTCTTACTATCTCTCATCTCATTTGCGGAGCGAGTTTGCCAGTATATCCTTTCTTCTATATAAGCGAACGAATCGATTGCCTATGGGCGCATTCCATCTTGAACGTGGCAAGGCTTGATCGCGTACAAGCTATGCCTCTTGTGACGCTTTCCGCTCTCTCCTGGCTCCGAATGCTGGTATTTGTCCATCGTGATGGAGATTCTCGCGGCTCCGCCTCTCCGGTATCGCATCCAGCATTGAGCCGAAGAGGGATGATTCATCGAGTAAGATCTAACTGGCTCTATGCTAATTGTGCATTATTACTCCGATTGGAGTAGGTTACTATTCGGATTGAGCTCAGGAATGTTACCTCCAAGTCGCACTGAAAGGGTCCGCGGATCTCACAGCAAGCTGATCTTGCGCCGATTCCATTCTATACAGTCCCTACTTACCCATCTATATGCATTCTAACTGCTACCCTTCCCCCACACGCTAATCATGGCCCTCGCAGGTAGGTCAGACGATCCCTTGGGCGTGGTCCTCAGCGCGACTCGCATCAGATTGAGAGCGGCATTGCCAAGGTAGATCGGCACCTTGAGTGCCTGCGCCTCTTCGACAGCCCTGGTGAGGTTCGCGGCAAACACCTGCAGGGGAGCAGTCTTTCCGCCAGCAGAAGGCTCCTGGATCGCTTCCTCCCCGCGGAGCGTCTTCATAATCTCCGGTCCCGCGGCAGAGAGCATCGCCGAGCCGCCAGCAGCGTTGATGCACAGCTCAAACACCTGCTCGAGCTCCAGCCCCACGTGCTGCGCAAAGCTGAGAGTCTCCGTCGCCGAAGCAAGGTGGATGCCCTTGAGCAGGTCGATGACCAGGGACAGCTTTTCCTCCTCGGTCTCGGCTAGACCCTTCAGCGCTCCGACATGCTCCTTGCCGTCGGTGTACATGCGGATGAGACCGCCGTCGTCCTCGGGTCCGTACCCCCTCGCCAGACTGGCGAAGTAGGCTTGCTCGGCCGCGCTGGTCATGGGCGTAGGGAACTCATATCTCCTGGCCTCCTTGGTGATGATACTCGTGTCCTTGAGGATGATGGTCACGGCGCTGGCCAGCGGCAGGTGCTTTGGGTCCAGGATGCGGGGAAGGCGGTTCTCCAACATCCAGCTCCACCCCTCTGACTTCAGGATGACAGGGGCGACTTTGTTGAGATCGAGCCCTAGGCGGCTCGCGAAGCCGAGGGCCTCGCTGGAGGACAGGATTTGGTTGGCGGCCAGAACTTGGTGACACATCTTCATGTTGCTCCCCGCGCCGACGCCACCCTTGACGATATACAGCTTCTCCGGGTCGGACATGGTCTTGAGCAGATCTGACCCCTTCTCGATGGCCGCCGACGAGCCTCCGACCATGATGGAGAGCGTGCCGTTGGCTGCCCTGATGGCTCCTCCCGAGACGGGGCAGTCCACGAGCAGAATGTCCGGGCGACCCCTGGCAGCGAGCTCCTTCTCCAGCCCCTGGACGTACTCGCAGGGGACTGTAGAGCAGAGGAGGACGACTGCGCCCTGGGGGAGAGATGAGATGGCCGCGTTGTCTCCGTCTAGTAGCACGGACTGGGCCTGCTGGGCTGTCGCTACCATGCAGACGCAGTAGTCCTTGCCCGAGACTGCCTCGGACGGTTTTGATGCCGTGCTGCCACCGGCTGCTTGGAAGCGGTCCAGCGTTGGTTGGTAGACGTCGAAGCCAGTGACGGGGTAGCCCTCCTTGACGAGGTTGGTGGCCATGCCGAAGCCCATGGCCCCGAGGCCGATGAAGGCGACAGGAGGCTTTCCTGACATGATGGGCGAATGTGGTCAGAACAGCTTTCTGTCAAATGAGATATGGGGAACGCAGCAGGAGTTCCCAGTTTTGGAGGGACAGTCGCAGGTATTATTGTCGCAGTTCCGGATCGACGGCCGATATCGTTCCCATGTGTACCTGGCGGTTATTTAAGCGTTCCCATTCACTCTGGGTCAGTGGACCGGTATGCACTCCATCCCACCTTCGGCCTTCTCTCCATATGGTCAACCGGTGGTGCGCTGCCCAATGAACAGGCCGACGGCTAAAACGACGCTCCATGGTGTGGAGCGTGGAGACTCCGCGCTCTTAGCCTGTGCCCATTTACCTCAAAAAAGATGGCGGGGGTCATTTCATATGCCGCCTCGTATACAAACGGCGCGAATCCCGAACGACAAAACTTGGATTGAAATTCCAGGTCGACCTCTTTCTTCTCTTGTTCTTTGGCCCGAGTTGTTTATTTTTCTTCCCTTTTCTGGGACCATAGCCGTTTTGTATCAGACACCTCTTATTAAAACCGCACACACTACCATCAAGATGACTCGCCCTCCGCTGTCGCAGAACCGCACTCTCTCCATCCTGAACAAGGCCCGCGATGGAGGCTACGCGGTGGCGGGCATGTGCTGCTACAACATCGAGTCGGTCATCGCGACAGTCCGCGCCGCCGAGGCGACCAACTCGCCGGCCGTCGTCCAGCTCTTCCCCTGGGCCATCGAGTATGCGGGGAACGCCCTTGTTCTCGCCGCCGCCGAGGCCTGCCACAGCGCCAAGGTGCCCGTCTCGCTGCACCTGGACCACTGCCAGACGCCCGAGCTGGTGCGCCGGGCCGCCGACATCCCGGACGGCTTTGACAGCATCATGTGCGACATGAGCCACTACGAGAAGGAGGAAAACCTTGCTCTGACGAAGGAGCTCGTTGAGTACTGCCACAAGCTCGGAATTGCCACCGAGGCGGAGCCGGGACGGATCGAGGGTGGCGAGGATGGCGTGGCGGAGACGGCTGATCTGGAGGGCGTCCTCACGACCCCGGAGGAAGCCGAAGAGTTTGTGGCCACGGGCATCGAGATGCTGGCCCCTGCCTTTGGCAATGTGCACGGCGAGTACGGCCCGCGCGGCATCAGGCTCGAGTACGACCGCCTGGAGACGATCAACAAGGCCGTGGGCGACAGGGTCCGGCTGGTCCTACACGGCGCGGACCCCTTTGACGCCGAGATCTTCCACCGGTGTATCCGCGCCGGCGTGACCAAGATCAACATCAACAAGGGGATGAACAACCACTACGCGGCGTCGCAGGAGGAGACGCGGGGCAAGCCTATCACTGCGGTCATGGAGGCGGGGACGAAGAAGATGCAGGAGGCCATTGAGAAGTATATGCACATCTTTGGAAGCGCGGGCAAGGCCAGCGCATAGAAGTGGTTGAATACAAGAGAAAAAAAAGAGAGCACGAGTCAATAGGAGGAGTTCATCTCACGGTTCATGTGTTGTCATGTACACAAGGACTGTATGTTATCCGCCTGCAAAGTCACATATTCACACACGACATTACACATTCATAGACATGCCCGATGCCCTGGTCTTGAATTTCAATGTGAATGCGGTAATAGTAATACTGTAATACCTGTCCATGACTGACAAGGATCCCAGTCCACGCCAGGGTCTGATCTGCAAGCACTCGGGCAATATTTATGCCTCAATTGCCGGCAGTAGAGCAAGCAAGCCTTCATGCCCGAACCCAACGTCTCTCTCAACCTCAGGCACATCAGCGCGCAGGTGCCACAGCAGGGGGCTACGGTTAAATGACTGGAAAAGGATAATTATACGCTATTGGGCACCAGACACCATCATGCAGCCAGCCTCTTTGACAGGCACTCCCGCAGCGGACATGCCGGACAGCAAGTTGCCCGCCCGAAACCCACATTCATTCATTATGTCTCCGCACATCGTCTCTGTCCGGCGGCAGTGACCCTGTGTACAACAGTGGGGCCGAAACTAGAGGGGCGACTTGTCGGGGAGAAGCCGCGACGTCTCGTGGGACTATCGATGTGTCTCGGCCGGCTACCGCCATTTAGCCTAAGATACGGATTTCGCTTTGTCTGTTTGAATCAGGCGGCAAATTCAAGACGGTTACACATCTAAATAGAGAAGCATGAAAAAACGATTCACTATATATTCTCGTGAGAGTGGTAATGGCACGTTTATTCTGCACACCATGTACATACAGGTACATGTTGTCGCCCCTTCGCGAACTACAAGTAGATTCTGCACTCTATTAAACTCCTGTAAGTTGGGGTATCGTCAACACAAGGATTGCTTAAAATCGAATGAAACATGTCCTTGTTTCTAAAGGTTTACGCTGTAGAGCTGGTGAAGCTAACGATGCGGTGTATTCAGATAGGTCATTGCTAGTAGGCACTCGGTGTCTCGAACTATAAATAATATTACCGGTCATCTATTATCCTTAACAATGCCTCGATGTTTTTAATTATGTTACGGTGTGTATACAGAAATCCAAAAAGAAGTACACGAATTCGGCCGATAGGGATACACATGCACATATATGCTCTCTCTCACACACACATATATAAACACATGCACATCAATATATGCACATGCGCTCATATGTACGCATACATGTAGGCATTCACACAAAATACACACATATATGCAGGTGCTCTGACTAGGAAAAACATGGCGACAACTCTTGCTACAATATATCGCGACTAGTCTCACAAGGCAGTCGCATGATTACCCCCAGGACGTGCTCCTCCGTTTAAGCACAGAGACGGGTATACAGGGTGACAGGCTTGGGGCAGCCATACACCTTCTTCATGTCAGGAGTGCTGTAGCATTCCTCGTCGCCTGCCTCGCAATCGAACTTCTCGCAGCCAGGGCCTGGATTCAGGATGTTGTGCTCGTCGGCAAAGGGGTTTCCCCATTCACTAAAGAGTCAGCATCACGCAGTCAGATGCCGCCATATTCGAGAGAAGACTGGCAATCAAAGAGTTTTACTTACGTGCTAAGTTCATCTGTGGGAGCGTAAAAGTTAGGAGGGCGCTAATGTTGGTAGAGGCAAAAAGGGGGAGAGGAGAATACTTACAGTAAACATAGTTGGGGCTCGCCGTCGACGAATAACCAAAGAAGAGCGGCTCAGTGAGCGTCTTCGTGGTGGCAATTTTCACCGTCTAGATTGCAAATGCACCGTGTTAGTCGGGGATCCATAATATCCATGCAAGGAGCAGCATGAAGAAGTTTGCAGGAGAAGGGGAGAAAGAAAAAAATTAAGCTGGGTGTTGACGAACAGAACCAGAAGCGCGCAGGTTCTCAGTGAACCTCTTCCCAGGCTTCACCGTCGTCAAGGGACCTGGTTTGCCGCCATCGTAGGGGAATGACTGGACATAGATAGGACTCTTGCAGTCGTTGATGACAATGGCCTGGTTGGCCGCGGCGGCGGTGCCGAGGATGGCGCTGAGGGCGGCGATAATGCTGAACTTCATGGTTGCAAACTTGGGGGCAACGGTTGGTTTTCTTTTTTCTGAATGCGCTCAGTCAGGTTCTGTCTCGAAGCAGTGGTTGAGGAAGACTGTGTGTACCGTATGTAGCTGGGAGACGCTCCTTATAAGTATATATTCCGCAGCCTTGGGAAATGCCACCGCTTGACGAGCGACAGACAGGGCCGGTAAGGCATCGTCGCATTGATCGGCAACTTTGGAGCTGAATACAACATCGATTTGATAATGTGACTCTGGATGCATTAGGCGCTCCACAGGTCATCTATACGAGCCCAATTGTTCGTATTCTATAAGAGCAAGCCTCGTATCTGCGTTTGCGGGGTCGACGCCTTAGACACGTCCAGGGGTGCTGTATGGGGTAGCATCCCAATGCGGCATTAGTATTGACCATGGCAGTCAGCGGGCAGGGCTCAATTGTCGTCACGGTGCAGAAGTGAACCCGAATGCATCGTCAAAGGTGAAATGAGAAAAGTGGAAATATCGAGCGAGAAGATCGTATACTGCGCCGCGCCGGGTCGTCGGTGCCGTACAGTATTGATACATGCACCAACGTCAGTAAGTCCACAACTAAAGAGTTATTCAAGAGCAAAGTGCATCCTAAATACGATTATGTCACGGCGGAATCTGTCGTTGACGTTGGCGGTCTGCAGCGTATGACGCAGGGTCCCTTGCGAGGGAAGGATCCATACAGAGAGAGTTGACGTCTGGTCTTTCATGTTGTTGTCATGAGAACAATAGGAGCGCTGTGCACGCAAGGGCTCCGAGCCTCCGACCAACCCAGTCTATGCAAAAACTGGTTCGCCCATCGGACCCGCAACCCGATGGGACACTCGGCTGGACTTCTAGATCGGCTCATGATGCCGTGATTGAGATCTTGCAACCGACAATGTACCGGGCTACGTCAAAAATCAGCTACTACGCTCCAATACCCCTCTGTTCACAACTAACGCTTCAGCCTCAGAAGCATGATGTGATGCGACGTACCAAGTCGAGACCGTGTAGTCGGGGACTCGCCCTATAGATCGAGGATGCCGTGCAATGACGGACAGGCGAGGTTGAGAACCAGCCTGCAATAAAGCAGTAGCAACAGAGGTTCCTCAAGAATATCGAGGGGAAGCCACTGGTATCTAACATCATAATCCCTAGATAGGCTGGCGTTGAAGACAAGCTCTTAGGCGCTGCGCTGCGGTAGCTTGTTGTACGGCTTGAAGGCCAGCCGCCGTCGATAGATGGACATTCCGAGTAGAGATGGCGCGTCCATGAGCGGAGGACGGGTGGGGTAGTCGAACCTACCGAGGAACTCGGATGAGATTATGCTCGCGTACATGAACAACCATCTGGTATCACCACGACAAGTTGCAAGCAGCAGCGGGACATGATCGTGGAATGCTCATCTCATAGGGAGCAGCGAGGCCCTCAGTAGCATCACTCTGTTCAAGACTTGGCGGATCAGGCCCCACTGCTGTAAAACAAGTAGGTACATAAGCCGGCACCGTTTGCCGACGCTACAGTAAATGCTGCTGCCATCCGGGATACTGACATTACCTAGATTGTGGTGCTTTGAACCGTACGAAAGAAATGGTTCTTTCTCCTAGGTGCTGGGCTCTCCATCTACGAGCATGGCTATATGTTTGGCATCGGGTACTATTGATAGATGAGGTGATGAGGTACTAAGTGCTGTAGCTGTGTTTATTGAGTGTCTAAGACTTCCAGGGACCAGCGTTTCAGAAGACACAGCCGAACCGCGTGGGCTGGCTATGCTTAGGGGGAGTGTCTCGGGACCTGCCTCGGGGATAGGGTCGGAGCCTCCTCGGACAGGGTGAGCGAGCTCCGGGTATGGGAAGTTGACTCATGCCTCTCCGGACTTGCTCATATCACTTAGCATCGTATGGTGGAGATATCTTTGCTATTTGGAAAGTATTACACAATCGGTACATTGTCTGAGATTGGGCAGCGGCTCAACGTCCCATAACCCTGTCTACACCCTTCACCACGAGCCATCCGACCGTGAGGCAATGGAACCAAGAGCCAAACGCAGTCTCAATCAAAGTCTTTGCCTCATCCCGCCTCCTCCACATCCATGTCTCATTGGCAAAGATAACATCAATCCGTCCCGTGACGTCGTCCACCACCTGATGGATCTCCGAGACGATCAACCCCCGAGGGACATGTCCCTTGTACGAGGGCGGCTTCTCGATCGCTAGCTCCACCCGCTCCGAGCCCGCATCTGCCCCGGGCCCATGGTACACGACGCGGTATGCGCCGTTGACGAGATCGCCCCGCCGGAAGAGCAGGTTTCGGATCCAATCGACATCGAAAGTGAGTTTCGTCTGAGGGTCCTTGATGGCGGCACGCATCAGGTAACCTTGAGGCGTCGACACGAACGCGACCTGGGCTGCGGATGTATATGCCCTCATCAGTTCCGAGGGTCCGTCGGCGTCCGCAGCGACGTCGGTGACCGGGTACACAAGGCTCGATGCGGGTATGGGATGCGAGATGATGCGCTCGTAGGCAACAGCCTCCCACCGCGAGCTGTCCCTCACTTCGTCGGGGATGCTTGCTGGTTCTCGCAGGGGGTGGTGGTATCCGCCGTCGGCTGCCAGTTTATCGACGGCATCGCGACGTCCGGTCGTCGCGGTCGTCTTGCTGGATACCTGACGGGAGAATCTGTAGAGATATATGGCCGGTACGACTACCGGAAGAAGAAGTAGGGCGGCCTTGACGGCGCGGTCCTGTGCGAATGCCGGTGCCATGCCGGAATGCCCACGAGTATTCCGCGGGCAACGGGATCGCCGGGCGAAGTAAGGGTAAGGATAGTAGTATCGCGGGATGCCGATTGGAAATTGAGGGCAGAGGGACAGTATGATAGATATTTAGCCCAGAATTCAAATGGACGGATATGGTAGTGTGCTAATAATTGCTCCGTATACACCGTATTTCTCGGGAAACGTGGGTCCACAAGTACATGTATATACATGTACGTACCTGTATTCTCACCATGCAAATGGAGGAGCTGGCATGCTCGAAAGACACTTGTATTACAACGATGATTGCGTCCGGGTAACATTCCAAAAAGAAGCCTGTAGAATGGCTTTCGTTTCAATAAGATCAAGCCAAAGGATTACCTCGGGTCCAACCAGCTGCACAATACGATCGGATCATTGATATAGGACGGGGGTACGGCTTACGCACCCAGCGTCGTATTGCGTGTAAAGTAGCCCGAAATCTACATATAGGTAGACAAGATACTGTATAGGGAAGTTGGCAACATGAACGCAGCAAGCCTATTATTGGAAACTTTCAACGTTCCCCCTTTTCAGCTCTTGCAGATCACTCCGCGAACAAGAAAACAAACATGAACTCTACCCCGTCTAGCACCCTCAGCCGCAGCGGTAGCCCAGGTCCTATTCATCAGCCTCCTCTGAGCGTTATTATAAAGCCGGTGACACCGTTCTGTGGAGGATTTCTGGCCAATCTTCCTAAACCACAAAGTCCAATACAATCGGGGTCTTCGTCCATGCCGTTGAGTTCAAGCTTACAAGCCATCCGTACAACATAACTCAACACCGATATGCGGCTTGTTCAGTTGGGCGGGCTCACCGCCGCCAGCTTTCTCTTGGCCGCCCAACCCGTCCTCGCCGCTGAACCGGATCCGGTGTTGGGGAAGCCCGTCTTCAACAACCCGGCCGGCGCCGAGGAGGAGCAGTACACCATATTCCAGCAGCTGGCCCGGATCATCGACCGGGTCCCGGCGGGCGAGTACATCGAGCTGTCATGGTTCCAGTTCCGCGCCGAGTACACGACCGACACGGCCAGCAAGCCCAACATCCCGCTGCGTCTGGCCAGGGCGCACCAGCGCGGCGTCGAGGTGCGGGTCGTGCTGGATAACAACAAGGACGACGGCTTCTCCAACTCGGATCTGTACGCGTACCAGACCCTTGCCGAGGAGCTCGGAACTGACGACGGAGCTGCGTCGTACATCTTGCTGTGTCAGGACAAGCAGGGCTGTATCGCCAGGCGCGCGCTCGGAGATGTCAACGCGTACAATCACAACAAATTTCTGATTGCGAGCGCGATCGAGCTCGACAACGCCACCGTGTCCAATGTCGTCTTCCAGTCGTCGGGCAACCTGGGCGAGTGGGATGCCCACACCTCGTGGAACAACGCCATCACCTGGGCCGAGGACAAGGTATCCTTCGACAACTATCACAAGTACTTCGGCGACCTCCGCGACCACCGCGACGGGCCAGGGGATGACGATTACTACTGGGTGGGGGACGGCGAAGGCGTGTACAAGACTCATTTCTTTCCACGCAAGGAGACAAACGGCGACCCAAACCAGGCATCCACGGACACGGTAGTTAGCATTCTGGACGCCGTTACGTGCTCGTACAAAGGCAGCGACGGCAAGACGCACCAGACCGACGTCCGCGTCCTCATGTGGATCTTCACCCGCCGCGCCGTCGCCGAGAAGCTGGCCGCCCTCACCCGCGCCGGCTGCTGGGTCGACATCGCCTACGCCCAGATGAGCGATGCCGTCGCCTCTGCCCTCAAGAATACGGGCGGCAAGAAGATGGGCCTGACAAAGTGCGCCGTCGACTGGGAGGGCCGCAATCTGCGCCCCCATTCCAAGTACATGCTCATCGACGGTGCGTATGACGATGACCAGATCCCGCGCGTGTACACGGGGAGCCACAACTTTGCCCTGAGCGCGCTGCGGAATGCGGACGAGGCCTTGGTACGGATCCGGAGTCCGGAGATACACGAGGCCTACCTCAAGGAGAACTTTTATACGGTTCGGGATACGTGCAGTGGCAAGACTCCCCCTTAAACCAGTGCTGGGAAGAAAGTACCAATAGGGTTATGGCTTGTACAAAGTGTAAACAAGAACTTGCCGCTACCGCCGCCGTAATAATACATTATAACAACATAATGCGGCATCCCACGTCATTTAGATCCCGTGGGGCCGAAAGCATCCCAGGCCGGAGAACAGAACGCCTCCGCATAACCTAGGAAAGGAATAATATAACAAAGTGCCTGTGAACCTATACGCTGTATGCGTATCAAAGCAAACAATCCTGACCTTCTAACACCTGGGGTTCACCTTCCTCCGCTCTCGAAGCTCACGGTGCAGCGTCCAAGGCTGGGCCCGTGGAGTCGTCCCCACCACCCTCGGTCGATGGGTTTGCAAGGCCGAGAGCAGATACTGTAAACTTCTTGGCCATCTCGCGGCTAGCGCTGTCTTTATGTATCTCCTTCAGTGTGGTGTTCATGCTCTCTAGAATGGGCACAATGGCCTGGAGGAGTCGGTGCTCGGCCTCCTGGTCGGAGCTGCTGCTGCTGCTGCTGCTAATGGCCTTTTGGTCTCTTGTTTCAGTGGCGGGCAGCACCTCCTCGCCGTCGCTCGAGGCGGCTTCGCTGGTGGCAGCGTTGGCATTGAGTGTCCTCAGCGTGCTGCGACGGTGATCTTCGCGAGGCTGCTCATTCGTGTCTTCCTCGGAACTGGACACCGTCTCCCTGTGGGGCTTACCAGTGGACATGTCCGTAGAACCGCTGGTAGCCTCAGCCGACGCCCCTTTTTCTAGTCGCTCCCGCCGCATCCGATCCTTCAGAGCCGCCATCCGCCAATCCTCGGCCGTCTGCTGCTGATGCGCAGTCAGCCACTCAGTCTCCTTGTCCTTGAGGCTGCGTGTCTGCCGACTCTGCTGCGGAGACCGCCCCCAGGAATGATGAATGGTGGATGGCGGAGCTGAGCTTGGCTTGGATCCCGGCAGACTCATCCTGGCCGATGACGGGTCAGGAGAGATGGGAGGCGTGGGGATGTGTGGAGAACTGTTGCGCTTGGATTGGGCATCAGTATTGACAGACAATTCCAGTGGGTTCTTAGCCACCCTGATGGGGAGAGGCCGTTGTCGCATGTTCGATTTGCCATCTGGCCTGAGAGCGGACCGAGGTGGTACGCTGGGAGGCGATGGGCCGTTGACTAAGAGAGATAGTGGGCGCAAGGTGGATGATGGCGAACGAGCTTCGATGTTGGCCACCGTCATAATCGGAGACATGGTCAAAGTAGGCAGTGTCGGGGATGGTGGACGTCCAGGGTCGTCCGGTGGGGTTTCCTCCACCATGATCGACGAGAAGGTCCATTGGGTGGGTGTAGGAGCAGTCGGCGTCACGGGTGTGGTTGTTTCCTCGACCGTTTCTGGGATATACTGTGCCATCTCTGCTGCCGATGGTCTCTGAGAGAGGTGGTCCGATGTTCCTTCGTCTGCTTTCGTTGGGGTCGCCGTAGCTGGTGACCTGGTGGCAAGAGGGGACGAGCCCCGGGATGCCTTGCGGGAAGCGTGTGGTGCTCCTGTCGAAATGTGAGGAAACCACCCGAGGACGGGAGAGTCGACCGAATCTCCAACGAGACCCGGGCGGTTGATTTTGAGGCCGTTGGCCTTGGATGCGTCGAGGTCCCGCTGCAGCTTCTCGCGGACTCGGGCCCTTCGCGCCATCCTTCGCTCAGCGAGACTGGCCGTGGTGCTGCTCGTGCCCGCAGAGGAGACGGACCGCGTCGAGCAAGCCGTCTCTGACCTCCTTCTATCCACACTGCGATTCAGAGACTCGGAGGAATCGTGAAAGGTTCCGTGTTGTTTCCAGTAGGTCTCGTCGGTAGCTGTCATGTCGCTGGCGGCTGTCGTATCGCTGTGTAATGAGTAACGGTGGCGGTCGCTGACGGTGACGGATTGTTCAGACGAGTCGATTGTGCTGACGATGGACTGGCGTTGAGATTTTGTCTCGTCTCGACTCGAAGTTTCGTGTGACAAAGAGCGCTCTGGCTCTGGCCCACTCTGTTCATGGGAGGACGTGCCAGGGCAGAGTGCGTTGTTGGCTGTAGGCAATGGCGTCTCTTGATTAGATGGGGTAGCTTGTGCGACCGTCGAGACGACCGAACCTCCCTCAGCGGTATCAGCTCTACCTGCGAACGATCTCGGGGACATGTACGACGACTCAAAGGCCCCATCAGACTTGTGGTGTTTGAGCGGCGGCCGTGCTGGGCGCATGATGCGCTGATCCAGATTGGACAATGTTGGCGACATGACCGAAGAGCAACCTGTTGATGGCGGTGTCGCGAGGCTCCCATGGGGACTGGGGTTGGTATAAGATATGCTGTTGCTAGCCGAGTGCGAGCGAATACTCTCCGGCGGCGAAGGGAATGTCATGGCGGCGAGCATGTTCGGGAACCCCGGCGAGTCGGGTTGTATTTCAGTCTCGGGCACTGCCAGTGTTCGGTTGACAGAAACATCGGCTGGCTTCTTTTGCATATTTGAAAACCTCGATGTCGTTCGCACAGGATGACGGATGTTAGGGAACATGGAGGGCTGTTGCGCTTTGCCATTGTGCGATTGTGGAGAGGTCGCACAAGAAGTACCAGCGCTGTGCGGTCGGAGCACTACAGACGGAAAGCTGGAGTTCTGCGAATGCGCGGGAGGTGGTGTGGCCGGACAGGAGTTCAAAGGGTCGGTGGTTGGGTTCGGGTTTGGGGACGAGGACGATGATTGTGTCGTGGGATCTGCTTTTATCGCCGGGGTGCTAGCATCGTGGTCGTCTCCGCTAAGTTCCGAGGCAACTGGTGATAGCAGCGTCACCACCGAGGGTTTGGTTTTGTGGGCAGGACTCGTGATTCTCTTCTCCTGGGCGGAAATCTGGGAGCCAGAGTCCGAGTTCTGCTCCTCGAGCCACTCGTCCACAAGCTTGAGGAAGGACCTCACGCCCGGTTCGGCTGTCGACACCCTGATGGACAGCTGGTATGGGTTCTTCTCCAGTCTCGATGAGGACCGAGACACGACGGCTGCCAAATCCCCTGTTCTTGAGGACCTCTCCGACCTGAAGGCCTGGGTATTAGCGCTCGACATGCTTGCGGCCCTCTGTACGCCGCCTGATGAACCCGGCTGTGGCGACTCCTTTTCACTCGCGCCAAAGACAGGAGTCATTTGCGACTGCTGCAGTGCTGAGCGTCGAGATTGAAGCGAGGGCCGTCTCTCGCCGGTGCCACTGACATCAGGTACGGAGATAGCCATGTACGGGTGACCCGCGGCCGTTGTCTTGAGCACGGTGCTGTCCCTCCGCTGCAGGGAACTCGACCGAGCTTTGCCCTTGTTTGACCTCCGCAGCGACCGGAGCGACCACCTCTTATTCTCTCCTGACGCCGACTTCCCAAAACAGTTTTCGGCCGAAGAGGGGTGGTTCGAAGTTGGTGGACGTGTATTTCGGAAGAATTGCGCCAGGTCCCGCAGTGTCTCCCTATCGACCTGCTCGCGGGCCATATTGCAAAACACTTCGTCGGGGTCTTCGCCCAGCCCCCTCTCGGTGGTGGCAGACTGATAGATGTCCATGGTCGATGCCGCACGGGGGATGGCAGCCCGCTTAGTCTCATCGCTCCTTGGAAGGTCGTGGACGAACTTGGCCGGCGCGGTGCTGTCGGAGAGCGACCGCGCCCGGAGATGGGGCTGCGTCATCGTCATGGTCGCAGAGATGGAGTGACGATCTAGGCGCATTATCGATGTCTCAAAATAAGCATTGTCGCAACTGTGGTTCAAGTCAGTATCCCACCCCTGGGTTTGCCAGGCTGGCTCACTTACAGGTGGATCAGGATTGCCGGCGAGGACAATTCATCCTTTCGCGCCGCGCGAGACCGCAGAGAAATGTGATATCACAAGTCGTCATGTGAGTTCGCGTGATGGTCATGCCCGGAGTGCGAGAAGAAGATGGCGTGAGATGATCACTGGAGGAAGAGCAACCGAGGAGGCAAGAAGCACTGGCGCAGAGGTGTACGGAGTATGGGGCGCCAGGCGGCCAAAGTGGCAGCGAGGAGGCAGCTCGAGGAGTTTTCAACGAGCTCTGGGGACGCTGGCTCAAAATCGTCCTCTTGCTCCACGTTCGAATAGACCAACGGCAATATGCGCCACATGGGCCCTCTGGCTCGCAGCCCCAACCCGCCGAATCGAATCGGCGGGACAGCTCAGCGAATCGATCACTTGTGATAGCACCCCGGCTCAAGACCCATGTGGGGACATCACATCGAAAAGCAAGGGTCGATGATGAGATCGGCGACGCTATTTCCCGGCCTGTCGAGATATAAGATTAACCGCCCCCCCTTGAGGGTTTGCCAGCCGAGAAAACCAAGTATTCACCATCGTTGAGCGCGGCGTGCTTGTCGCTCGTGCAAACGTCCGACGGCAGCTTCGGTTCGGTTGTGTTTGCTGCCGCCACGGCTTTGGCGGCATTCGTTCTATAGCGACCCCGCAATTCATCAGGGTTTCGCACTCCTGTCTGCCGCCTTGTGGGGACGTTGCGGAGCGCCGAGCTTCTGGAGTCTGTTCCGACTCCTCTGACCCGCGTCCGATGATGGAGTTAGCGCTGAGCTGATATGCAGGTACGGCACGGCACAAGAGAGATGTGCTGGTGGTGGGTTGAATGCACAGCGAGGGGCTCGCAAGCCCGTCCCGTCGGCAGGCTACAGTAGCCAAAAGAGAAGGGTTCGCGTTATCGTCGTCAGGGCTGGTGGGGAGGATCGTCCGACATGGTTTACAGTATCCGTACTCATAGTGGACATAAGTACCGCTGATACAGTATACCTGGTACGTACCTGCGACAGAGATGGACACGAGGGTATTCACCCGTCTATCGGTGGTGTTGGGCCAGGTGTACACTTGTGGGCGTGGAATTGGCCCGGGGATGTTGGGAGGATTTAGGAACAGTGCTGCAGCGTACCTAGGGTAGGGTTTGCTGCGAGGTGGATGGATCAGCACCAGTTGGCAGGGTGCACACTCCCGCGGGCGAAATTGGTGGCGCCACGCATTACCCGTTTGGGAGATCGGGAGAGGAGCCGCCCAAGAGCCGCCCAGGAGCCGCCCAGGAGCCGCCCAGGAACGGCCCAGGAACGGCCCAGGCACAGCCCAGGAACGCGCACAAGCCCAAATGACCTCGGGAGTCGGGACTCGGGAGGTACACAAGTCAATGACGCGCATTCGTAACATGCAAACGCGACTATTACAAACGGGACAACAGCGTCCGCCTTACAGACCACCAACGACCTTTGTGGTGTAACAACATCTGCATTGCCCCCGTGACGAGGACGACATTGCCAATTGAAGCTTGGTTCCTGTTGTCAGAAATATGAAGTCATGAACCTACACAAGAGAATGCCGATGAGGCTGCTGAGGCAGAAAACATCCATTGGCAGTCGTCCTCGACACGAGATAGCGACAGCAGAGGCGACATGACGGCTATTGTTCCATTGGCGTCTCCTACAGGCAAGCCCGCGAGTTGCTTGGCTATGGACTGTACATCGTGCCCAATCCACGCCATCCACTCCCCTCCTGCAACGGGGCGACGAGTCTCAGAACTCCGTTGTTAGGCTCACCTCCAGCGAAATTAATGCCAGCGTGTAAAGCTGGACCCGCACACTGTTTTCATGCTTATTACATGTTCTGAATCAGAAAACGAGGGCACCAATTCACCTTGCCCTCTGTTGACGTCGCCGCTTGCTATGTCCACGACCTTGACGACATTCACTCCTCAGCGAGCCAGCGCTTGGGAACTGGAGCAAGTCAAGCGGTGACTTCAGTATGCACGGTTATCTAACGTTAGTTGTTGCATCGATGTCACAGACAGGGTTTCAAACCCACAAGTCAAGAACCTAGTACTAACGTCGTCCCTGTTATCATATCCTCCTCTAAATTGTTGTTTCCACGCATGACCCGTAACGGGGAACTTAGATCTTACAAGATGTCACCTTCACATCCTCAAATCGATCAACCTTGCCCTTGATGCTGCCCAGGGCGTCGAGGTCCTTCACCGACATGTCGCGCTTTGCCTTGGCCGCCCTGCCCCAGCCGCCACGTCCCAGGCCCGCACCGGCCAGGGCCGTAAAGATGGCGGCAAAGGCGTTGTCTGGATCCTCGACGACGCTGTACGTCAGGAGGCCGGCCTCGGCCGTCGCCCCGAGCATGCCGAGGATGGAGCGGGCGGTGGTCAGGCCCACGGCGCCGGCGGCCGAGCCGACAAAGGGGATAAAGAAGAGCAGGCTGGTGACGAAGGACATGATCATCTCATGGCGCTCGGCCTTCTCGATCTCTTCAGCCTTCTCGGCGACCTTGGCCATGCTATCGACGGCTACCTCCACGCTCAGGGAAGGAAGCATTGCCGCGTCGACCAGGTCAGCCGGATCCTCGAGGTCGTCGTAGTCGGCAATGGTA
The DNA here is from genome assembly GCA_000769265.1 of Hapsidospora chrysogenum ATCC 11550. Lineage (NCBI taxonomy): Eukaryota > Fungi > Ascomycota > Sordariomycetes > Hypocreales > Bionectriaceae > Hapsidospora > Hapsidospora chrysogena. Next base: position 91,839 of record JPKY01000051.1, read on the forward strand.
ATCAGCGCATTGAGCCGTGCCAGCAGATCTCGGGACTTGTCGTACGAATCTCCAATAATGTCCTTGGGGTTGGAAACCTTGATGTTGTCGGCGGCCTCTGGATAGTTCCAGTACCAGTAATCGTTTCTCCTCTGGCACTCGCGGATGTCCTTGCCAGCGTATTGGCAGCCGTTGTTGACAAAGACATGGGTGTCGCCAAACTCGATCCAGTCCTCCTCTATGCCGTAGTCGTCGTAGATGGCCTTGTAGAACTCGTCCTTCTTCTCCAGCGTGAACGTGGTGTTCGGGGCCGGGTCACGCGTCATCCAGTCCCCAGTCTCGCCGTTCTTGTACTCTGTCGGGCACGTAATCTCGAAAGTGCCGTGGCCGCTCTCGCAGTCTTTAGAGTCATCGCAGTTCTTAATATCATCTTCGTCGCAGAAATAGCGGCAGGTCCCACAGCAGTTTCGATGACCCGTCTCCTCGCACTTGAAGTAGTCGCCAGCTTTCCCGTTGCCCATGAAGGCGTTGATCTGGTCCGGCACCTGCCTCCTGACGTAGGCCTCAAACGTCTTGAACTTGTCGTCGTAGCCGTCGTCCATGAGGTCGTTGTACTTCTTCAGCGCGTCCCCCATGATCTTGGCTTCCACTTTTGCCATGTAGATGTACATGCAGTGAGCTGGGATCCTGTCCTTGCGGTCCTCAAGGGCGCCGAGCGAGTTGTAGCTGGCGTCGCACCGTTTGTAGAAGCCCGTGTCGATCTCGTACTCGTAGTCGAGTGGAAAGTCGCCAGCGGGTCCACCGCCAAGCCCGCTGCCACTATATATCGGTTAGTACGAGTACTGAGCACGTAGTAGTGAGGAGGGGGGAAGAATAAGAGGAGCCGTACTCGTGGAACTCGAGCAAATCAACCGCCCAATCAGTCGTTCCCGCCATATTGTACGACGCATAGAGCTCTTCCCGGTCCGACTTGATCGAGTCGTTCATGTACGCCACCCACTCGGTGTCATTGTAGACCAGAATATCTGATCCAGCACTGACCCACTTCCTGTTGATGTTGCCGGTGTCAATGATTTCTTGGATCTCGGCGTTGGAGATGTACCCAGCCGTCTTTGTGCAGCGGCCGGCGAGGGCGTTGGACTCTCTCGGAGTCCCTGTAAACTTGCACATGGGTCCATCACAGCCAGCTTCGGCCATCTTGAAGGAGCGGCCGTAGCTGGCGACGCCGACAACCACCTTGTTGGAGGGCACACCGGCCTTTGTGATCATGGCTAGGGCGTCCATTGTTTCCGTCTCGTTCACGTGGGAGCGAAGACAGTTTCCAGTAGGGCAGCCCGAGGACGTCCACTCGTTATCGTAGTCCCACTGGCCGTGCAGATCGTAGGTCATGTAGATAATGTAGTCGAGCGCCTTGCCCATCTTGGCGACGGGGAAAGCCTTGAGGTACCAGTAGGAAGCTGGAGCTGCGAACGACACCGAGTACTTATCGCCAACAGAGTCTTTGATGTCCTTCAATAGCTGATGATAGTCTTCTCCGGCGTCGGGGTCACCTTCAGGGATGCCAGGGATATCAGGAGCCTAGGTCGTTTCGCCACTTTCGTGTCAGCCGTGCCCCTGTGAAGGTAGACGCACTACATGCATGTGCACTTACTCCTGGATACTCCCAGTCGAGATCAACGCCGTCGAGCTTGTGCTCGTCCAGGAAGTCAACAATGTTCTTACGGAAGATGTCGCGATTCCCCGGCTTAGCAGCTTCCCGCAGGATGTTAAAGGTCTCAGGTTTGGTGCTAAAGTCCCAGCCGCCAAACGAGACAATTCTCTGAATCCCCGTCATGTCCTTGAACATGTCGAACTGCTCCTTTGCACCGCTAACGTCGACTACAAAGTCCTCGGTGACGTTGGCAAACGACCAGTGGATATGCGTGTACTTGTCGGTATCGATCTGGTCGACATCCATGGTCAAGCACTCGCGGTTAACGTTCCAAGACTCAAAGTAGGCGACTCGAATCGTCTTCTTGGGCGGGTCGCCTTTCACAATCTCTCTGCCACAGCTGGCGATGCCTGCCTAATGTTAGTTTCTACCCCATGTCTGGGGGAACATAGTGGGCGAGGAAGCGGAATGGATCCGGTTAGATGCAAACATGAAGTAACGTACATCCATTCTCGCCCGGCTTCGAGGTGCCAGGTGCACCAGTTTCGGACTCGGAAGGCACACAGAAGTCGTCCGTGAAACCACACATGCCCCAGACGTTGCAGCAGACATTGAGAGGGCAACTGTTAAGCTCAGCCCATTCATCACTGTTGCTGCCCTTGGGCATCTCGGTGCCAGGCACAGTTGGACCACACTGAGCATTCCCGACAGGGGCCGGGAAAGGGGGCGTTCCTTTGCTCAGACAGATGACACTGTCTGGCCAGAGCGTGCCACACCCGTTCCAGCCCCAGGTCTTCTTGTTGAACTCCTCAATGTCCTTCTGGACGAGGCCGTGGGCGGCAGCAATGGCGGAACAGCCGTCATCCTTCTTGATGGTGTACTTCGCACACGACCCGTCCGGGCCCGGCTTGGGTCTCAGATCGGGCAGCTTGCCGCGGGTGCAGCACACGGCCTGCCCGACGGCCAGAGTTGAGCAAAAGTCCTTGTCGTTCTTGTGGAGCTCGGTGAAGTCTGCCGGCGCCAGTTTACACTTTGACGCCAGAGATTGGCAGCCGTCGCCGCTCTTGACACTGATGGTGTCGCAGGTGCCGTCGGGGTTGGCCGGGGGGATTGTATCGGGCAGCTCGCCTGAGGAGCAACAGACCTTTTGGCCAGGGACGAGCGTAGAGCAGAAGTTGGACCCAGGATTGTACCTTTTCAGTTGAGACTCGCTGATGCCGCACCGGTCCGCCAGCGCCCAGCAGCCGTCGCCCGCCTTGACAGTTGTCGTCTTGCAAGTAGCGGCACGCGTGGCGATACGCGGCTTTCCCCATATATGGGCAGGGTCACGGGACGATGCTGTGCTGGTGCTGGTTCTGTTGATGGAGTGCCCAGAGCCCGCCCTGGTGATGGCTGGAACTCGGATAGTGACGGTCGTCCAGTCTGGGTTGGCGTTGGTCTCGGCCGAGACGCAACGTCCGTCTGCCCACGTCTTGACGGCATCTTGGACCAGAGAAAGGTCCTCAGCGCTGGCCGCGATGATACCGACGGCATAGTCGGCACCGCGCTCCCCTTGCTCGCAAAGTTGAACGAGGGTGGTCCTGGAGATGGAATTCTTCTGTGCGTGGTCTAGGAACTTGTTCAGGACCTCGGCGGGCACACCATGCTGGTGAAGCTCGAGTCCTGCGAAGAGACCAATGACAGAAGACTGAGAGTATGCAAAACTCAGGAGGTTCTCAGTGCAAGACGGCTCCTTGGCGCCGAGCGAGTTGAGCAGCTGATTCCCTGCCGCCAGGAGGTGCTCGCTGGCGAACCTGCTGCTGCTGCTGCTGCCTCTGGGAGAGCTAAGCTCCCCCATAGAGACGGAGGTCTCGATTATGGCATGGTTGGGCGTTGGGCATATGGCAGCAACATCCTTGTCTTGCACGAAGGCGTCGTGTTGGGAGTCGAATTCGGCTCTGCATGCTCTGATGGCAAGCGGCCTGGGGGTACCGTCCTCATCCACATTCTGAACAGCCACGTCCAGCATCATGGTCTGGTTGCAGGCGGCCAGGTCAGCGGCGTCGGCGAAGAGGAAGGATGCCTTGCTCGACCTGGAAGACAATGCCTCCTGGCACGGCGGAGGACACGACTCCATGGCGTCCCCTGACGTCCGGGTGTGTGCGGCTCGCCATCCTTCGAGGCTGTCGTGTGCGGCGCGCTGGTCCTGAGCAGTGGCTGGCCGTGACAGAAACAGAGCCGCGGTCAGCCCCAGGCGTAATGAGGCTATCATGATGGCCTGCCCCTGTGGGAATGTTGAGGGAGTAATGGAGAAGCGGGAGAGTAAAGGGAAGACACGAAGAACAAAATGCAAGATATAACGGGCGGGGGCAAAGACCCTGAAGAGTAACACGTCTTCCGGGTAATGTCTTATACCAAGCGTCTGAAAAGCGGCAATAGACGGTACTCAAGGGAAACGAGGGTGAGCCGGGCACAACATGTAACTAAAATGTAAGCAACCACTACTACTAAGTATCCAACAACAAGGCAATGGCGGGCGCCAGAACCCCATGCAATAACATGAACTCAAGGCTAGCCGGCGCTTCAGAGTCGGTGCTCGTAAAAGAATCACCGCTCGCATTGGCGCCCCATGCGACGGTCCATGATGTTGGGGTAGACCGGCACGTCTGGGAGGTGGGGGCTGCTCTCAGTGCTACCTACGAATACTAGCCAGCAGTCAACCTATGCCGCTTCCCTACATGCACATGTAAAGTACCTGTATTCATCTCCGAGATCAGGACATGGTCAGGTACCCGGAGTCTAGACACCCACACCCGCGCCTCAACGGGCGCTAGAGCCGAGAGCGCACGCGACAAGGTAGCACAGCAAGTTCGAGATGGCCCAAGTCTACCTACTTTATTAGGTTAAACACAGGTTACATGTATGTACCGAAGTGGCACAGGCTGACTGCTAGTACATGTAGTCGGTCTACAGGGTCCGTCCGGGACCTCTTGGCTGCTTGGCGTCAATCGCTCGGTGTTGTCGGCAGGTATGAATCCGAGTACCCGGGGAAAGACTCACGACTAAAATCCCGGCCCGCATAGAGTATCCAGACTCCTACCTTACCTACATGTAATTATGCAGAGGCTGCCTTCATCCTAGGGCTGAAGAAACGCCCCACACACCCTTCGGCGCTTGCCTTCCATACATGTACATGGATGTATGCATGCCGATCACGTACACTGTGTACAGCATATGTAGAGAACAGCACATGGGACTCGCAGAGTATTACAACGCAGCTTTGCAGGCCTACTCCGCCGCCGCTTGGGCAAAATGACCTCGGACATAGGCATTCGTTGGTTTATTGCCGATACTAGCTTGGTATAATATTCGAGGCATTGGTAAAGATTAGGGGGTACGTAACTCTATTAGTAGCCCCAGGACTTATATGGTAGGTAGCGAAATTATACATGGCCGGTCACTCGCCCGAATAGGAAAATACTATACAAAAGTCTCAGACTTTCCCGGGGGGATTTGAAAGTCGGATACATGTATCTAGGCTGCCTATGTAACATTGTATCCACATTCGCTTCACAGATTCATCGACTGTGATTGCTGCATGAGTAGAAAGGACTGGCCTGCATTGCCCACCGTCGTCTCATATCATCGCTGTCCCCCTACTCTTCTCCTTGGCCTTGGCCCATGGCTCGTTGCCCCTACTCTTTTGCGTCTTTCATTCACTGTCTTTCCTCAGCCCTTCTCCCCCACCAGGCACGACCGCCGCCATGAGAGCCACACTGCTGCTAGAGCTCGTCCTATTCATCACCGCTGTCTGGGCTGGTGGTTACCAGGGTGTTCTGGAGCGCGTCATGCTCTACTACGCCTATGAGATTGACGGCCTCAACCCCGAGGCAGATCGAACCATTGGCTTCGCCTGTAAGGGCACATTCAACACCGCAACGGGCGAATGCCCCGGCGGTTGGCAGAAGCCCAAGTCGAAGGGCTCCAGAGCCAACATCAACGAGCTCCTGGCTCCTCTGAGCAAACTGAACCCCAACCCCAAGAAGCCATTTGGCAGAGATAGCACCGGAGGCGTCGTGCCGCTTGCAGACGGCGCCAAGGGTCTCGACCCCCAAGAGACGGCCAAATACCTCTATCCCGAGATCCTCAAGGCGACAAAGAGCAATGCCTATCCCGACGGCAGGGTTCCCAACCCGCCCCCTTACAAGATGATGAAGGGGGCCACGGACAACTACGTCAAGTTCCTAAGCGACGTTGGGAAAATGGTGCAGAAGACGTCCAAGCGGGGTGACAACTATGAAAAGCACAAGGCTCTGTTTGAGGGTTTCCAAAAGGTCAACGCCCAGATACTTGACGCGCGGAGGGGCGATCACGGGCCTCATCAGATCAAGGGCATCAAAGACAAACTGGCTGGCAGTGGCGTCACGGTCAAGACAAGGACCGTAGGCGGTGGCACCAACCCGGCCACCGGCGGTGCGTGGGAGGAAGTCGACTGGCGCAAGACCATCGCCGATGGAGTGACCGACACGGGCAAGAGTAGAGAACAAGTGGCCAAGATTGTCGAAGCCGCCGCCGAGGACTTTTACACGAACAATGGCCCGGCCAGGGAGCACAAGCCGGTCATAGACGCTACGCGACGGACAAACGAGAGGATGAACCACTGCGGTCGCTAAGAAGCGCTCCTTTGTTTAATTCATGTATCTATCTGCTTCCTATACTACGAGTAGTACCTAGTCAAACCCGAACTTGTTCAATCTATCTCGTGCATTTGTGCCATGGTGAGGTGCGAGGTATCGTCGAGCGCATACTCAATCTCGTCCGAGAGCTCGTCCGGGTCGGGAGGGTTTCCCTCACTGTCAAACGAGAAGAACATCCGCCAGTCACCCACCAGTTTCAGCTGAGGGCCAGTGAGCACGAGCCCAGACCCCTCGTCGACGAAGGTGATGTTTTCTCTAGGGCAGTGCCCAAAGCCCCAGTCCGCGAAGACATCCCCCCATAACAGGCCTCCGGGGCCTAGCACAACCTGGATTTCCCTCAGGTTCACAAAGTCATCGAGGATACGCAGCGCACCATGGTTGGTGGCCGACTCGTACCAGTCGTGGTCGTCATCGGTCCGAATATGAAGCCGCTGAACGTCGGATCGGTGGGAGACAATATCTGCAATAGAGCCGAGGCTCGAGACGCAGAAGATGTCGAGATCAAAGTTGACCCACGTCCAGCGCGGCTCGGTGCCGGCGGTGAAGGCCCGCTGGTACGGCGCATGCCGGCGAGACTCGCGGCATGCGTGCATGAGTGCCGGGGGCCGCGTCGATGTGGTTTCAAACAGGACGTCTTTGTCGAGCTGGCGCTGCTTCTTGCTGAAAGTCCCCTCGCTCCTCTTCACGCGCACCTTGGTGATGCGGCGAGGCTCTGCCGCCAAGCTCCAGATGTGAGAGCGGAGCTCGTAGGGGAGGCTGGCGAAGGACATTGTCGGAGATTGCGGGCATGCCAAGGGCGCTTAGGATCCGACGTGCGTGGGGATGCGGCTGGTCGACCGTCGACGAATGTGCCGGAGAAGAAAATTGGAAAATTTCCACAAGTTGGATGGAGGTGGATGAGTGGTCGTGACCGGGCAACTTGAAGTCCGTTGCGGGCATCCAGCGGCTGCATGTGAGCGGCGGAGCGGCGGAGCCATGCACATGCACTGAGCGTGCCTGGGATGAGCGTGCCTGGGGTAGGTACTAGTAGTCTCCATTAACGGGACCGGACCACACTGCCTGGTCAGAAAGGAAGGAGCGAAGCAGCCTGAATGCGTAATTTAAGACTCGACGCGAGCCTCGGGCCTGGACCTAGTCACGAAGAACCGAGAAAAATCATCATCATTAGCCTCAATACAATTCAGCTGCCTTTTTGACCCTATCATTACCTGTATTTCTCTGTTTTTGGCTGCCACAGGTACCGGTTCGGAGTACTTCCAGAAGTTCCAGTTACCTGCGTACATAAGTCAGTAGTTACTATTACCTAGTAATTAATAGGTAAGTATGTAGGTAGTTATGTAAACAATGCCCCACTCATTGCGGGGCCGCACCACCGCTGCAGGCGTAAGTGGCTTGACGTTTGTTGCAAGGGATCGCCGGGGGCGGGGCGAGGCTACGGACGGACATTAGTTGGATTTGCATGTCAAAAAAGGGTCCCGTCTGATCCCTTGGCAGATCCGGAGGTACACAGTGTACACAGTGCCTTGCCTATATGGGACAATGCCCGCGAGACAAAAGTGCACGACCGGGCGAGACGCCTGCGCCAAGATATTAAGAACCGAGGACAAGGCTGGAAGCCAAACCGTACATTGTATATACTTGGAATTTTCGCTCTCCACTCAGTCCACTGCACGTAAATGTCTGGTAGTAACGTGGTATTGATTTCTTCTAGAACATCACGCGACTAGTCAAGAGTCGCGCTGGCTAATAGTCTTATCCCTGACCGGCGCTCCGAGAGTAATAACTGGTCCCCCCTCTGGTCTTTACACTCTCCCACATGCGCATAGCAGCTTGACCTCACGCTGCCCACACCTCAGCCTCCCAATACCTTGATCCTCTCCCTCTCCTCACCTCGCACCTGTCACCCCCCATCATAAGGCGGGAAAAGAGAGGACGATAGCAATCAAACATGAAGCCCGTCTCTACCACCGCCTGCCGCTCGGGCTTCCTGGCAGCACTCGTCCTGGCTCCTCTCCTCTGCGCTGCCACCCCGAAGCCGGTCTACTCTTCGGACCCTGAAACCATCGACAGCTGCATCGACTGGTGGAACAATGGCGACGACAGCACTTCCTGCGAGTACGTCAGGAAGTTATTCGGCATCACCCCGGAGCAGTTTCACGAATGGAACCCGTCCGTCAGCGTCGACTGCGAACCATGGCGTTTCCCCCTCTCGTATTGCGTGTCCACCAGTGACCGCGAACCACCTCCAGATACCAGCACCACAACAACTCCAGTCCCCACCACGACCACCACCACCACCACCAGCAGCTCGCATGTGCCCTCTCCGACGTCCTGGAAGCCCAGGGGCTGCTACCCGGACGATGACCCCGAGTATCCTGTCCTGGAGCACATGGTGAGCGAGGAAGGAGGCGACTCATCCCTCGACATTGCCAGCTGCGAGGACGCGTGCTGGGAGGCCTCCGTCAACGGCACCGTCCTCTACGCTGGTGTCAAGGCGGGCAACCAGTGCTGGTGCAGCAGCTTCATCGGCGGAGAGTCGGCCAGCGACCAGGACAAGTGCGACGTGCCGTGCAGCGGCAACAAGGAGGAGATCTGCGGCGGCGAGGACCACATCAACGTCTTCGAGCCTATCACTACCGGGGGTCCTGGCTCTGAGTCTGGGATGCCTACTCAGACCTCTTCATCTGCTATTGAGACGGAGACCGACTCCGGGGCTGCGCGTAACCGGCCCTTTCTCTAATTTTTACTATTTATACTACCGTTATATCTATCTATCGTTCCGTATACCTTTACCTATGGCGCCTTTATATACCGAATCCGAAGCAGGTCCCCACTAGTGAGACCACAAATGTAGTTTATAAACAAAGGAAGAATATGGTTCGCTGTCGCGATTTTGGAGAATTGTAAATTAGTGTGTAGCTTGCCGATCGAACATGTCGTGTAAGTCATGTGGTGAGGAGATGCTTCCTCTCTGCAGCACTGCCAAGCTGCAGGCCCATTGTTGTTGGTTCTATGTCATTGGGTTTTGCCCCCCCCCATCAGTCCTGTTGGTTGTCCAACCTGTTTCACATTTTCCCACTTCCAAACTTCCAACATCAAATCCAACCGATTTTCACCATCCATGTGTGGGGAAGCGCGCCCAAAAAGTCGACAAACTGTTGCCCCTCAGCACGAGGTGCCGGTGCTCTTTATCCAAATTCCACTTCATCATAATTTCAACGTCACTGGCATAGACTGGTCTCATTGGCTTCACATTCCCCAACTCCAAGGCAACTAGTTGAAGCGCACCCGGAGTTCCTCCATCTAAACCTCCCCACCGCCACCATTCGCACCACGTCTTCCGTTAACCATGGAGAATCACCAGGGGATAAACCATCCGCCAGCTTCACTGGACACCGAGATTGACGACCAAGAAATTCTTGACAACATCGACGGCCGCATGCACGGCCCCATGAGAGGGTTTACCAAGAAATACTTTGGCACTTTCCAATATGTCCGTCGAGACGCTTCATTGGAAATCCAGGCACCCGGAGGACTTGGTGCCCGCTGTGCTGTTCCATCCGCCGCCCCATCACCCGACAATTTCCTACAATGGTTTTCCGACTATATGTCGCGGGAGATTGACGGCGCTCGAGGCTCCTGGCAGATATCTGGCGGCGATGTGGTGGCACCCGAGCATGAGAGTGCTGATGGCGGTGCATCTCTCCTACTGACAATATCCACTTCGCCGGCCTCCAACGCACAGAGAATATGGGCCCATGTTCAGGTCATTGGCCAGTTTTACCACAGTAGTTCCGTTGGCTATCAGGATGGACTGCTACGCCTCTGCCGGTCAGCATACCAGGTCTTCGCCAGTCAACCTACCCGGCTCTTCTTACATGGTTTCTACATCCGCGGTTCGCTGGTCGAATTTTGGGTCTTTGATCGATCAGGTTTGTATTGCAGCGACGTATTGGATGTTCAGAAAGACTTCATGCAGTTTCTCTCCATCCTTCTCAGCTATCAGCGGATGACAGACCAGGACCTGGGAAAAATCAACATTCTCCAGACGGATCAGGGTGGCAACTACGTTATCCTTGACGGTGCAAAGCTGTATCTCGAAAGCCAGCCAATTGCGTCCCGCCAACGCATTGTTGGCGCTGGGACAACTTGCTACCGAGCGAGAATGCCGGATTCAAATGGGTGGGATCACGCCCTGAAGCTCAAATGGCGTTGGGCCAGGGATCGCCCAGAGGACGAGCTTCTGAGACTGGTCAAGGAGAAACGCGTCTGGGGTGCCGTGTCCCTTGATTACTACAAGGAAGTTGAGAGCACGGCAAACCTGCGTCGAAGTCTCCGATGGGGGACTCACAGGAAGTTCGTCAGGGCAGTGGCACATTGCCCCAAGCGACATGCAACCGTGGACCAGCGACGACAGCAAGTTGCGTACAGTGCCACCGGACTTGCCGACTTCACAGAAGAAACCGACGATTTCTTTCAAAATCGAATCCTTGCCTGCGTCGTTACTTCTCCCGTCGGCAGACCCCTTGACACTTTTCGATCTCCAACGGAACTGCTTCAAGTGTTTCGTGATGCTATCAAGTGTCACCGGTCACTCTATCACGACGCCAAGATTCTCCACCAAGATGTATCCCCCGGTAATATCATCATCCTCGATGGCCAAGATGAAGGGAGGCCGAGGGGAATCCTGATAGACCTCGACTCCGCAATAGAGCTCGCCGACGGATCCGGAACAGACCTTGGAATTACCGGCACCAGGCCGTTTATGGCTATCGGCGTCCTGAGGGGTGAACAGCATACTTACCGGCACGACCTAGAGTCCTTCCTTTACGTTTTCCTGTGGACGGTCATAACGAACCACTCGGAGGATCCTCCGGACGCAAGCAAGCTCCGACAGTGGAGCAATGGCGACTGGAACGAGCTAGCGGTGCGCAAGTCTCTTGACATGGATCAGGATAATTTTCAAAGTGTGCTGAGGGAATTCCCTCCCCAGTTCCACACGCTCATGCCGCTTGCCGAAAGCCTACGCCAGATTCTATTTCCCCTACAGGACGGGATAATCTGGACAGGGACTGACAGCTCGCCCGAAGCTGTAGACAAGCTCTACGATGGAATGATCCGTGCATTCGAAGACGCCCTTGGTTCCGAGGGTGGGGGGTAGACCATGATAGAGATGTGGAAGTTTATCCTCTAGTGCGTCCAAGTACTATTACTCACACCTTACGGCCAACGTTCAGGGGTGGCGACGGCCGACGGCGTAGTGTAAAACTCCGGCTCTTCGACAACATCGAGCATCGCGACAGAGGTTCCCTGTTCTATTGTCTAGAGGTGATAAATTCTCTCAGGAGAAGGGCCGACTTCTTCGGAGTTCTCTCTAACGTATCGTAGTCGGTAAAGGTTACGCCAAACCGAGGCCCGTAGCCATCAGACCATTCTGTAGTGAACAATTTAGTTTCAGGAGCAATGATAAACTGGAAGACAAAGAAGAAGAAAAAAGGGCACAAAAGAAGGAACAGATACAAGAGAGACGGCCCAATGTCCACTCACCCAAGTTGTCCATAAGAGACCACGCAAAATAACCCGAAATGACGGATCCATCCTCCGTGATAGACTTGGCAATAGCGTCGAGATGAGTCTGGAAATATCTCTGACGAAAGGGATCATCAACGGCCTCTTTGCGCGTCATCTCATCCTCGCCTGGGCAAGGACACCCATTCTCAGTGATGTAGATGGGTTTCCCGTACAGACGGTACACCCTGGTGAGGTGCTTCCGGAACATGCCAGGGCACGATCTCAACCAGTGCAGCCCGCTCTCTTCACCCACGGGAAGACCTTCCTTGTTGGACTGGAGTTCCTCGACGTTGCCGAAGTAGTCTGTGGTGGAGGGAGGCTCTTCTCGGCGGCGGGCATACTGAGATGTGTAGTAGTTCATGCCGTAGAAGTCGGTCTCGGCTTTATGCAGGATCTGAAAGTCGGATGATGTGAAGGTCGGGAGCCTGTCCCCCAGCTGCTGTCGCATGCAATCCGGGTAGTCCTTCTTCAAGCTGCTCATAACTGTTAATTCGCCGTACGTAGAGGGGCTTTTGGCGACTTACAAGATGGGGTTGGCAAACCAGCCAATGTGGAACTCCATGCGACGCTCGGCAGCCCTCGCATCCTGGGGGCTCTGGCTGTCCCAGGGCTCGTAAAAGTCCCCGTTGAGCGAGATGCCAATCTTCCCACCCTGGCGGGCCCGGAAATCTTGGTTGTAGGCCGCCACAGCGCGGGCGTGGCTCATGATCTGGGAGTGTCCGGCGGTCCACGGCTCTGTCGCCGAGTCGCCCTCGGTTGCCTGGCTGTTGGTGCTGCTCCGGCCCGGAGCGTTGCCTCCCGTTGAGTATCCCTGGCAGTGTCTGTCAGCTGTTTGCTCATCTCGCCTAATGGGAGGGAAGGACTCACAAAGATGGCCTGGATCCACGGCTCGTTGAATGTGATCCAGTTCTTTACACGATCCCCGAACCGCTCGAAGCAGACGCGAGCATACCGCTCAAAGTCCCTCTGCGACTCGTCTACATTGAGCCAACCGCCATAACGATCATGGAGTGCCTGGGGAAGGTCCCAATGGTACAGTGTCGCCCACGGGGTGATGCCGCGGTCTATAAGACCATCAATGAGCTTGTTGTAGAAGGCAATGCCCTTCTCGTTCAAGGCATCTTCACGGCCGCCGAGAGGGATGATGCGAGACCACGAGATGGAGAATCGGTACGCCTTGGCGCCGTACCGGACCAGCAGGTCGAGGTCTTCCTCGTACCGGTGATAGTGGTCGCAGGCCACGTCGCCGTTTGCGCCCTTGGTCCGGGTCGGCTCGAGGTGGCAGAAAGTGTCCCAGATGGACTTGCCCCGGCCGTCCTCGGCGACGGCGCCTTCGATCTGGTATGAGGCTGTCGCGAAACCCCATTCGAAGTCGGGGGGTAGGGACGGGGTGGTCATGTTTCTCTCTAGCCAGCTGTAGTTTCAAAAGGTCCAAAGTTGGCAAAATTGTCATCCATTGGGGAACATGATGTTTAGAAAGAACCATGCGAGCTCTGTTTTATGAGACCTTTAAAGACTCTCGACTTCTCATGACCTCCTCTCCTCCATCCTCGATCCACAGTCCCTCTCCACCATCGCCGGGAATCCCCAACAGATAGCCGTCAATCCATGACCACGACGCCAGGGGGAGATCGACGGATGTATGGAGGGGTAGTTAATTGCGCAATGGGGGCCACAATTTCTCCTCCATCAGTCCATCCGATAATCCCCTGATCACAATTCTCCGATTCTCCGTCGCCCCAAGCACATCCCTCCCACATCATCCCCTGTCCGACGGACCCCATGGGGAACAAGATGGAGTTCTCCATTCCCCATGTGGGCGGATTTCTTGCGCTCCATGACACGAATCAGGTCCGTTTGCTTTGAGTTTTGCGAAATCCATAACTACCCTGACACCCTCCCTCGAGCCGTTCACATGAGGCAACCATCCCCTGAGTCGCCATCAATCCATTCCTCCTTCACGAGGATCAAGTTGTGAGCCTCATCACTATCTTGGTTGTTTCACTAATAGGCCATCTTGTCCGTCCAACTCGTCCCTCGCCTAGACATGGCTCCCTCTGCGGCCGAGGCGACCGAGGGCGTCGAGTCGCCCATCGACCTCAAGACCATACCGCCCTTCTGGAGACGAAAGAATGGGGTTCTTCTCTATTTCCTCCTTACATCGTCACTTTTGGCCAGTGCCACACTTGGGATTGACGGAGTAAGTGACTTGATGTCTATACGTCGGGTGTCTTGTGATAATACGGAGTCACTACACCCCGAGTTACATCTTGAAAACTCCCCATATAACTCCCTCATCTCTCTCAAAGTTCTTCAAGAGCGATGACCGTCGCTAACATGTCACCATAATTCAGTCAATGACAAACAACATGCAAGTCCTCCCGGCCTGGCAAGAAGAATTCAACTACCCAACCGGCTCCACGCTGGGCTTCTTCGGTGCTTCCAACGCTATCGGCGGCGTCGTCCCCTTCATCCTCCTCGGCTGGATCGGCGACAAGTTCGGGCGCCGACTGCCCACGGCGCTGGGCTCCGTCATTATCATCGCGGGTGCCCTGATCCAGTTCTTTGCCAGCTCCCTCGCCATGTTCATCGGCGGCAAGATCGTGCTGGGCTTCGGCTCGTCGCTCATCCAGATGGGTGCCCCTGTGCTGGTCACCGAACTGAGCCACCCCAAGGAGCGCGTGCAAGTCACCACCTTTTACAATACGAGCATTCCCCTTGGCTACGTTATCGGCGCGTGGGCTACATACGGGACCTTTCGCATCCCCGGGGAGTGGTCCTGGAAGCTCCCTGTGCTTGTGCAGATCATCCCCTCGGCGTACCAGCTCGCCCTCATCTACTTCTGCCCAGAGTCGCCGCGGTGGCTCGTGGCCCACGGCAGGGGTGAACAGGCGCGCCAGATCCTCATCAAGTATCACGGCGAGGGCGACCCCAACTCTGAACTCGTCCGCTTCGAGTACGCAGAGGTGCAGCAGGTGATCACCAAGGAACTCGAGCAGGACATGACGTGGCGCGACTTCTTCTCGTCGGTTCCCAACCTCAAGCGCATATCACTGTGCTTCGCGACCGCCCTCTTCAGCCAGAGCTCCGGGAACCTGCTCGTGTCCAACTATCTGACGCAGATCCTCAAGGACACGGGCATCGAGGCCGACAGTGAGATCACGCTTATAAACTGCATGGTCACGCTGTGGCAGTACGTCGTTGCGCTGGGGGTGACGGTGCTCATCGACCGCTTCAGGCGCCGTACATTCTTCCTTACGGGGTCCGGCGGCGTGCTCGTCACTTTCATTGCCTGGACGATTGCTGCGCAGCAGTACCTCGAGCGCGACTCGCTCGCGGCAGGGCGGGTGGTCCTGGCGTGCATATTCCTCTTCCAGGGCTTCTACACGTGCGCATGGACGAACCTCATCGTGACATACCCTCTCGAGCTGGTCCCCTACCGCATGCGCGCCAAGACGTGGAGCTTCGTCCTGCTCACGATCCAGGTATCCGCCATCTTTGGCGGGTACGTCAACCCCGTCGGGCTCGAGGGCATCGGCTGGAAGTTCTACATCTACTACTCCGTGTGGGTGGCGTTTGTTTTTGCCGTCGTGTACTTCTTCTTTGTGGAGACTTCAGGGCCGACGTTGGAGGAACTTGCGTTCTTGTTTGAGGGCAAGTCGGAGATGGAGAGGAATATCCAGGCGGTTAAGGAGGTCAAGGAGGACGAGGAGGAAGTTGATATTGACGTCAAGGGGGTATAAGGTGCTCGACCAGCGAAATTCATACAGTAATATATATTCTGACAGCAAGAGTCTTCTTACCCGTAAGTCGATATATACACGTAAGACAAACGAGCATTACTACTCGGACTGTGATTCTTATAATTCTACCCCGCTCATTTACAGAGCTTGTACATGTATCCATAGCTAATGAAGAGTATATAAGAAGGCTATCAAACAGTAGACACTATGAAGTTATACAACATATGCATACGTATGGTAGATAAATATATAGTTGCACATCTATATACACAATTACACACCCAGGTACACTACATAGGTATACGCATCAAAGTGTGTCATTGTATTGGGGTTGGAGTCCGAGCAGTTAATCTCATGCAGACTGATATAAGCACTTCCCAATATATTACGGGTTACAACCTTGTGTGCTCAGAACTCCTTCGTGGCAGTGACTACGTTAGATCCTCTTACACATTTACACTCTCTGCGACTGTTTCTACCCAGACCCTATCCAGGTAGAGTCACTCCTAAGCGCATCGGAAGCCTTGGAATCTAACCTAGTCAAAATGTCCAGCAAGACGGAAAAGTCAGACCGTGCCCGCGCAGCCAGTGGGGACCCCTGGTTCCGATGTATGATGGCAAGTAGGCTCGCACCCACGAGACGAATCTTCTCCACCTGGGGAAAAGGTTTGTTAGTTTAGTAGCGTGCCTGAGCGACGCATTGGCGAGAATAGAGGCGATGGCTTACATACGGCTCCCCGTTGACCTGCAGGGACCAGAACGGTGCCTCACGCATGACCCGGAGCATATCCCGGGCAATCTCGGTCCTCCGCAGGTCGGCCTGCTCGGCACTTGTGGTGCCAAAATACGACATTTCGTCAAACTTTTGCGCCATGACCATACGCAGGCAATGCAGCGAGACTTGCAAGTTTGCGCATTGGACGGCGAACTGTGAGTTCATACTGTTGCTGCTGCTGCTGCTGCCTTGGTCACTGCCCGACGGACCGGCGGCAAATGTGTAAGACTGCAGATACGGGGGGAGGTTGTCGAGGCAGGTGATGAACTGGATGTATAGATCGTCGAGGTGTTGGCGATGGCGTTGGTCCGGGAGGGGAGTGGTGAGATTGCCCGTCAAGATGCTCCCTCTTCGGGCATCCTGGAGTAGACGCATCTCGAGCAGGAGATCGGATGCTGCCTGCCATAGCCTCAGATTCGCATTGAAGCCATCGATGAAGCACCTCCTCCCGGTCCCAGGGGAAGAAGGGGCTCCTGCGGAGGGTGATGGCCCACCCCCAACCACGCTCTCCTCGTCCTCAATGCCTGTGGGATATGTCGTCGTGATGCCAGACTCGAACGAGAAGCGATGGATGGTTATGGGCCGGTTGTTGAGAATAGCCGCCGACTTGTCGCCCATGTAGACGATCCAGAATGCCCGCCTTCGGAGCTCGGCCTCGATAGGCAGCAACCCCTCGAGCGAGGACTCCTGGTGCAGCTGCATGACCTGCGCTAGACGCGTGGCTTCCCCAAAGATATGCCACGAGTACTTCGGCTTTCCGGCCGCGTGGACACAGTTGGAGTGGAAGTACCGGATGGCCACCGAGTTGGCGTTGGGGGCCTCGAGATCCGCCTCGAGGTAGCTGGCCAGGCAGTTGCGGGATGCGTGGAGGAATATCTCGCCGCAGGAGGGTCCCTCGGGGAATAGATCTTTGGGTAGGAGGAATGCTGCTTCGGCGCAGACGGCTGTGAGGAGACTGAATGTCGACTCTGGCCACCATGGGTCGGTGATCCCCCGGGCGCCGCCGGGATCAACTGTCTGGAATCCGGTCCATGTATCGTCGCCAGCGGAGGATGGCACTGCAGCTGAGTGTGAAACGGTTGGAACCTGGTCCAGGTTGGAGGCACCTTGCGAGAAGAAGTAGGCCAGGCCACGTCGGAGGGACGGCTCGTGGACAAGAGGTGTAAGCGGATAGAGATACCGGAAGAAAAGATCAAGACACCGCGTCGTTATCCGCTCTACATCGAGACTGACGAGTGCCAGCGACCGGGAGAGGCTCCGCCATCTGTGCAAGGCACTGTTTCCTCCCGTGCCGGTCGGCTGGTCTGAGGCACCAACAACACCGCTGCTACGCGCTGTTCGCGCTGATGGAGAAGTCTGACCAGCCGTGATACCTGGAGTGGGAGGCCACGATGCTACCGATGGGCTTCCTGCCGGATGCCCAACATAGCCCAGCCCAGATGGAGGACTGCCTACTTGGCTTGTTGTGTACACCAGCGGTGGTGCTCGGGCTTGGTCCTGATTACCACCGGAGAGACTATCTGACGAACTCCCGAGCACGACGCCTTCACTCCGCTTCCTGATCTTTGGTCCGCGTCTCGCCAGGGGTAGGTCAAAGCTGCATGGCTCTCCAACTTCGCGGCACAGAGAGCAGCGGTCCCGAGTGCTCCTCGCGTCGCACTGTACCGCCATCGGAGATCATTAGACATGGCGCTTGTTGACAGGAGCGGATAACATATGTCTTGGAGCCGGGCAAGTCTCACCTTTGCTTTTCTCCGGCGGCATCTATCGCAGGCCCTGGTATTCAGCGGCCTCCGTCGTGGCTGAGTAGTCCGCGGCGGCGACGGCGAGCGAGTCTCATCTCCGGCCATTGCGCCTCCGGGACTGAGGATATTGATATGACTCCGGAGAAACAAGCATTTTGGAGGTGATTCCATTCGGTGCATTGCCGGGGATTTAACAACGAGGAGAATAGACGGAGTATTAGCCATTTCCCCTATTCTCCGTGTCGATCA
Source organism: Hapsidospora chrysogenum ATCC 11550 (assembly GCA_000769265.1). Lineage (NCBI taxonomy): Eukaryota > Fungi > Ascomycota > Sordariomycetes > Hypocreales > Bionectriaceae > Hapsidospora > Hapsidospora chrysogena. Next base: position 110,228 of record JPKY01000051.1, read on the forward strand.
TTCCCAAACTGCCTTAGGGTTCCACCAAGAAACCGGCTTATTCTTCTTCATTCTGCGGGGTAATTAACCGACGAGGATTGATTTGGGGGGGGCTTCCTGACGTTCAATTCCCTGATCCCTGATTACCGGGCGGGGGTTGGGGGCGAAGTCTGTCCATGCGGTGTGATATCGGATGCGAGTACATCTTATGGGAGTGGAATCGCGTTATAGTAGAGAGAGGGGTTAAGTACTCAATACTATGGCGAGAAACTTTGATAGTAGAAGCCGCCATTGCCTTGGATGTCATGGATTACGATGCCTCGGAGCCAAATCTGCCCCCGGATTACCACGCACCCACCCCAGAGATGAACCCATGTAGATGCTTGCAACCCCTGACCGCCACGAGGTTCAGTGTGGGGAGACGAAGAGGGTCCGCGATATCTCGCCAAGGCTACTTGGGCATGAGGATTTAACCTCAGATATATAAGATGTCGACCTCGTCCAGCTAGGGGTTGACTTGAATTCGAAAGTCGCCGTCGAACGCCATCCTCGAAATAGCACGGATTTCACAATCTTTATACTCTCAACGTCATGAGACTGTCACGCAGTGCTACTGTCGCGGTCCTCCTGGGTGCTTCCTCGGCCGCTCCCGGTGGCGGCAATACTCCAGGGAGAGAACTGCCATCATGTCGGTTTGCCCAGGACTGGTCCCAGAAAGAGATCCTCGCCAGACCCAACGACTTCATCTGGGACATGCTCTACTGGGAGGGCAAGTTCCACCGGAACAATGTCGCCTACAACGAGGTCAATGGCATGTCCTACGATGGCACGCAGATCGACTGGGTGACCGGGGAGGCCACAAAGAAGCATACCTTTAGTGCCGCCAGCAAGGAGGCGAGTCAGCCAGCCCCGAGGAACAGGTCGAGGAGGACTATCCGCTAATTCATATCCCGTCAGGCACTGCAAATCATGCTCTACGCCCGCGCCGTCGAGGGCTCACTCGAGGCAGCCCGGTTTCTGAGCTCCGACAATCCCAAGAAGGCCCCCAAGATCGTTCTGGATATTATGGAGAAGAAGCTGCAGACGTATCTCCGCTTCAATGAGACGTATCCCGGTTTCGGGGGCTCGCTGCCCTGGTTCGACGCCAGTGCTGACGACATCTCGCCGCAGCCGGACTGGGTAAATAGGGTGCCTGCCTTGGACAACGGGTGAGAATGCTCGAGATCGGGTCGTACGAGAGTCGAGAGTCCATATGTTACTGACATACGCAATGGCTAGAGAGCTCTGGTGGGCCGTTTATGCCTACATCCATGCCCTCCGGAAGACCAAGGATGCCGAGTACCGCCGACAGGCAGATGAGTGGCAGGAGTGGCTGGACTCCATCATCCCTAATATGATAGACATCTTCTACCGGGGAGACGGTGTCGTGTGCGCCGTCACTGAGATTGGCGACCAGACGTTGCCGGTGAATCATCCGGACCAAACATATAAATGCGAGGGCGATGGTCGCATCAATGATCCATACGAGGGAGAACTCGTCCCGTACTTTCTCCACCTGCTGGGCGACCTCCCGGAGAAGGAGAAGCAGGCTCTCTGGGAGGTCAAGAGACCGCAGTTGGTGAGGGATGAGTATAAGATGGGCGGTGTTGGTCCCATCACCGTCGAGAGAGGTATGTAGCACCATCAGATCTGAGTGGCTTCGAGGATCGTTGTTTTGACCCAGACTGTCGCAACAGGATACTGGTTTTCCAGTCATGAGCCCTGGAAGGTGCTCGAACTGCCGTTCTACGACGTCGACATTATCCGGTTAGCCCCTAGGCATTCCATATAAAGTTGAGCAGTGGATGCTAACGAGGTGCATATGGGCAGACGCCTCTATAAGAACGCCGAGCGAGTGCGCACCTGCAACTCGGTCGTCACCAAGGTCCCCGGTCTCTTCGCCTCTGTCAACAACATCACCGATGTGGAGACGGATGAGATCATGCCCTACATCTCGCCGGCGGGTATCCCGTCCATCGCGAATCAGACAGAGCAGTACCACGAGGTGATCACCCCCTACGCGGCCTGGCCCGTCATCATGTTTGACAAGGCCATCGGACTGGCATGGTGGCACAATATGGTCTCCGCGAAGAAGATGCAAAGTAAGACCCGGGCGATTCTGCCTCCTGACGTACCTATAGCGGATGCTAACCATTGAAGATCCGTACGGTAGTACAGAGTCCACGAGGGTGGACGGCGAAGGTGTCTCTGCCCTCCTGACCTGGGACAGCAAGGTCCTCACCGTCGTGTCGATCCTGGGAGGCATCAAGGACCTGGTCCGCGATAGGATGAAGTCTGACGGGATCTATGATGAGTTTGTCCGCATTGCTGAGGTACGTCCACGCCAGCATCATTATGATTTTCCGGTGTGTTGCTGACCCTGCGTAGAACGAGTACAGCTTGGTGTTTGACAAGAAGCTCAAGGGGGAAAAGACTAAAATGTGTCTTCCCAAGGCCAAGGTCCCGGATGCTGGGCTCGACGATTTTACATCTTGCAAGTAGCTCGTCTGCAGCCTGTTTCTGTAACCAAGCTATTCACTCATGCTCATACTGCGAAAGTCTAACAAAATGGGAGAAACTATCTCGAGGAAAATTCACAAGTGACCACACGGCTGAGTCCAGGAGGAGGAGCATTATTACTCGGACTGTGACCCTTGTAATCCTACCGTTCATTTAGCCTGTATCTCTGATTAAACTAAGCAGTGGATTAGATCTCGAGAGGATTTAGAGACATAAAGTGTACATATACACAAGTATATACACACACGTGTACACACATTTGTACCCTCACACACATACACGTAGCAAGTCGATTCGCTTTGTGAGAATTACAGTCCGAATAGTTATCGAAGTTCCTATCCCCGAATAGTAATGCTTCCCAGACGACCACCGTTGATATAAGTAACCAGAATCTATTCACGGCGTGCCATCCCTTTTCATAAGACCAACCGTCTCATCTCTCGTCTTCTTCAAAAAGGGGATAAGCGCCGAGCCTCCCGTCCCCGTGAGATCGCCCGCCTCGACTTGGTCCGTCCCAAACCCCGCCGGCTCTGATCCATCCCTAGCCCCGGTCGTACCCCGTACCGTCTCCCCGGCATGCCTCCGAGCAGGCCGGACAATGTACTTCGACACAACAGCAATATGCGATCCACGCCACTGTCGAAGCTGTCCCAGGCAGTCGTCAAACGCGCGACAGAGCGCCTCGTCCTCTGGGTGCTGCTGCACGAAGGAGCGAATCGTGGGTAGCCTCTCCACGGCTTCGAGGAAGTCCCGATGCTTCCGCGGCATATACGACCTCATCGTCTATAAAACAGCCGCTGTTTAGCCCATAACAATCTCCTGGGAGTCTGTCTGCTTAATGGAGAGCAACGTACCTGGAACAAAGTCTCCGAGTCTCCGCCGCCCGTCGACTCATGCACAACTCCTAGGACCAGATCCAAAAACTGGAACAAGCTGCTTTGCGCCGCACTCCCACCGATACACTTGACTTCCCTCTCCGACCCATCCCTACTTCGAAAGACAAACCCCCGTGGCAGACCCTTATCCTCCATACCCTTTCCACCGCTGAGAAACGGCCGCAGACGATGATAGAAAAAGTCCGCATCGAGCGTAGAGTACAGCTTCGCCAGATGCTTCCTCATCCTCTCAATCGTCTCGGCGCAAATCTCCAGCGCCCTCTGGACAGATTTCGAGGCCCCATCCCCTCCCGCTGCTCCTGCCACGACCGCGTCGAGGAGTAGCCTGACGAGCGGTCCGCCTTCTGCCTCAACGAGGACGGGAACGAGGTTAAAGTCTGTCTCACCCAAGTCTCCCGTGAAGGAGCCCACGCACTCGAGCTGTTCTAGTTCAAAGAACTGATGATCCCCAGTGGCGGGTAAGACGCCTTGGTCGGCACCCGGCTTCCAGTTCCAGAGACAGAGCCCCGCGTACAGCAGGACTGGTGGCATGCCGAGCTCATCGCAGACGTGCAGGAATGGCTCCGCCAGCTGCGGCGGGATTGTGCCGCGGGGCAGGCCGGCCGCATCGTCGTCGCCGGTCTCGGTCTGGGCCCGGACATAGGCGTGGATCAGGAAACCGAGGACGACGTAGGCGCGCTGGTGCTCGAGTTCCGACGCAAGCGCGGACGGGTCTATATAGGGAAGTGTGTCGTTGACGGTTCGCCGGAGGGAATGCGAGGAGATGAGATGGGGGAGATTGGCGATGAGCTCATCCCATGGTGTGTACTGGGTCTTGGTGAAGGACGTCAGGGGGCCATTGTCTGAGAGGAAGCCAAGATGCGGCGAGATGCCATATGCATCCATGTTCGGGACCCTAAGAGTCATGGTCGCGGGTGAGATGGCACAATGACTGGCCTCGTGAGTTGGTAAAGTAGTCGATGGGTATTGTCGTACGAACAGGTCTAGGCGACAATATCATGCCGTGCTCTTTTATATACCACCGTCAATGTGATATATCGTGTGTGGGCCCATTGGGAAAGGCACGCCTTTCGGCACGCCCTTGGATTGACCAGCCAGGGCCGCTGACCGAGTATGCATGCGCAAGCTCCAGAACCACGTCTTCATTACAAAACCAATACAAGTTATAACCCAATAGACACGGAGCCAGCAGTTGCGACTACTCCTTCACCCCCAATACCTTAGCAAGCTCGCCATGAGGCGTATGATCCTCCGAGTGCTTCATCCGATGACACCAACTAACCACCACCCCCTCTCCATCGCCCTCTCCATCACCTCCCCTCTTGTTCTCAAACAAAAACTCACCACCCTGCTGCCTCGGATCCCCATGCGGCGTCTCCGCCGGATCCTTCGCCGCCGCCCTCAATCTCCGATAATCCGGCGACAGCGTGAAGATCTGGTACAAGCTCTTCGCCAGCACGCGCGCGAAGTGGGTGTACCCCCTGGGCGTGCTCCCGTCGAGCCACGCCCGGGCCATGCCCAGCGCGTCGTGGATGCGGCGCGTGGGGTCTGCGAAGACGGGGAAGGGGGAGTGCGTGAGCTTGGCGTATGTGTCGATGTACTCGGCGTTGCAGCAGCCGATGACTATGATGGTTGTGTCCTGAGGTAGCTTTGCGGGTGTGACAGTTGTGAAGAGGGTTTTCAGGTACTCCTGACACGGCTGCGATAATACCATTAGCATACGTGTATGACTGAGCCGCGCATCACACACATGTTGGGGGGGGGGACAACTCAGGAAGCCAGGCACTCACAGGACAGAAGGCGTGTCGCGTAAAGATGAACAGCGTACGGGGCTTCGCGTCGGGCCCGGCATAGAGACTCTTGAAAGGATGACTGTTTCCCTCGCGGTCGACGACGGAGAGGCCCTCGGTGTCGATGCGCTTCAGCACGTCCTGCGTCGGGGGCTCATCGTCGACGACGGGCGTCGTGCCGCCGGGGTCGCAGGCCGGTGCTTTGTCGGTCGGCATGGTTGACGTTGGTTATTTCTCTTTTTTCGCTTGTCGCGATAATAATGGGTTCGGCGAGAGGGAAGAAAATGGTGGCTCCCGGTGTGGTGTGAATGTCGGTCGACGGTGAATGTATCATGTACCATGTAATCAATGTTGATGCAAAGATGAGGAGAAGTGGGCAGTCGACGTATTAATTAATTGGCAGCTCCAAGTAAGCTGTGTGTAACCGCCACGGCGCCACGCACGCACCACCCACCCCCTTCACATGTTCCAGAAAGGTGCATTGGGCCGCGACCGAGTTCTAGCACATCCCGCATACGCTGAGGGGTTCTTACACGAAATGCTAGACCTGATATCCTCCCAGCCATACGAGATGGTGAAAATGCGGTGGAAATGGGGGCGAGAAAATAAATCAGGTTTACATCGCTCCCGTCTGTAACTAAAGCAAACACATATCGAGTCCGTCACCAACGAATAGGCCGTTCTTGTCCCGGCATACCCTTCACCCAGTCCCCCCAAGTCTGTAGACTGAGCACACCGGCCCTCGTCCCCGTGAAGCTTATTCTCATTTTGCGTACGCGGAATACAGTGGGAATCCGGTCCTCCTCGGCAAGAATGTCCGTCCCCCGTTTATCATGCAGGCCGCCCACCAAGAGGGGAGGGAACTCGTCCCAAATCCCGCCGCCGCCGCCGCCGCACCCCTGCTCCTTTAGCTGTTGCTGCAGTCTGTACTCGCGCAGTGCCTCCATCTCCCTCTCCATGACGTTGTCGGCGAGGCAAGCCGTCATGGCCGTGTGCCAGATACCTTCGAGTCGGGGCTTCCGCAGCAGGTCGGCGGCGACCCTGCGTATGCTTATCGAGTTTGCCGTGTGCGCCACCATGGAGAGGGGATCCAGGGCTGTCGAGTTCGCCGTGAATGGCATTTTTCTCCCGTCCACTTCGAGGCATGTGCTTCCCATGCTGAGAATCTTCTCGGCCTCGTCGACGATGGACCGGCAGAGCTGAGGGAACGCACGAGCCCGGCCGCGGATATCGGGTTCCTCCGGGTCCACGGCGAGGACGAGGCGACATGTGGCGAGGTACAGCCCCAGCGGGATGATGGCGTTACGCAGCTGCTCCCGCGACGCCTTGGACGACCCGCAGTTGGGATTTTCTTCCGCCTCGTGCTCGAAGCGCTGCCGAGCCTTCCTCAGCTCCTTGTACGCGCGGATGAGGGGCCGCTGGATGGCGCCGAGGTACTCCATGGCCGTCTTGGTTGAGTCCCCCCCATCCCCGGTCAGAACGTCCCCTATCGCATCACCTTGCTCCTGGGATGCGTACACGATGCTGTACACCAGGGACTCGGCAGCGCGGTTCGCTGCCAGAATATTCTCGGGCGTCAGAACGGATGAATTGGCGGTCGACGACGGCCGGGGGCAGTTGTAGCAGCGCCATGCTTTAAAGAAGTTGTTCTCCAATATCTCGGCCGGGGGGGAAGAGCCAACCATGCCACCATGCTCCAGGGCTCTTGTCATCATGTCCATGCGCAGCAGCAGGTTGCGTATCGGGGCCACGGACACGGGGAGGGTCTCGAACTTGGAGGGTGATCTGCGGAGCTGGTGCGGGCCTCTGTCGACGACAGGCCTCCTCTCGTCGCCCTCAATATCGCGGAGGAGGTCGACGCCGGCTCGGATATGCACCTTGGACTGCTGGTACTGGCCCTGCAAAGTGGCCATAGACGCAAAAATGGTACTGATAGTAAGGGCCCTCCCCTTGTCGCTGTGGCGTGGGGAGCCCGTCTCGGTGAGGCAGCGGATGGCGCTATTGAACTGCTGAAGGGAAAAGGTGGAGGCGGCATCTCCGTCGATGCAGATGGGGCCGCCGTTGGCCTCGTGGGCGGCGCCGAGGCTTACGATGGCGTGCCAGATGGCGGGGTCGGCGAGGCAGACGCGGGGTATCTCGTCGAGCCAGAAGTCGGCGTCGAAGAAGCCGGCCAGGGAGGGGCCAACGACTTCAATGAAGTAGCGATAGCTGCGCACCTCGTTGGGGTTCATGCGCGGCAGCATCAGCCTCACGTCAGCGGTGGCCCTGATGGGCAGTGCAGCCCCGGCCAGAATGGAACCCCCGAGGCCTTCAGGGGGTGATGGCGATGAGCCCTGAGATGATGAGCTGGACGATGGCGGTGATGGTGTGTAGCCGTCGCATTTGCGGCCGGTAGAGGTGCAGCGGCGGCAGGCGGGCTTCTCCTCATCGCAACGCACTCGTCGGATTCTGTCGCGGGCGCACCAACGGTCAGCTTCGCGGTCTTTTTTTTGGCCCTGGAGGCCGCCTGGAGAGCCACTGCGGCATGAAGGTGAACTCACTTGCACGTCACGCATCCCGTGCGGACCTTCTTATGATACGCACGTCTCTGTCGAGGTCGTTCCTCTCCGGGGCTACTTGTACAAGTATGTGTCTCGATATGGGCGGTGCCGGTGGTGGCGCGACCTTGAGCTCGAGCCATGGTTGTGGAGGGATTGTCGCATGTCGAGATATCGGGCGCGCGAGGAAGCAGAGGAGAAGCCGGAGGTGAAATAAATACCAGTAGGCACTAAGGGTAAGTAGTGCCAGTCGTCAGAGATGGAGATTGCCGAGTGTGGCCTTGAAAGGAGCTGCGTTGCTGCTCCATCATCAGAGTTCGAGGAAGAGCGGGACTTGGGAAGGAGCACGCACGGTCCGGCTAGAACGGTCGTCCCTGCAGGCTGCAGCCCTACACAGGCTGCCTACCTGGTACCTACAGACGTTCCTGGTATCAGTCGCTACACTAGTACTATAGGTATAGGTAGTTTTTAGTTTTAGTACTACTAGTATCGGTCCATCTCCAGACTAGGTAGAAGGAAGCCACGCCCTTCGCGCGACTGCCTCCGCCAGTTCGACAGTCATACGAAGGGGCCAATCACAGACGAGAATGAATACCACTCATCGCCCCCTCGGCTGCACCCGACTTGTGGGCCAAAGATGCTGATTTCTCCAATCACAGCAAAGCCCTGGGTGTGCCACATCCTTTAATTGGCCGAAATTCCCGCCCCATTCGCCCCCCCCAAATTCGCCCCGCACACTGCTACCAGCCTACCACAGCCTACCAGGCAGACTGAGGCAGTTGCCTGCCAAGCCACACTAGGAACCACCCCAGTGTCCCCACTATTCTGGCGCTGCATATTGCCTCTTTGGGACACGACAGCCAAGGATGCTTCATGTTTGACTAGTTGACAACCTTCTACCGGCCTTCTAAGCAAGTTATCAATCATCTGGGTGGATAGTATCCCGCGATACCCGCCCCACTCCTCGCAACCTAGGCTCAGCGGGAAAGGCACAGATTTGGTTAGGTACTGTTCCCCGCGCGATGTCTCACATCAACTCCCTCCTTTTTTCTAGCAACTGAGAGTTGCGCGACTAGTTCGACCAGGGGTTATCATGTAACTTGCAAGTAGGCAGCCATCGGGGGTTGATTCTGCTACAGTAATTCTGGCGTTTAGCAAGAATATCTTTCTTCCGTTGAGTAGCTAGTTTGTTCCAGTTCAGATGTCTGCGGCCTTCGTTACGCAGTCTTTCGCCCGGTCACCCAAGAGACGGGTTCGAGATTGATTATGGAAACAAATGTCCATATGAGCCCTGGCTGTTTCGGTGCTGAAGGGGACACAGGATCACCTGTCCATACAGCAGTTGGAAGGATGTCTTGCTTTCGCCGCTCTTAATCTCCTGTCAAAAGCAATAACGATTACAATGGTGAGACCGGCATTGGGTTGCGTGTGGATCCATGCCACGTTGTCAGGTCAGGTCAGTACTCCGAGCGAGTCCTCATTAAAACAAACCCATCTCGCCGCATATCCGCGAACCTCCAGCATGCATGAGCGGGGGGGACTCTGGACAGATGGCCCGGGGTACAGGACCGCCATTCCGCCAGGGTCGAGGCTATCTCGGAAGTTCTGTGGCAGCTTCATCACGTAATATCGTGGGTATTGCTATGTAATACAATCTACCGGGCTCGCAGAGGTTGAGAAGACTGCTGCCAATGGAGAGGTGACCATATGACCATATAAACACCGGAAGAGGTGTCTCACATTCGAGACGACACCCCCCCCCCCCCCCCCNCCCCCCCCCCCCACCCACCCACCAACAAGAAGACAACCACACCGCTTGGTGTCCGTTGGCCAAGACCGAAACTCTGCTCTCCCGACCACTAAAAAGACAAACAAAACCTCCCTCACATATCCAAATGTGATCGACGACACAACATTCCTGGGATACCGCAGATAATTTCCCGATTGGCCTATCCAGCATTCCAATACATGCCGGCACCTGCCCAACAAGCATACAAATGCCGTCGACGGTGTATGCAGGGCGTATCTTCTCCAAAGTCTCGTGCATGAATCTCCGCACGAGACGCACAGGTTCTGACGTACTTATGTTGGGCGTTCGCTCGCGAGGAAGCTCCGAGCCGTCCCATGATCGGCGTCTACCCGTACGAACGCGGATAGCTGCAGACGATAAAGCGTGAGCAAGCCCGTGATTGGGTTTTCTGAAACTCTGGGTCTCTAAACTATGGGTCCCGAGGTGAGTCCCAAGGGCGGGGGGTCTTTTAAACACCCAGTTGTCTCTTCTTGGAGTCTATCTTGTGTCGGCATTATCAAGGCAACACTTGCAAAGTTCATCACAAACTGCGGTCCCAACTTTCTCTTCTTTATCATTCACACCGTTGTATAGCATTGACCGCTTAACCCGTCACCATGGCCGGCGGAGCCGCCATCAACATCCTCAAGTTCAACACGGGCGGCCTGCCCAAGGAGACGCTGAACTGGAGGCTCTGGTACTCCGTCTTTGCGTTCGGGCTCCTGGGAGCCGCCCGCGGCGTCGATGAGGGTCTCATCACCGGCGTCTTCAACTCGCACTCGTTCAAGCGGCAACTCGGCATCGACGACCTCGACGCTGCCGCCCTGGCCGATGTGAAGGGCACCGTCTCCTCCATGGTCCAGCTCGGCAGTGTCGCCGGTGCCCTACTGTTTGTTTCCTCTTGCTCTGCCCTATTTACCTAAGGATCTCTAATTATTTTAATCTTGCCAAATTCAGGGCCTTCCTCGCGTGTGACTACCTCGGTCGCATCTGGGCCACCCGCCAGCTCTGCGTTCTCTGGCTCGTCGGCATCGCCATCTTCATGGCCAATCGCGGCAGCATGGCGGCGGTGTACGCAGGACGCTTCATCGCGGGAGTGGGCGTCGGGGAGACTGTCGTCGTAGGACCGGTCTACCTCTCTGAGATCTCCCCTGCGCCCATCCGTGGCCTCTGCACCTGCGCTTTCACCGGCGCTGTCTATCTGGGGGTAAGCCACCCTACTGCTGCTGGGAATGTAGCCCGACACGCAGAGATATGAGGAGCGCTAACTTCATGCTGATCATGGTTGCGTACTTTGCCAACTGGGGTTGTGCGATCAACATGCCCGATGACTTTAATCGCTGGGTATGTACTAGTACTTCAGTCTACCTATACGTCCCATCGCAACATGCCGACTGACCAAACCCTCAAGGCCGTCCCCACGTCGGTCCACCTCATGTTCGCAGGCGTCATACTCATCCTAAGCTTCTTCACCATGGAGTCACCCCGCCACCTCATCCGCGTCGGCAAGCGCGAGGAGGCCCTCAGGATCCTCTGCAAGTTCCGCGGACTCCCTGCGGACCACCCGTACGTCGTCGACGAGATCGCCGCCATCGACGTGTCCTTCCAGGAAGAAAAGGAGGCAACCATGGGTATGGGCTGGAAGGGGATGGCCAGGGAGATCTTCCTCTGTCGGCGTAACTCGTACCGTCTCCTCCTGACCAACATGGCACAGATCATGGCGTGTTGGTCAGGCGGTTCCAGCATCACTGTCGTAAGTTGCCATGGCCTCCAAGTCTGTTGAGGAATGGTTGTCGAAAGCTAACGGGTGGGTAACAGTACGCCCCCGATTTATTCAAGCTCGTCGGAATCGTTGGTCAGGAGCAATCCCTCTTCTCGACCGTCATATTCGGCATCGTCAAATTCGTCGCCTCGATCATCTGCGCCCTCTTCTTCGTCGACATGCTCGGCCGCAAGCGCGCCCTCATCTCTGGCATCGCCCTGCAGACAGTCGCCCTCCTTTACATTGGCATATTCCTGACCGTCGTCCCCATCGCCAACAATGAGGGCTTCGAGCCGACTCCTTCCCAGAGCCAGGCGTCCAAGGGTGCTATTGCCATGATCTACATCTCCGGTGCGGGATGGGCACTTGGCTGGAACAGCGGCCAGTATCTCCTGTCATCCGAGTTGTTTCCCCTACGGATTCGTGCCATCTGCTCATCCATCACCATGATGTCTCACTTCCTCATGCAGTACGCTCATTGCACACCTCCCACCTAAATAGCATACCACTAACGTAAAACAATTAGATACGCCACGAACCGTGCCCTTCCCAACATGCTCCTGGAGAACGAGGGGCTCACTCCCCACGGCACCTTCTACTTCTTCAGCGTTGTCAGCGTCATCGGCGGTCTCTGGGTCTGGCTGTGTGTTCCAGAGGCAGCTGGCCGCTCTCTCGAGAGCATCGACCAGCTTTTCGACCTGTCCTGGTACAAGATTGGCCTGTACGGGAAGGCGTACGCCGAGGAGTACGACCGTCAGCAGGAGGAACTGCGTGCCGACGAGAAGAGCGGTGCCGAGTTTGGTCACAGGGAGAACAAAGAGGCTGCTTAGCTATGTGTTACACAGGATCCCTGATACATGCAGGCTTGATACTGCACACTGAATGAGGAGACTCTCGGGCACTGGGGTTCTGGTTAAGTTGTAGTCAGTCTTCGATAGGAATCAACCTACAGGGCCCCTTTCCCGTATAAAACCCCCGACTAATGACGAGCATTTCAAACTTGATGGCCATGTGTCATGTGGAACGATGGCAGAAGCCTCATCAGCTAGGCTCTTAAAATATAAGGAGGACAACTGCTGTGATCCTTTTTGAATACTAACCCGTCGTATGAAAACATCAGCTCTGTTATAGATGTACCAGCACTCCGGCATCGTCGGTCCCTTTTCGCAACTGCGGGGTACACAGCTCATCGTCAGAGACTATCGACGCCTCACGGTCTTCATAGGCCTACAGGGGTTATCACGAGACGGGCCAACAATCCGATTCATGACCCGTGACCGTCGCCGGAGATAATATGTAAGCACTCAGCCGGCCCCACGCCACACTGCGGATCCGAATAAAAAGTGGCTCCGTGGGATATTAAGTATATGCTGCCTCAAGTATAAGAATAGGGTGCCGCTGGTGCCGCTGTTTCATTATTAGAGGCTTACAGCCCAGGCCCGTTATTTGGTGGAACGCCGCGGCAGTCTCCGAGACCATAACGGACATCGTAGCGGAATTTTGGGGGCACCTATTTCTGTATCGGGCCTGTAAAGATCCACAACTTGATACACTTCGCGAATGCATGCTTTTTCAACTTGGTATATTGGTTACAATATATGCCCGACTACTATGATGGGGACTAATACATGTAGTCAGTAGAGTGGGGAGGAATCGTAGAATTTTATAGACAACTTACGCGTACACGTAATATCCCAGAGATATATTACAACCCGAATGACATGAAATTACTACTTCCTCAATTACGGGCCAATGGGCAGCTTGACAAGGGAAGGAAACAGACAATTTACCCGCCGCCGTGATACATGTATGCAGTTTATGCACCCCGCAGTAAGATTACTCGCTTAGGCAGCTGGGGTCATCCGGACGACATCCCGGAGTTCAAGTTACATGAGGCCCCGAACGTTTCGCGGCGGGTATTATCACGACCTCTCTTGTGATTTTTTGTTTTCCTCATTTATAGCCCATCCCATCCTCCCCCACTGCTTTGCATTGTTGCCATATCTCCCAACTCATAACAAAAGCCCTCCAAGATGGCCTCCCCCACCGCGCGTCTCGATGAGATCCTCGAGAAACATACCAACACGGACACGATACTCGGAGCAGCCTATATCGTAAAGAATAAGAATGGCGAGCACCACAACCTTCATCTCGCACCAATTCACTAACCCTCGATAACAGGAGACACGCTCTACTCCAATGCCGCCGGGAGGCTCACCTCCCAAGCCGACAGCGCCCCCTTCACCGCGGACTCGTTAGGCTGGTCCGCCTCCATGAGTAAGCTCGTCACCTCGGTGGCGGCCATGCAGCTCGTGGAGAAGGGCCTCATTGGGCTCGACGACGACGTGGGAAAGCACGTGCCCTACCTCGCCGACGTCAAGGTCATCGCAGGCTTCGACGGTAGCGGCAAGGCTATCTTTGAGGAAAAGGCCAAGCTCATCACACTCCGGTAAGCAAGGACGCGCCTTCAATCCATCCTGTGATGTCGACTGGCTGAAAATCTTCCCCTGCGCCAGAAATCTCCTCACCCACACCTCTGGCTTTGCCTACGAGACCTTTACGCCTCCACTCCTTCAATGGTGCCAGAGCATCGGCCGCACCCCAACCGACTTTCACACCCTCGACGGCCTCACCGTCCCGCTCATATTCCAGCCCGGATCGAGCTGGATGTACGGCAAGGGCCTCGACTGGGCCGGACGCGTCATCGAGGCCATCTCCGGGGACGGTCTCGAGGAGTACCTCAAGCGTAACATATTCGAGCCCCTGGGCATGGACTCGACCACCTTTTTCGTCAAGACTCGGCCAGACCTGGAGGCTCGGAAGGCCGAGGTCAGCATCGTCGAGATCCCCAACAACCCAATGCCTGCCATGACACCCCCTGGCTTCGGCCCCGCCGAGATCGCGGTCGGTGGCTCCGGCTTGTTCTCCACGGCCGGCGACTACGGGAAGCTCCTCGGCGCCCTTGTCTCCGAGGATCCCCGCATCCTCTCCCCGGAGACCCTCAGGACGATGTACAGCCCGCAGCTGGATGACCCGGCGCCTTTCCAGGCATTTGTCGAGCTTCCTGGTGTGTCACCCATCCCTGATGTCATGGGCGCAGACTACCCGCGCCCCATACAAGCGAACCACGCGCTCTGTGGCGGGCTCAACATGGAGGACATCCCGAATCGTCGAAAGAAGGGGAGTGTGACGTGGAGAGGCATGACGAACGGGTACTGGTGGATCGATCCTGAGTCGGGAATTGCGGCGACCATGTATCTTCAGGTGCTGCCCTATGGAATTAAGGAAGTGGCAGATCTGAGCGGTGAGCTGGAGGAAGAGACCTACAGGCTCTGGGGTGGAAAATAAGGGACGTGCACTCAGGGCAACCGGGACAAGTCGCCGTGGGCCAGTGCGAGAGGGGCTCGGTTTGTTGTCAGTCATATATCCCCAGCTATTAACAACATTGGCATACATTCTGAGGACTCCTGTCTGTATCCTGGCTGACGCGGCCTTGAGGGAAATCCGGTCCTTCGACTCCGCAGCACCTGCTCGGGAGATGCATCGTCTCAGTGCCTCAACGAGGCCGCCATTTTCCTGAAGAGCCAGTGCGTAGGAGAGCTCAGTACTTATCCCTATGTTTGAGCAGGTCCCTATGCATGAAAACGGTCCGGAGAGACCAGATCTTGCCACTCCGGTCCCGCTCTCGGTAGAAATCTTTCGCAGTGCCAATGACTTCGTATCCTCGCTTCGCATACCAAAGCTGCGGCGGGAACTACGCGCAAGCAAGGTGTTACCCACCACCCGCCAGGTTATGTATAGGGGATTGTGAGGGCTTACCTCGCCAGGCGGCCCGCCTGTGTATGCCATTGCAATCTCCTCGTCCCTTGCATCGTCCTCCAGCAGGGTGTCCAGCAACAGGTGCTTCGCATTCAACGGCTCGTCGGTGGCGACTCTCTCGACCATGTCCATGGTGGTGCTGCCGAGGCCGAGGCCATGCAGTGCGCGCGAGATGTAGAGGCTCTTGATGAAAAAGGCACCCTCGGTCGGGAGAGGTAGGCCGAGCTTCGCGGCGTCCGGGTGCTCCTTGTCTAGAGCGACGTGTCCGATAGGCAGTATCTTCGTCTGGGAAGGTGTCCGGGCGGCACCGCGCAATGTCCTGCTTGTGTCGGACAGTGGTGTCTTTTCCTATGAGCTGGTCAGGAACCGTCCCGGGGTTGGAGACTTGCAGTGCGTGACGGGGGCGGAGCACCGACAGCGGGGTACCTGGAAACGTGCTTATCGATGAGGTCGGCGTCATTGTCGGCCAAGACCTGATGGTCATGTCAGATATACTCGCAGCGGGGGGAAAAACCGAAGAAAGGTCCGCTCACAACCCACCACACGCACTTGGTCCCGGCCAGATGGGCGTCGCGCCAGACCTCGGGGACATGAGGCGCGGCCCAGCCGCAGGCTATGCGCTGGTCGACGAGGCGCTCAATGTGGCTGGTAGACTCTGGGTCCCAGGGGACGAGCTTGATCGCTGGTTTTGGCATGACTAACGAGGCCCAATCTGGGAGTGACCATGAGCTGACGAGACGGAGCAGAGAGCAGGAGTAGGGCCTTTCTTATAGTCGCGGGAGTGCTTCAGCTGCGCTGCTGTTCAGGCAGTCGTCAGCGAGAACGATATGCCAAGATAAGGGCGCGATCGACAAGCAGTATGCCGCATTGCCGCCCCACGACAACCTAGGCTCCCAGCGACGGGGTGAGATGGCAACTGCCGGCAGGGGGTCATGAAAGAAGTGCCCGCAAGTAGGCACTGCCGTTAATACGTCTGTCCTTTTGAGGCAATAGAACGGAACATCATGTCCAGTCAGGTAGGTACAGTAGGTGCCTGATGACCCAGCACCCTGTCGATCGGATCAGTGGCTGCGTAATGAAGTCGGGCGGGCATCTTGGAGGCCGCGGTGGTAAGCAGCGTGGTGGGAAAAGGAAGTGGATTGAGCGGGACTGACGAGGATGACGACAACGGTGACAAAAGTCTTGTGCCTGAGGCTCCGCTGGTTGGGGACAGGTGCACCACGCAACACAGCGTTTAAAATGGTACAAATTACATGTACCTAGCATCTCGGACATCTACTCTTAAGTACTACTAGGTACTAGTAGTACTTACTAAGTTAGTACTTACTAGTACCTTAGTATAGGGGAAATAAACATCAAAAAAATTACTAGCTTTATATATTAGTATATATCTCCAGATATCTCTTACTAAGAGTAGAAGTAGAATAATCATCTCATCCTCTTTCCTTACTATGCCTATACACCTTTCTTTCCTGAAATCTCATGTTCAGCTCGTTAATGAGCATTATTACTCTGACTGTAGTAGATTAATGTTCGGACTGTGATCGTGGAGTTTAACTGATTTCCCATGTATACGCGTATGCACGTGTTGTATTTAGGTGTACATCTAAGTGTGTGTCTAAGTTTATATGTAATTGTGTATCTAGGCGTGTATCTAGGTGTGTATTGTGTACAATAAGTATGGGTTGCAGTCCGAATAGTGATACGCTACTGTCCGAGTAGTAATTCTCTCTTTAATTCCCTTCTCTATTTTCTGCTTCCGGCTGGCGTTAGCTCGCAGCATACCACCCTTCCTATCGAGGTACTTATATAACCCATGACCATCACCTACAAAACGGGCTTACTACCTAGTACGTAACTTGGCAGCATCGTGTCTCCCCTGCCGGACATGAACGCGGCGACTTCAAGCAATCAACCTAACGCTTCTCAATACCGCACTTTTTCAACCCTCGTCCACCTTGATAGCGATACCCTTGGGAATAGTATCCCTAACCTTGTCAATGTGCTCCCCTTGCGATGCTCTCCCCGAACGTCCTGGAAACAATATCATCGTTAAAGGGAAAAGTCTGTTCCGCAACCAGCGCGGCACCGGGTCCTTGGATGTGAAGGCTGCCGCGATAGTAGCCTTCCGCACCCCGGGTTCACCCCAGCGTGGAAGGAGCCGGCGGGGAAGACGGTCATCATGCCGGGGCCCAGCTCGGTGCGGATGACCCTCTGGCTACCGTTGTTGTTGACAGGCCAATCTTTCACGTACAGTGACTATAGTCACACCTAAACATAGGGGAGGGGCGGGAAAGAAAAGGAGAACCATAACAGAGACATCTTTATAGTTACAGTCCTAGTTTGGCAACCCTTCCAGCATCGCCCGACGCCCAGCATGAGAAGGGCTTAATACACTCGACAGCGTGGAAAGACCCATTGTCGAAGCCATGCCAAGTCCGTCCCGCATCGAACGTCCAGTCCGATCCCGTGGGGCCAACGGCGAGAGCAACAGCGGGGATGAGCGGCAGGAAAGACGACCCCGATCGGTAGCCGTTCGGGAACTTGCGTGCAGCCCGCCAAGTCCGGCCGCCGTCGCTAGAGTATGCTGCATTATCGGTATTGCCTGTCGGGTTCTCGAAGTCGCCTCCCACGGCGATACCGCGCTTCTTGTCCGAGAACTGCACCGAGAAGACCCCTCCAGAGGCTGTGCCCGCAATCGGGGTGTCCTCCACCTCCCAGTCGTACCCATCGTTGCTGGTGGACACGCGTCCGGGGTCAACCCCTCCGGCGGCATTGTACCACCGCCCAGCAGCGTAGGAGAGGCACGTTCCGCTGGCCGAGAACCCAAACTCGCCCTCCAGAGCTGGCGGCATGCCCTCAGAATCGACAATGGCCCAGGTGTCACCGCGGTCCAGCGTCTCCGCAAGGCGGAACTTGCCATCCACGGGGTCGCTCACCGCGAGACCACGCTCCGACGTCTCATCGAACGCGATGCAGTTGTAGAAGGCCGTCTCCTCCTCA
Source organism: Hapsidospora chrysogenum ATCC 11550 (assembly GCA_000769265.1). Classification (NCBI taxonomy): domain Eukaryota; kingdom Fungi; phylum Ascomycota; class Sordariomycetes; order Hypocreales; family Bionectriaceae; genus Hapsidospora; species Hapsidospora chrysogena. The sequence goes on from JPKY01000051.1 coordinate 128,362, forward strand.
TTCTCAAATGCAAGGCTCCACGACACACCGCCGTCATTTGTCTTGAAAATGCGCGAGTCGGCGCCGTTGCCGATAGACAGGACGACGGCCTCGTCGGCGGAGAAGGCTTGCACGTCGCGGAACTCCAGCTCGGCATCCTCCCCGGACAGCTCTGGTCCCACCGACTCCCACGTGGCGCCGGCGTCGGTGGTTCGCAGAACGGTGGTTCTCGAGCCGGCGACCCAAGCCACGGAGTGGGATACCGGAGCGAGGCCTCTGAAGCTTGCATTCGTCCCCGTGTGTGACAACTTCCACGATGGCTTCAGTGATGCGAGGTCATAGTTGGAGATTTGGCCATTTTGAATCGCCGCCTCGAATGAGCTGGTCGCAAGCGTCGCGGCGGCCCAGAGCGATAGAAGGGCGAAGGGTTGAAGCAAGACCATGACCGGGGTTCGCTGGCAAGCCAACGAGAGCACAGCTGTCGGTTGGTATTATTGAACTCACAATCCGGGGGAGACACGCCAGATTTATCTCCCCGGGCTTGGGATCCTTGCTGATCATTTCCTCATAGCGTCCGCCCTGCTGGCCTGGAAGAGGAAGCTGGTCGAATGCATCAATTTCAGCATATGTACCTGGTACATGTAATGACAGCAATGGCAGTTGCGATAATGCCTAGATACAAGAATTCAAGCTCGATATCGTCATCAACATGAGCCAAGTCGTATTTGAAATTACAAAGAATGGATGCCTCGCGGTTGCATGAACCCATCGAGCCTGTTGCTCGACACCCATGGATATATCACAGGTGCAGGGTAGGTAGAAACTGACGTGTGAAGCAAAGCCACACGAATCGGCATCATCGGGGCCAGCCACATCCTTTTAACTCTTATGCAATACAGCCTTCGCGAGCGGGCAGCAGAAGCTAGCTTGGACTCACGAAAAATGCAGTTTTCTTCATGTCTTTTTCATACTCGGATATACCTAATTAAAGACAACTATCGTGGTAATTACTCCTTAGGATACGGATACCCCCGCCCTCCCGTGTGAGCTCTGGCGTTGTCGGTCACCGATGCCCGGGCGTGCATGCATGATGGTACCTTCCCCGCTCGATGGATGGTGCCATATCCAGGACTTTTTTGTCATGGCGCGCGTCCGCCAGACAGCCACTTCCCAAATCAACCTGGAACATGAAGGATTATCCTTACGGGCGACGGACTACCGATACACTGATTCGTACTATGATATTAGCCAGAAAGGCCCCGGTATCTCCGAGCAATCGGGCAGTACAAATTAGCAGTCGATTTAGTTTCCCAGTCTGACTCCAATTGACATGCTCGGAGATCGGACCCACCAACACTTCTTCAATTACGTACGTGCTCTTGCTCGTAGTCTACCTGAGTCGCGCCTTCCCTACCCCTCCGGAGCCGACGAATTCCGATGCATCCACGAACAGGGGTTCGCGAGACCACGTGATGGGCGGAGACCTCTATTATTAGGAGTGGCCAATCACCCCGCTCTGGTTGGTAAGGGGAGATGCGAACGGCTCTGAACTCTGAATCGCAGGCATCTGCCACCTTGTATCCCTCCAAGCTCTCCTTCCTGTTGCGCTGCGTTGCTGGAAACCAGGAAGGCAGAGGGCTAGCAGCCCAACAATAAAACGCGTTGCCATTCTTTGCCATGAGGGCTCCAGGAAACATGAACCGCCCCCGATAACACGACTCGAATGTCGGCATCACCACCGAGTCAACTCCGAAAACTGGAGCTGGCGCGCACCAGTCCTGCGGTCTCACTGTCTCACGGTCCCACCGTCCCACCGTCCCACCGTTGCGTGGGCCCCCGCCGCCGTCGCGCCGCCCACCACACCCCGTCGACGTACACAGTAGCCACCCGTTGCTGTTGCTACTGCCGCTGCTGATGCTGCCGCACCCACTCCCCCTCAGCCAACAAGGTTGAAGATTCTGACTGGCGTTGACCGTACTTTGCTCCAAGGTCCAACGCGGGGTACCTCTTCGACCCTTCGCCGTACCATTCGATGCTCGCCCCCTCCCGTGTCTCGTCCCTATATCCGAGGCCGTCCGCACTCTCATCGTCCACCCTCCTCCTCCGCTCTCCTTCTCTCTCGTCTTCTCTTCTTCTCTCCTTTGCCGACATTCCCTCGCCTCCATCAGACTGGAAGCAGCAGACCAGCAGCAGAAAGACGCTACACTACCGCCTCGCACATCCTCCTCCTCCCAGCAACCATGACCGAGAAGAAGTGCCCCCTCAGCTCGGCCAACGTCGCCGGCGGCGGCTCCCACAAGGCCCTCATCCCCGACTCCCTCCCCCTCAACATCCTCCGCCAGAACAGCCCCTCCGGCAATCCCCTCGGCGGCAACTTTGATTACACAGAGGCCGTCAAGACCCTCGACTATGAGGCTCTGAAGAAGGACTTGCACGCCCTCATGACCGACTCCCAGGACTGGTGGCCTGCCGACTTTGGCCACTATGGCGGCCTCTTCATCCGCCTCGCCTGGCATGCCGCCGGCACGGTTCGTACCCCTCCGTCCACTCGCTCTGAGGACCACCAAGAAAGAGTTCACGCAGCTAACTCCCATCTCAGTATCGCGTCTTTGACGGTCGCGGCGGTGGTGGCATGGGCCAGCAGCGGTTAGTCCCAGCCTTTCCAACTCTCCCTGATTGTCTCGAAATCAAGCTAACATACTCTGTCAAGATTCGCTCCTCTCAACTCGTGGCCTGACAACGGAAACCTGGACAAGGGCCGACGACTGCTGTGGCCCATCAAGCAGAAGTATGGCGAGAAGATCTCCTGGGCCGATCTCATGATCCTCGTCGGCAATGTCGCCCTCGAGTCCATGGGTTTCAAGACTATTGGAGTCGCCCTCGGCCGCCCGGACACCTGGGAGGCCGATCAGGCCACCTACTGGGGTAGCGAGAAGAACATCTTTCCCCAAGGCAACAAGGAGCGCTACTCGGGCGCCAAGGATGGCCTCTCCACCCACGGCACCGCCGACATTAGCAAGGGCGAGATGCCTACCCGCCAACTGGAGGCTCCCCTGGCTGCCGCTCAGTAAGCATCCCCCAACTGAGAACCTGACCTGCCGCACAACTCAATGCTGACTGACTGACCCTCCAGCCACGGTCTGATCTACGTCAACCCTGAAGGTCCCGACGGTAATCCCGACCCCGTCGCGTCCGCCAAGGACATCCGTGAGACCTTCGGTCGCATGGGAATGAACGATGAGGAGACTGTCGCCCTCATTGCCGGTGGCCACTCCTTCGGGAAGACCCACGGTGCTGGCGCAGCGGACGGTGTGGGTGTCGCGCCCTCGGACGCACCCATTGAGAGCCAGGGCTTCGGCTGGACCAGCAAGCACGGCTCTGGCAGTGGCGCCGACGCCATCACCAGCGGTCTCGAGGTTACCTGGACCAAGACGCCCACCAAGTGGAGTCACGACTTCCTCGACTACCTCTTCAAGTTTGACTGGGAGCTCCAGAAGTCCCCGGCCGGTGCCAACCAGTGGGTCGCCAAGGGAGGCGACGAGCTGAACATCATCCCCGACCCTTTCGACCCCAGCAAGAAGCGCAAGCCCACCATGCTTACGACCGATCTGGCTCTCCGCTTCGACCCGGCCTACGAGAAGGTCTCCCGCCGTTTCCTCGAGAACCCTGATGAGTTCGCTAACGCCTTTGCCCGCGCCTGGTTCAAGCTCACCCACCGTGACATGGGTCCTCGCGCTCGCTACCTCGGTCCCGAGGTCCCCTCCGACGAGTTTACTTGGCAGGATCCCGTCCCCGCCGTTGACCACCCGCTCGTCGAGGCCAACGACATCGCCGCCCTCAAGCAAGAGATCCTCAATACCGGCGTCGACCCGTCCAAGTTCATCTTCACCGCCTGGGCCTCAGCCTCGACCTTCCGCGGCAGCGACAAGCGCGGCGGTGCCAACGGCGCCCGCATCCGCCTGTCTCCCATGAAGGACTGGGAGCTCAACAACCCCAAGCAGTTGGCCGAGGTTCTCAGCACCCTCGAGGGCGTGCAGAAGAGCTTCAACGCCCAGGCCAGCGGCGGCAAGAAGATCTCCATTGCCGACCTTATCGTCCTGGCCGGCGCTGCCGCTATCGAGAAGGCGGCCAAGGAGGCCGGCGCGGACATCACCGTGCCCTTCACCCCCGGTCGTACCGACGCTACCCAGGAGCAGACCGACGACTGGTCTACCAACCATCTCAAGCCGTACACTGACGGCTTCCGCAACTACGGCAAGTCGACCGACCGCGTCAGCGCCGAGCAGATGCTCGTCGACCGCGCCCAGCTGCTGACCCTCACCCCTCCCGAGATGACCGTCCTGGTCGGCGGCCTGCGCGCCCTCAACGCCAACTACGGCAGCTCCCCTCACGGCGTGCTGACCAAGCGTCCCGGCGTCCTGACCAATGACTTCTTCCTCAACCTGCTCGACATGGGCACCGCGTGGAAGGAGGTTGGCGACGACGTGTACGAGGGCACCGACCGCAAGACGGGCGCCAAGAAGTGGACGGCCACGCGCAACGACCTCATCTTCGGCTCGCACCCGGAGCTGCGCGCCATCTCCGAGGTCTACGGCAGCTTCGACAGCACCAAGCGCTTCGTCAACGACTTTGTCGCGGCCTGGGTCAAGGTCATGAACCTGGATCGCTACGACATCAGGATCCCCGCTTCCAAGCCCCGTCTGTAAGCACATGTGGAGAGGGAGCGAATGGTAGAATGACTAGTTAGAATGAGATTGGCCTGGTGTGGTTCGAGGCAGAAGCTGTAATTGCTGGGACGTGTGGATATTTGGTTATTTTCAATTATAGCGAGACAATTAGCCACAGTGGTATAAGATCTACCTACACAGTACTCACATTGACGCCTTTCCATGTTGGTTTGTGGCCGAGGTTTATTGATGCGCGAGAGGGACACTTGCGCCTGGGTTGATGCCTTCTACATTCATACGTTCCATATCACGGTGCGTCCCCATCCATTCATACAATAGATCATGACCGCCTTAATCACTCCTTATCCGTCCACGGCGGTTTTTCTACTTATATTATCACGGTGATCAGCCTGCGGTTCTCCGCCAATCTCAATCTCCTACGCGGCGAGACACGGGCACGTCCCCCTCCGGGGTACAGTCTCGTCAGTGGCATCGTGCCCGATCGCGGGACGCATCTCCAAGGTGGTAATAAAGCCAAGCAGCTGGTGCGACGCAAGAGAACACAAGTATTTTAGCCAAAATCCGTATGGGTTCCTGTCTTCTTCAGGGCAGGTTATGTGGCCATTCGAACCATCTCACCGAACCCATCATCTCCAAGGGCGGTCGGTCCATCCCAAAAAAATTACCCCGCGCCCTGTCACAGAAGCCGAAGAGGGGTTCAAAAAGCAAGTGACGTGTACAGCCCCACTTCGCATCACATGATTTCTCCACTTCCTAACAGCATCCACCAATCGGCTTCCACATCCTGGTCCGAAAATCAAGATACCGGAGCCGGAGCCGGCCTTGCCGCGGGGGGCTTAGCGCCGTGGGTTTAAATGGATGACCCTGGAATTCTTGGCCGAATCGGGTAATATTGCGTCAACTGTCTTGCCCGCAACGGTCGCGCCCAGAGTCAATTGCGCTGTCTGCGCGCACCTCATCTGTTATGATAGTGGTGCGAATAAATAGGTACCTAAGTCGCAACAGGCAGCGTATTTTTTACAGAACTTTTCGAGAAAAGTTGGCCATCACAGGTACATATGCACTTAATATGGCAACTGGGCGCTTGTCGTCATGCCGCGCATCCCAATCCATCCTCGTCGCATCATCGTCGCGTATTAAAAAAGACAACTGCACACAAAGGATAATCGCAGGGCGCACATAAATCAGATATCGTAAAATGGGGGCTTATAGAGGGCTATCAACAGTCGTGTGCAGAAGACAGCAGCCGGCATCTCAGGTACAAGAAGAAAACGCAGAGAACAAAAGCAAACCGGCGATACAAATGAAACGAAATAAAAACCACACAAGAACTGGAAAAACAACCCACAAACGTCCCATATCCCCCCTCCCCATCCCAAGTTTCCCCTTTCTGCCAAATATTTCCGAGCCAATATTCATGTCGCCTTCCGCTTTTTTTCTTTCTCTTTTGCTCCCCGAGAACCAGAACCCGTATCGCCACCAACCCAGCCAACCAGTCCTTCTCCATCTACCAAGACAACAGATCTCGCTCGCGACACCCGAGATCAGCCGCGCCTTTTTCTTCTTCTCCAGTCTTTCCTCCCCTCTTCCTCTCCCACCATGTCCTCCATCCCCTCCCAGCAGACAGAAGCATTTCCAACGCCTCCGTCAACCTTGTCTCTTCGCCGTTTCGCGCAGCCCCTTCCGCCTTTTTGTCGGCCCATCTTCCACCACTCCTAAACCCACCAAAGTCCAGGTTCCTTCATGTCGTAGAGGAAAACAAAAAGCGCAACCAGACATCATAAAACAAAAGGCGCAGCGTAACAGAAGAAAATTGCATAAAAACAAAGTAGGATGAATGATACGCAAACGCCAAATGGAGTCCTCCAAACGCCGGCGGGCAAAGGAACAAAAAGGAGTGTAATGGCGCAGAGACCGTCGTAATTACATCCTCCCAGTTACCTGGTAACTTCATTTGTTCGTGAGAAAAGCACAGAGAAAGGATATGAGAGCCCCAACCCCCAGCGCTCTCGCCCAACGCCGGACCATCCGGAAAAGAAAAGCAACCCACTCCGGCCTGTTCCCTTCTTCCTCTTCTTCAAGATGGGTGGGTCGCACACATAGATGTTGCTGGCCTTGCCAACATGGTAAGCTGGCAGAGTGGTTCGGAAGAGTAGCCGCGGTACCCAGATAGTATGACACAGCCAAAGGCACATGGTTGGGAGACGTAATGAAAAATCAATGGGGCTGAGCGGCTCTGGTTCCAGACTACCTCTTCCGCTTCTTGGCCTTGTCGGCGGAACTTGAGGCCGCGACGGCAATGGGTGCGGCGGGTAGCAGTGCAGGTTGTTGACTAACAGCGGTTGGATGGTTCTCATCCTTCTTGATGGGCACGCCCATGTGGCGCCCATAGCGACCCTTCCGGCCGTTGCCCTCGTCCTCGCTGATGCACTGCTCCGCCGTGAGACCCGCGTCGCGGCAGCGCCCGCAGGGCCGCTGGCGGTCGCACCCCTTCTTGCTCTTGCGGCACCGTTGGCACCGGGGCTTGGTGGAGAGATCAGGCTGATCGTCCGCACCACCACCGCCAGGCTGGGAAACGATGCCATTGGCGTCCGCGATAGACTGCTTCCGCGAGTCCGGTGCCGAGACCGGAGACATGGGACCGCCAGGAACGGGAGGCAGCTTCTTGGCGACGGGCTGGGATTTGGAGTTCTTGGCCGCCTTGGGCTTGTAGGAAGTCGACTTGGCCTTGGGGGCGGATTTGCTGCTCTTGGGTTGTGCGTTGGGGCCGTTCATCGGGGTGCCATTCTGATACCCGGACTCGTCCGCACCAAATTCGGTGGCACCGACGGCCGGCGCCAGGCGAGCGTCGGTGATCTGGTAAAGGTTTCGATCGGTAGCAGAAGCCTCCAGCTTCCGACGGCGCGCAGCGGGGAGTTCTTCGTCGCTGTCGCACCCGCCATCGCTGGTAGCTCCTGTGGAGGAGGCGGCATCAGCCTTGCCACTGAATGTCTCATCCAGCGTCGAGGCCGACGTCCGACCGTGGGAGATATTGGACATGTCGTGCAACCGCATCAGCTGGAGCGCCACGTCCTTGTCTTCCTCGGAGACACAGCTGCCGACAGTGGGGTCCGGCGTGGGCAGGATGCCGCCACTGCTAGGGATCGCGGCCATGCTACGAGAGCGGCCGTGGCCACCACCGTGAGGTGCGTACATGTTATTCTGCAGGCCATTGTTGAAGTTTTGCGAGGCCTGCATCGGTCGAGGGTTCGTGAAGGGGTTGCCGGCGGCGAAACCCCATGGCATGGGCGGCCGCTGGTGTTCGATGCGACGAGCGGGCGACACAGAAGGGTTGGAAGTGGCAGCAGGCATCTGGGGAGGTGCAAAAAGGGGCAGTTCCTGTGGGTGTGTGAGTTAGTGTGATGCTTTGATTCACTGATGCACACCTGGCCGATTGAGTATCCTTACCGAGCTCTCAAACTTGGCCCTCTTGCGACGGCCACCCTCGACAATGTTCTCGACGCTGATGTCGGTGTTTCCGAGCTGCTCCTTGGTCCTGGCCGAGGTGGTGCTGTGAGCGCCCTCGTCGCTGCTGTAGCCGCCGCCCACATGGTCGCTGAAGGTATCAGCCTGGCTGAGAGCCGTGGGATTCTTGGCGGAGCGGACACGGCGCTTGTGACTTGCGCTGCCCACGGAGTTTTCCCTAGGCCCCTTGAGCCCATTGGGGGAGCGGCTGCGTTGCCGCGATGACCTGGATGGCGGGCGGCCAATGTCGAGCGACGGGCGCTCTCTGGGCTGGGGATAGGTCTCGGCGGAGGGGTAGTAGGACGGGGCACCGGGAGCAGATGCCGCATACGAGTGGCCGGTGTAGGAAGCTGGATCGGCGGGATACTCCTCAAAGACACGGACGTACACGACCATGTTGTTGGTGAAGTTTTCATACCTGGCAATGAGGGTGTTGCCGTCCTTGTCCTCGAAGCTAACGCCCTTGGACCCGGTGGGACCCGAGTACAGGCCGTAAAAATTCTTGACGGTGGTGACGATGGAATCGGTGGTATCATGGGGGTAGATGTGCACACGCATGGGCAGGCGCGCGCGATATTGCGGCGCATCGACGAAGAGAAGCTCGAATGAGACGTTCTTGGGGGTCGGCGGCTGCCGGGGTGAGACACTATCTCCCCGGGGAGAGGCGTCAACACCGGCAGACATATTTACCGGCGACATTGAAGCCATGATGACCCGATTGTGTGTGGTATTGCTTTCGATGGGAGGGGCAAGATGCGGATAATTGGGAGGAAATGTATGTGGCCGTAGCACTGGGGAGTTGGCGGCCAGTCGGCTGGGGGAAGCGGTGCGTGCGGTGGGTGAGAAGACAAGACGAGGATCCGGACGACAGAGTCCGAGTGTGCGGTCGACAACTCTTGTCCAACAGGACGTCAGGATTCCGCTCTTTCGGCCCTGGATGGGTCAAGAGTAGGGACCGACGACTTGATCCGGAGTTATTGGCAGTTGGATGGTGGTTTACCGGTGCATGACCACCCAAGTCGCAGGGCGGTAAGCGCCAGGTTGGAAGTGTAGGGCTTGTGCGTGTGTCGTAACGAGCGACGGCGCCAACGGTGCGATCGGGATGAAAGAGACGACGACGGAAGTATCTAGGGGTCTAGGGAGATTCTTGGGTCGATTAGCGATCGCTGGCGACGGGAGAGTCTGATAGGAGTGCGGAAGGGCATGGACGGTATGGTCGGAAGGCAGATAGATGGTCTGGTTCCAGCATCGGCGCCCAGGCATGGGGGAGCGATGCGGCGAGAGGACCAGCTCGAGGAGGCGATAGGGAATTTGGAGAGGTCTGGACGAGGGCTGGGGGTAATCGCGCATGGCGATAGATGCAAGATGACTTACCAGAGATGCCTCGAGTTGCTTGAATCCGTTGTGGCCGAAGACACAAGCTGGCGAGAGGGTGCATGAGGAGGGAAAAGAGGAGCCCAGACGAGGTCGGCGGATTTTGTCGCAGCGCACTGTGCCAGACCTCACAGGTTCAGCGGCTGTCCGTCAGGGCTTTCGGACACCGCTGGACATGCTGAGAACTGCTGGACATCCACTGAGAGGGGTTCCTGCTCTGCTAGCGCGCTGTAGGCCGCAGGTAGTGGCCGTGGAACCGGCGCAAAGAAGGCGCACTAATAGGGCATCCACCACAGCCAGCCAGCCACCTACCTATGGTACTACCTAGGTAATACAGAGCACATATTCCATTCAGGGCTTCTGGTGGTCTTGTCTGGTTTTGGATTGTACTGGATATTGTCGTCTTTCGAAGCCGTAGAAAGGATATCAATCCTGAACGCTCCTCGATGCTCTTGACTGTTGAGGTCAACGCAGAACCTGGCGCAATGCCCACTGGCAGCCGGGATCTTCCACAGGTGCCTGTAGTGCCTGCAGCATTTGTCACCCCCCCCCCCCCCCCCCCCCCCCCCCCCCCCAGTCCTCCGATAGAGGTACTAATAACACCTGAATCCAACCCAATACTACTACGGGTACTACTAACCTAGTACTCGTCGTACTGATCCTTGCGCTCGCTCTCCCACCGCATCGAAAACTCTCGCCACATAATATCACAACAATCCGTGGTCATCACCATCGATTCTCATCCCGTTTCCCCTCGTTGTCCATCTAGAGCCATCCAGTCTGTCTCCGCGATGCGATGGGCCCCAAACATGGGCCCTTTCCCCAGCGTCGTGGTTCGAGGTGGCGCGCAGGGTTTCGCCAATCACCTGGTGACAGGCTGGTGTCGATCTTGCCGCCTACCAACTGACCAGTCCAGTCCATGAATACGGATACACAATATTACATATATGCTTTGTGCGCAACGTCACCATCCGCGCCGCGCTGGGCCGTCGATTGGAGTGGTTTGCATAATTCCGGAGGACGGCCCTTTCTGACGTTGATGTGTGGCCCGAGATACGGCGGTGTTCCATGGGATGATCCCTCGACACACTCTGCCTCCATGACTATCTTTCGGCTCACGCAGATAGTACTGTCCCAACATTACCCTTCTCCAATGTACGTACTGCTGCCACCCTGATGAGTCGGCTGACCCTCTTGGACAGCCGCTATCAACAAACACGGGCGCATCACCCCTCTCACGACCTAGCTAAGCATCGCCCAACCGTCTTGAACGAACCCCTCCCTCCAAGCGGGCGGCCCTTTGCATCTTACTTGGACATGGGTATGTCGCGATACTGATTCGGCGCCCTGCCTTGGGAACCTTGAAACCTTCCACGCCAGCGATGGATGCTACGTTCTAATGTACCTAGCAGCAACGTACGAGTACAACGCAGAGGCGGCGGGGCGGCGGGGGGAGAAGAAGGGGAGGACGGGCCACTCTAAGGATGGAGTCCGATCCGGTGACTGTGGCAAGCGTCATGCCGCCAGGCGCCGCCAGCCGGGGTGGGCTGTGAACTTCCCGGGTTGTTCAACGTGGTTCCAACTGTCGGCGTGCCAGACTTTTTGCTTTCCACTCTTGCCTCTCCCATGCAACTGGGCACTGTTACTCCTGTCCTGAGATCCCAATGCAGGGATTCCTTGAGATAGTGATTGAGTGGGTGGTGCAGAGTTTCGACGATGCCCGACCCATTATCGCGGCCCTAGCTTTGGCTCGGCGCGCGCCCAGCAGCGACAGCGACTTGTTTGACTCACTCGTAACCCGGAGGGCGATTAGTGCAGATTTAGAGGCCGCGGCGGCCATACAGATGAGGGAAATCAAGGTTCGAGGCCAAGCGCGGCTCGGAATTGGTTTGGCAACTGCCCCTTCCATGCGCCTACGAGTACCTACCTACTACCTTACCCTCCTCATCAGATTCAGTAGGCAGGCCATCTCGAAACAAGTACCAGGATGAAAATAGCCAAGCAGGCCTTCCCATAGGAAATCCTCCGAGCCTCTCGGTCTTTCATCAAATACGATCGCTAGGCGTTCAGTGCCCGCTCCACACACAGCCTTGGCTGGATAGCGCCCGACGCATGCTAAGCACGGGATCACTGGGTTCAACATTGAGTTTACCGTCGTCAAAATCGGCTGAGCGCTCGCCGCGGCCAAACGGGTCCCCACCACCTTTCCAGCCATGCCGATGTCTAGATTCGATCCCCTGCACAACAAAGAGAGAGAAGGGGTGGTGGGCGCCTCTGGGGTGGCGGGGCGCCAGCGCATCATTGGCTCTCAAGCCTCAGGATCGCCGCGGCCTTCCCCATGACCTACGACAAGACGACGGCTTGGACGGGACACATTGCACGACACTCCAGCGCATCGGCGCGCGAACATGTTTGTTGACGCTGTCGCGGACTCGTGATGATACAGGCGCCCACGCGGAAATCGCCTGCGCTGTGACGCGCGCAGTAAGACTTCGCTGTGCGAGTGGACGACAACAGGCGCATGCCGGAAATCGCTGGCGGCTGTCCCGGGGCGGGTCCATCCCGTGGGCATTCTTCTCAAGTTTCGCCCTGTCGCACCTGCACGACCTTTTGGGTGCCTTACGAGTACAAGGTACCCCCCGTCTTGTCTGTATCCGTATGTGTCCGAATTATCTTTGGCTGGGGGGCGCCAATTTGGGCAGTGGCCCAGAGATGCGGCCGCTGGCCCAGCTTCCCCGGCAGCAAGCATCTCCAACGAGTCGCATTGGCGGCGAGAGCGCAAAAGACGGTGTGCGCCTGTGTGCGTCAACAATTGACAAGGCCGCTGCGGTAAAAGGCAAAAGTTACATGTCAACAGAGCGGGGCTTGCCACCTTGTGCGCGCGCTGCAGCTGCTGCTGCAGCAGAATCTGTCGCGCATCGCATCCCACCGCCGGACAGTTTCCTCCCAACAACTTGACCAGATTTGCGCTTCCACATGAGGCATTGTCTTTATATAGTAATAACTCGGGGGCGCCGGGAGACCAGGGCTTCGTCGCAAGCAGAGTTGGCGGCTGGTTAGCAGTGGTTCTAGGTTCAGGGACAGCATGGGCCCGAGCAGCAAGCAAACTCATCCAGATGTTTGCCAGATCGGCACCACTGCCGCGCATCGCAGCGGCACATGTTTTTGCGACCCTGCGCGCGCAAAGCGTACATAGTCCTGGGGAGCTCACTTATCGATTTGAGGCATCTCGGAAGATTATGTACCTGATTCGAGATGCGTAAATGCTCAAATACCCGTTTTGCGCACCGCGACTGGCGGTAGTCAAACCTCGTCCAGCAGTCGCACCATCGCAGCGGCGGCACAGCGGCGCAAATGCGACAGCACCATGGCCAGATGCGCCCTGGCAGATCGAGGCGCAGGGATGGCGAATCCGGGGACATATGTCGCTTTTTAACCATATGATATTTCCCATCTACTACAAGACAATCATAATTAGCCAATACCGCTGGCGTTTGAGCCCAGGCGCCTATTACCTTCATCTCGCTATCGGCGTCATCTCATTTCTGCCCGGATCGTGCGAGTTCCCTATAGTCGCACTGTGAGGGCGCACCAGCCGCCGTGCCCTGATGACGACGTCGACATTGCTGACCCTATGGCTCTCGTTGACGTTCCGGTGGCCATCATGCGTCTGGTCCTAGCGCATGCAATCCTAAACTCTGATCACAGGCGCTGAGGGCCGAAACCAGGGCGCGATCCATAGAATTTCGGAAAACTGAGGGGGGCCCAGAAAAAGTCGGTGGCTCAGAACAGGTCTAGTGCGCCGCTTGTGTGGCTTGCCAGACCGGTGAGGGGTGATGGCATCTCCGAGCCCGGGAATCACTGACAATGCGGCCCTTTCGCACTTCTTCCACGGTTTGGTCATCTCGGCCTGCGATCCGCGAGGGTCTGCGGATGATCGCGCGCGGCCGGTGCGATGGCACATGTGGGAAGTGAACTGACGGGCGCCGTGAATCCAGTGAGCCAAGGGTTTTGCGCTGATGATGAAACGGATGTGCGAAGTGCGACCGCATTGGATGAGGAACATCTCAGCTCCGGCGCACACGAAAAAAGCGTCGCATTCGCCCGTTTGAGGCAGCCCATGGCCGCCGACGACTTCTGCGCATCATCGTCGCGATGCGATTGCCCGTGCTTTGCTCTATCGCCTATCAGTCTGCATCGTCATGATGGACTCGATGCGGTTTGCGACGTGGTCGCAGGAGCTAATTGAGGTCACGTGTTGACGTGGTACGTTGGCGTCATGGACCCCGATTCCCGAGACGCGACTTGGCACTCGTCTTTGATCCTCACCACCAGGCCACAACGACTTGTAAGCTACCTCGGAGAATTTCTATGGCTTCTTGATTATGATTCCAGTGTGTGGTTAATTCTTTTGGACACTTCCATGACCGTGTATGCCATGTCTTTGTAGATATGTCTTCAATCGAGGTGCTGGTGAGACGCGACGGGAAGTATGCTGCCACATCGGGACTAGTGTCATTTTTCAACAACGTGAAAAGGTACGCAGACGCGGACCGTGCATTCCAGGCAACTGGGGGTGTGATGGGGTCATACAATACAGTGCATAGATTGAATTGAGATTAAACCGTACTGATGAAGCGTCGCTCTAGTTTTGTAGTGCTGGGAGGGCCATTGATAGCGCTTGATGATTGAAGGGAGCGACATTGTGTACGACGATTCGCGGCTGCAGATCAAAACGATGCCAGCGATTTTGGCGTGAGCGTCATCGCCCGGACGACGGGCCAATAATTGCACAGACCGTTATGCGATCCGTGCCCGCGTTCCGGTACATTTTTGCGCGCCTGGCGACGTGTACGTACCAGTGCACAAAATGCCAAGCATATGTATGTGTGCCTGGAGAGCAATACAGCATAAACAAACAAACACTCCCCCGGACCCTTCATCTTAATTCCCACGCAGCGCTTTATGAACACGGGGAGTCAGTCCGTCGACGCCAGTTTTGCACCAAAACTGTCATTCCGCCAGTGCCTCTCCCGGCAGGCAATTTGCAGGCAGTCTGTTGTCGTTATTATTATTTTTTCTACACCCCGTCCCACCCACTGACCCCTACTTTTCCCTGCAACCTCGTCAAAAGTGCTGTTACCTTGGTCTGTCAGCTGCTCGGGCGTTGGTTGATAATAAAGTCAAATCGAGCTCCCGAACAATTTTCTTCCTCAGCACCGTCGCTGTCAAGGGAACAGAACCCACCGTCACCTGTTTCCCCTTTTCCAACTGCGCTTCGAGCAGCTCTTTGCTCCTGCCTCACTTCGCCATCCCCGGGCCAGGGGCTCTTCCGGTCAGCCGCGATCCTGACGCCAAACCCTTCACGTCACCACAGCGTCGACCGACACGTTGCATCACCATCACGAGCGGACGATCCGGGCAATTTATGATACTCCCACGCGACAGAAGCTCCAGAACTGCCATTCGGACCTGATTGATTCTTCTCGGGCATACTCGCGTCGCAGCAGGGTCAAACAGTATCCATAAGAACTCAACCAGCTATCTCTCCCCCCATCATGGACACTCGGGTAAGTTAATTGGAACTCTCCTGCATGACTACACACCTACCTATGCTCTCCAGAACCCGAGCGTATGTACATAGAATTTTTGTGGCTGACGTGTGCCCTCTACAATAGCATCATCGACCCTCCGGGTCGGAAAACGCGAGACCGGCACTTCATCAACGCCACAAGTCGACCGGTAACCTCGCCAACATGGCATCGAGCTCGGCTACGGCGGGGATGCGAGGCCCTGCGAAGCGCGCCGCCTTCGACGACGTTACAAATATGGCCAAACATGCCACAGGTGCCCGTGACGAGGCAAAGATCCATAAGGCCAAGTCCGCGTGGCACCTCAACACGGCCCGACCCAAGACAACCCTAGGGAAGGAGAATGCTCCTTCCGGGGGAAAGGAGGAGCTGCCTCTGTCGCGTCCGGCCCGGAAACTCCCTGCTCTGGCGAGCAAGCCCGCCAATTTGGGCAGCAGATCAGCAGGTACGGAGAAGGGAGCGGAAAAGCCGAGCAATCGTTCCAACACGCTGCCCAGCGGATTGCCCGACTCGGGAGCTCAGTCGTCGGATACGACAGATCAGAAAAGCGAGACTCGGAATTATCTCCCCGAGGGTTCCAAGGCCTCAGCGGCAACTCTCGCTGCTCCACCTCTCCAGCCCCGGCACCACAAGAGTCAGCCCCAGCTCAAGCAACAGCAGCCTACGCTGCGAAGGACGCAAAGCCGCCAGCTTGAGCGAGCTCGTGCTCAAAATGAGGTGGCGAGTTTCCCAGAGAGGGATGTTCAACACATCACGGTTGGTGCCGCTCCCCAGCAGTGTGACCAGCCAAACGCTGCTGATGACGTAACTGATGCCCGTCCCTACGTGCCAATCGTCGAAGAGGTGATTTACGAGGAAACCCAAAGAGAACAGTCGGAGAATCTACCTGAGATTCGCGAAGAGCCGGCAGCGCTAGCCGTCCCTGTCAACTTCGGGGAGGATCCAACACCTGCCATGTCTGAACCAGAGGAGTACTGGGAGGGAGACGAGGAGTACTACGACGACCAAGGGTACACCACAGCACACTCTATTCCCTCCCGTGACATGACGACAGGGGGCGTGACGACGGTTCTCCAGCCAAAGGTCACTATGCGGGTACAGCGTGAGCTGGAGGAGGCCCGGTTGGAGGTGGAGGCCACACGCTCGCATGACGACATTGAGGACGAGTTATGGGACATCACCGTGGTGGCTGAATACAATGATGAGATCTTTGACTATCTACGGGAGTTGGAGGTAAGTCCTTGTGCTTTGCTGGTTCGCCAGTGACCGACTTCTCCCAAGTCCGCGCTAACCCGATCGGGTTCTAGGCCAAGATGCTGCCGAATCCACACTACATGGAACTCCAGACCGAGATCCAATGGTCCATGCGGGCTGTCCTGATGGAATGGCTGGTCCAGGTTCACGCCCGATTCGCGCTACTCCCCGAGACTCTATTCCTGACAGTCAACTATGTCGACCGCTTCCTTTCCTCCAAGGTCGTCTCGATCGGGAAGCTCCAGCTCGTGGGAGCCACTGCGATTCTCGTCGCATCGAAATACGAGGAGATCAACTGCCCGTCACTGCAAGAGATTGTCTACATGGTCGATGGCGGATACAGCGCCGATGAGATCCTCAAGGCGGAACGCTTCATGCTTAGTATGCTGGGCTTCGAGCTGGGGTGGCCAGGTCCGATGAGCTTCCTGCGGCGAGTGAGCAAGGCGGACGACTATGACCTGGAGACGCGGACACTTGCCAAGTACTTCCTCGAACTGACGATTATGGACGAGCGGTTCGTCGCCTCGCCGCCCAGCTTCCTGGCTGCTGGCGCCCACTGCCTATCCCGGCTGATACTGAACAAAGGCCATTGGGTATGTTGCTCCTTGCCCCGTTTCAATCACAATCACTAACACCGCATAGACCAAGCACCACGTCCACTACTCTGGCTACACGTGGAACCAGCTCAAGTCGCTCGTCTCTATGCTACTTGAATGTTGCGAGAACCCGATGGACCACCACCAGGCAATATACGAAAAGTATGCGGAAAAGAGGTTCAAGGAGGCCTCACTCATGGTCCAGGCAGCTCTGGATAGCGGCTTCACACTTCCACACCAGAGCAGGCCCGTCCGGATCGATCCACAGCGCCTCGCCGTCGAAATCGCTGCTGAGATATACCAGAGTCAACACCTTGCCGTTCAGGCATGATTATACTGCTGTTGCAAACCACAGCATCGTTTCTTCTTTTTCCATTTTTTATTGCCCCGACCGCTTGGATTATATTTGACTTTTGGCTCCTGACCAGCCTTGCCTCGCCTTTGCCCCTCCGGGCTCTGCGCGCGACAAGTGGCTCCTCGGGACCTCTGCTTGGAACATTGTCGTACCACCGCGGTGACACATGCACATGCGCTGTCATATCTTTTTTGCTCTCTGACCCGGCCAGATGGCGAACCAAACACTTGCTCAACCGTTCCCGGAGGGCTGCGGTCTTGATGATTCACGACTTGACGAGTTCGATGACATTCCCGCTCACTGTTTTTGTGAGGTCTGCTTTTTCTGCAGCGTGAGTAGCTCCGGAGGGTGGGGGGAAGACAATAGAGGTGGGAGAAATATACAGCCAGGCCACAGATTCTACTATGATGCCGACGACTATCGACGAGGCGAGATGCATACCTATTGCACGAATCCGAGGAAGTCGGCAGCTAGCCACAGCTGGAGGGGGGAGGTCGCTTTTTAACATTGTAGGGAATAATCTCGCCGAGCCTCTTGTGGGCGTTGCATTTCTTTTTCTGTTTTTTAGAACTTTTGCAAGGCATGGAACCAGGCGATGGCGTTGGGGAGAATAGGCCCAAAATAGACCACTTCGGAATGTTTCCATCCTCGCGGGCATGTAGTACTACTACCTACGAGTTTACGAGTATGTGGATCGTATTATTACCTACTTACTTACTGTAGGTAGGTGTGTGCTCTGAACCGCGAAATACTCCGCACAGCAGCGATGCCGGAGAGCGCCGAGTCATGACCGACAAATTTCCGGGCGCGGTGTCGGAATCCCCGGCAAGTCCACGCCAAAAGTGAAAGCTCCCTCCCTGCGATCGCGGCCTGCAGGCTGCAGCACGCGCTGCTTTGTGATAGGGGCGCACTTGCGAGACCGAGGCTCGTGCATACTGGGGCGCGCTCTGAACTCGTGGGTTAGGAGTGGGTTTCCGGATTACTAGCTCACCAAACTTGGCGCTCTTGGGTTATGTTTGTATTTCTCTTGGTCATGGCTTAAGAACACGGTGAGGGGATGGGCAAAATTTCCACCGCGTGATGAGTCGAAATATTTTCGCGTACTTACATAGGTCAGGTAGGCACGCATACATCTGCGATATTAATAATGGAAGTCGACGGCGTCAATTTGACAGATGATTCTACTCCGATCCAGTACGAGTGGTGGAAGGCATTGCCCCTGAGCGTTAGTGGTACGTACTGGCTAAGTCGGTACAGTGCGAGTACCCACTTACATTAGTCCACGCCTCCGTACCCGGTACTCAGCAAGACCGCTAGACCGCTACTACCCCGACGAGAAATGACGGGCAGGAAAAACTCTGGAGCCCCATGGGTACGTACACGGTGCACGGCTGGAGGAGCCGGTCTAGCCACTGTGGCATCTCGCGAAACGGCGACTGGCTGGTTGTTCGCTCCGGGCGACTCCTTAGCTCCAGATATTTGCGCATGTTCTACGGATGTAATTTGCATCGAAACGCCCCGACTTCGTGGCATGCATCCCAAATCACTCACTCTCGCTTTTGCCCAACTTCGGCTGTGACCCCAGATTCTGCAGGTTTTCGTGGGGGTTCATTTTATTACTGATTACAATTTACATCTCTTTATTCCGTACATAATACTGCACGTGAGCGGACCCAAAACTCCCCCAAGCCAAGGGCACCATCCCACCGTTTGTGCCTGTTTAGCCGGTCGTTACAAAACTTTTATTTTTTTTCTGGGTCTCCATACCACGCCCCTGCCGCACTCGCTCGCCCTCACAGGCACGCAACACACGCGCAACTGTGCGATCTTGCAGATCCACCCATTCGCTGTCTCCTTTGACGACTCTGAACCGACTACGACGACGAAGAAGAAGAAGACACCCCGCATCAAACGGTGTTTATCTGTCTTTCTCCTTTTTGCGACGCTTACGAGACGATTCCGCCCGATCAGGTACTCAATTGGATGCCTATAGTACCCTGACCTCCCCTGCACACCGTCCTGTCTAGTCTGAGCGAGCTTTCACCATGCCGCAGATAGCAGCTGTCAAGGAGGCTGTCAAGGACAGCCTCGTGGGCAGCGTGACCCAGGAGGCGTCCGATGGGCTACAGATGTCGGCCCAGACGAGGGCCATCTTTGTCGCCAACGCCGTCCGCGACGCCGAGACGGGCGAGCAGTACATGGGGCCCGAGGAGTTTACCAATGCCATTGCTCCCAAGACGGAGGACTTTGTGAGTCTTTAACAACTACAAATTTCTAGTGCGCTTACGGGAATGCTACGCGGGCGCAAACGGGCACGGTTGGAGGACAATGAATCGCTGACACATACTTTCGACGACAGCACAAGATCTCGCGCGAACAGTACTCGATCCTGTTCCGCGTCGCCGACCGCATGAACCGCGGGCGCGTCACCCTCGCCGACTGGAGCGTGTTCGAGAACCTGCTCATGAAGCCCGACTCCGAGTACGAGATTGCCTTCCGCCTCTTCGACGTGGACCGCACCGGCAACGTCAAGTACGACGACTTCCGCAAGCTGTACGAGCTCAACAAGGGGCCCGACAACATCCCCTTCGACTGGGACTGCGAGTGGGCCAAGCTGTACATCGGCAGCCGCAAGAAGCGCCGCGACCTCGACTACCCCCAGTTCTCGCAGATGCTGCGCGGCCTCCAGGGCGAGCGCATCCGCCAGGCCTTCCAGCGCTTCGACCGCAACGGCGACGGGTACATCGAGCCCGAGGACTTTGCGCGCATCATTGTCGAGACTGCCAAGCACAAGCTGTCGGACCACCTGCTCGATAACCTGCACACGCTGTGCAACATCTCCAAGGGCACCAAGATCTCCTACGCCAACGTCCGGGCCTTCCAGAACATGATCAAGGAGATGGACCTCGTCGAGGTCATTCTGCGCCGCGCCGCCGCCAAGTCGCCCGACGGCAAGATCACCAGCGCCGAGTTTCTCAACGAAGCCGCCCGCGTCACCCGCTTCTCCCTCTTCACCCCGATGGAGGCCGACATCCTCTTCCACTTTGCCAGCCTCAACAAGCCCTCCGGCCGCCTGGGCCTCAGCGACTTCGCCAAGGTGCTCGACCCCTCGTGGCGCAACACCATGTATGACCACGACGAGTCGGCCACCGCCGCCGCAGCCAAGGAGTCCGCCAGCAACTTCCTCAGCAGTGCCCTCGAGTCCGTGTACAACTTCGGCCTGGGCAGCATGGCGGGTGCCTTTGGCGCCTTCATGGTGTACCCGATCGACCTGGTCAAGACTCGGCTGCAGAACCAGCGCGGCGCCCTGCCCGGGCAGCGGCTGTACAAGAACTCGATCGACTGCTTCCAGAAGGTGGTGCGCAACGAGGGCTTCCGTGGTCTGTACTCAGGTGTGCTACCGCAGCTGGTCGGCGTGGCGCCCGAGAAGGCCATCAAGCTGACGACCAATGACCTGGTCCGCGGGGCGTTGACGGATAAGCACGGCAAGATCAGCCTTCCCAGCGAGGTGTTTGCCGGCGGTATGGCTGGTGGCTGCCAAGTTGTAAGTCTTTCGTTCCCTGCTCCTTTTCTCCGAGGGTGTGTGTCCTTTGCTGACCAGGACTTGCTAGGTCTTCACCAACCCCCTCGAGATAGTCAAGATCCGGCTGCAGGTGCAGGGCGAGATCGCCAAGACGGTGGACGGTGCGCCGAAGCGGTCGGCCATGTGGATCGTGCGCAACCTGGGTCTCGTGGGCCTGTACAAGGGCGCCTCGGCGTGCCTGCTGCGCGACGTGCCCTTCTCGGCCATCTACTTCCCGACGTACAGCCACCTGAAGCGGGACTTCTTCGGCGAGTCGCCGACCAAGAAGCTGGGCATCCTCCAGCTCCTGACGGCGGGCGCGATCGCGGGCATGCCGGCCGCGTACCTGACGACGCCCTGCGACGTGATCAAGACGCGGCTGCAGGTCGAGGCGCGCAAGGGCGAGGCGCAGTACACGGGACTCCGGCACGCGGCCAAGACCATCTGGAAGGAGGAAGGGTTCACGGCCTTCTTCAAGGGCGGGCCGGCGCGCATCTTCCGCTCGTCCCCGCAGTTCGGCTTCACCCTCGCCGCGTACGAGGTGCTGCAGACGCTGCTGCCGATGCCCGGCGGCGCGGCCTCCCGGAAGCAGGAGGCGGCGGCGGCGCAGGTGAGTGGCGCGGTCGGTGATGTCGTGGGCAGCACGAGGCCGGACGCCACGAGCCCGTTTGCGCGCAGCCGCAACGCGCTCAAAGTGATCCTCGACCTGGACGAGGACTTTGGCCGAATCAGGCTACCCAACGAGAAGGGCTGGCGGACGCTGCCCAGGGCCATGGGTGGTGGGGGCTCCGTTTGAGCCCCAAGAGGTATACTTTTTTCTTCTTTGAGAATCGGTGGCGGTTCGCGGTTTATGTCGTGGTTGCGACGTTTTATATTAACCTCGCCCTGGCTCGGCTATTTCACTCTCCGTGGCTGGCGCGGCCCGGACGGATGGTGGGGGACCCTTAATTTATTTTTTTCCCGCCGTTGCGCCGCGCATAACCGGGGCTTTCCACACGGACGAACGGCGGCGGGAGGGGGGGGGCGGGGCAGAGGAGCGGGCGGGGATTGTATCTGACCTGCACTGCATCAGAAATGGCGTTTGGGAATTTTGCGCTGCTCATGCTTCTTCATCTTCTCCATTTGGTTTTGTCCTTATTTTTTTAACCTTTTTTTTGTTGATTTTCCTTTTCTTTGTGTTGGCATTTTGGCGGTGCTTTTTGGTTGCGATTGGTTTACTCTTTTGTTGGACATTTGATGTTGATGAGAGAAAGAAGTAGACGGCATGCTCCCAATACCTCGCCCCAGCCCCGAGCACACAAGTTGGAGACGGCTCGCGTGCGGAGCAGGGCGCAATAGAAGAGGTGATTAGATGATGGGCGGTGCCTGTATGAAACGGCGGAGCGGGTAGATTACCATGGCTAACAAGCGCGTCTTGAGTTGGAAAAGAGATGAAAAGAGATAGACAAGATGTGGAGAGGGTGGTTAGAAGGGGTAAGTGTTCTTGTACATAGAGCAGTTTCTAGACAAAAACGAAATAGAGTGCCGTCTTTAGAGAGTTGCTTGCTTACATGTAAGGTGCTTGCACTATACCACGGATGGCTTATGTTTGCGTCATTGGGCTGTTAGTTCATCTACCACCGTGTTAGTGACACACTAAGGCGTCGCTATGTTGGCATTACCAGAATCCATGACACGTGTGAGTTGCCATGTGACGGCTACATCGAATTAGTGCCAACGGCCACGCGAACACTCCACTACCACAAGTACTAGTACAGTTAGGTAGTCGACCGTAGATTTGTAGCATTATTGGGACTTTTGGCAACAAATGCATGGCTTGTTTGAAGAGATATTACCGCCCGGATCGACTGTAGGGTAAGTACTGTGGCACTGAGCAAGTAGTAGGTATTATTAATACATGTTTGGTAGAAGGCCAGTCCTGCGGCCTCCCTTGGTGTCATCACCGTTACTCGGAATGCGTCATTTCGTGAGAATGGAGCGTTCCGTGTCGCACTACAGAAAAAAACTGGCAGAATTCCCCTGAGCTGTTCTCTTGATATCAGGTACAAGTCATCATTCCGTTGGACCCTAGCTGCCGTAGGTGCACGGTGACCACCCCACCGCGCCAGCAATGGCGCAATCAGGGACTCCCCGCTCCGCCCATGCCTGTATGACATGGACAGCCGATGTCTTGCCCGCCTTCGTGCCACAAACCCCATCCTCATCCTTCCTCTACCACCATCGCGTCGCAGCACCACCCATCATCGCTGCGCACGCCAAGCAGCAGCGCCGGCAGCCATGGGATTTCTCCCCATCCTCTCAGCCTTATTCGGCTGGGTCTACTTCCTCTGCTGGAGCGCCTCCTTCTACCCGCAGGCCCTGCTCAACTGGCGTCGCCAGTCCACGTCGGGCACCACCGTGGACTTTCCCCTGCTCAACGTCCTAGGTGCTACCCACTTACTCTCCCCCGTTCCCCCCCTTCGCGCATGTCTCCTGATCACACCCACTGACACAAAAAGACAGGCTTCGCCGCGTACTTCACCTCCAGCCTCGCCTTCTACATCTCCCCCTCCGTCCGCGCCCAGTACGCCGCCCG
Organism: Hapsidospora chrysogenum ATCC 11550; assembly: GCA_000769265.1. Taxonomy (NCBI): domain Eukaryota; kingdom Fungi; phylum Ascomycota; class Sordariomycetes; order Hypocreales; family Bionectriaceae; genus Hapsidospora; species Hapsidospora chrysogena. The sequence goes on from JPKY01000051.1 coordinate 151,840, forward strand.
CCACGCCGGCCTCACCCCAACCGTCCAGCTCAACGACATAACCTTCGCCCTGCACGGCCTCACCCTCAGCGTCATCACCGCATCGCAGTACCTCTTCTCCCGCACCCTGTGGGGGTTCGAGCCCAGCCTCGGCGCCAGACCTAGCCGCCTCGCCCTCGGCATCAGCGCCGGGTGCCTCCTCGGCGTCGCCTGCGTCGGCTTCATCGTCATCGGCACCAGCGACGCGGATTTCGACCCGGCGACGGGGTGGTGCGCGCTCGACGTCGTCTACGCGACCGGGTACGTCAAGGTCGTCGTCACTCTCGTCAAGTACACGCCCCAGCTGCTGGCCAACTGGCGCAACCGGAGCACCCGCGGCTGGAGCATCTGGCAGATCCTGCTCGACCTGGCGGGCGGGGTGCTCAGCATCGGCCAGCAGGCTATCGACAGCTGGCTCCAGCGTGACTGGAGCGGCATCACGGGGAACCCGGTCAAGTTTGCCCTCGGCAACGCGAGTATGGTCTATGATGGGGCGTTTATATTGCAGCATTATGTCCTGTACCGGGGTAGTAGGTATAAGGATGTGGAGGAGAACGGGGAGGAGAGGAGACGGTTGCTGGGGGATGAGCGCAGAGGAGGATAGACTAGAGTTACACACGTGGCGTCCTAGTAGTTGTAATATGTCGATTGCTATTTATGTACATTTACAATGATATATGCAAAACATGCAGGGCGCCATGCACAGAAAACGTGTGTGTGGTGGTGAGTCGTGAGAGGGTCAACCAACACAACAAAACAATCCGTCCCCATCTAGAAGCTCAGACATTAAAACCCAACCACCATCGTTCCCATCGTCATCATCATCACGACCACTTCCTCCCCTTCTTCCCCGGCCCCGCCCTGGACCTACTAATACCCTTGGCCGCCGCCGGTGCCTTTCCCTTCCACCCGCCCATCCCAACGCCCAGCACGACGCAGACCCTCACCGCCGCCATCCCCCACATGATGCCAAAGTTGAGCCAGTCGTGCACCCTCCACTGCGCCACGCGGTGCCCCGCAAACGACTGCTCCCACCCGCCGTGCTCCCGCACGCTGACAAGGATGTGAAGTGCGTCAGAGAGGAGCATGCCGGCGCACATGTACCGCCACAGCCGGCGCGGCGTGTCGTCATCATCATCCTCCTCTTCCTCTTCCTCCTCCTCCTCACCCTCACCATCACCATCCTCCCGCTGCCGCCGCCGATTGCGGCGCAGCCGGCGTCCTGAAGACGACGCCACGCGCAACACGACCGCTAGGTTGAACGCCATGACGAGCTGCATTATGCCGAGCATGTCGGTTAGGATGCGCACCGAGGCCAGACCCGCGTCTGCATCGGCGGAGGAGGGGCCTCCCAGCTGGGGCAGGAGTGTGCGGCTTTCATGGGAGATTGTCGTTGCCGATGTCGTTGTGTTAGAGGTGAGCGGGTGGTTGGGCGATACGGCGTTGAGGAAGTGCGAGGGGGAGCGCAGGAGGAGATATGCGCCGTTGAGGGCGCAGAGGGGCTCGATGTAGAGCAGGACGAGGCGGTAGAGGAATGGCACCGGGTGTTTCTGCTGCTGTGCCATGGTTGACGGTTTTGATGCTGGGAGGGTGGTGGAGGGTAAGTAGGCATATATCACCGCAGGCTTTGCAGGTAGATGAGGTCGAGAGGAGTGACGGTTGTGATTGTGATGGTGGTGGAATGTCGTGGTTGCGGGACAAGACCCATGATCCGGGGAGGGCGAGATAATATATGAGGAGGAGTTATGATGGCATCAGCAGCGACGGATACCGGTATGTTGATTGAACGACGGCGATGGCGATGAATGCGAAAAGAGGAGGAATTACTGCGGAACCAGCGGAGAACCAAGGGGGTATTATAATACAGGTACGCACCACGCAGCAAACCAAGCGCCCCCCCCCCCCCCCNCCCCCCCCCCCCTGATATCATCCGGGAGCTATGTACGAGTACAGCCTGGGTTTGGTGGGCGCGAGAGGTACTAGTAGGTAATACTAGTAGTAAGTACCTAGTACTGTACGTAGTAGGTATGAGAATTGCGCTGCAAATGCGGGCGGCCGACTCGTGGAGTCGAGTGAGTCGGGGAATGGGGACCCGACTTTCAAGCTTCTTATTTTGCCTGTCGGCCGACCCATGTATCGAGGGTTCCACTCTTCACACGTTCGGGGCTATCTCCACCTGGGAATCCACCCGCTCGGAAGGGGCCGACGGACGGAACGACCACGATCCATGTACTGTACTGTACCAGTAGCGAGTCCAAACTAATTAACCAGTAGGTACCTGTAGTGCTATGGTTGTCATGATACCGACAAGGATTGCATATACCGTACATGGCAAGAGTCGGCTTCCTTGTATGATGTGTATCTGTGTCTATGTCCGTAACCGTAGTATCATTGCTCTCCTCCTCTTGTGTGTTGCGTATCTGTGTCTGAAACACCCCCCCGTCCCGTCCTATGCGCACATACTGTAGGTACATACATGGCACATATAAGTAAATACACTAGTAGTACAATAAGTATACATACAGGCACACACGGCTTACATGACAAAGTTGATGGTCCTCCCTCCTCGCACGGCAATCGCCCTCCTCGCCGTCCGCACGTCAAACGCCGCACCCTCCCCGCCAAACCGCACCCGGCCGTCCTCCGTCTCGAGGATCTGGTCCGTCACCCACCGGCTCAGCGTCTCGCCCTCCAGCCCGGCCGGCGCCGGCATGATCTGCACCACGCCCCTGACCTTGCCGTTGACCTGCACCGCGCACGCCTGTCGCCGCGGCCGCACTAGCTCCTCGCTGCCGTCCTGGTCTGGGAACCGGCATGATGCGAACATCGACGGTGTGTGCGTCGTCGACGTGGACGTGACCTTGTCCTGTGTGAGAATGCCCCAGCACTCCTCCGCAAAAGCGGGCGCGATGGGCGCCAGCATCCGCGTCATGGCGCTGGCCGCTGCCCACTTGACCGTGTTGCTCGCTGCCGCCTTGTGCTCGCCCACCGTGTTTGTCAGGCTCATCAGGTCAGACACCACCGTGTTGAGCGAGTAGATGCCGTCGTACGATCGCCTCACCGACCCAATCGTCCGCTGCACGTCCCGCCAGATGGCCGCGTCCGCATCCCATTGTGTCAGCTCCGCCTTGCTCATCGAGTCCATCTGGCCGTGCCGCTGGACCAGGTACTCCTTGATCGAACCATGGTCCCCCTCTCCCTCGGTCTTTGACGTCGCCGCCTCTGACACCTGGTCGTGCAGCCTCTGCAGCCACCTCGTGACGCCCACAATCTTGCTCTCGTCCCAGTTCAACACGTCGCCCACCGGCGCCTGGAAGAGCATGTGCGCCCGTGTCGCGTCAGCGCCATACCTTGCGATAAAGTCCGTCGGGTCCACCCCGTTGTGCTTCGACTTGGACATCTTCTCAAACGCCACCGTCGCCGTCTTGCCAGTGGCCACCACCCGGGGCCTGCTGGCGTCCGAGAGGTCCACCTCGACATCCGGCTTCAGGAACCGGCCGCTGTCTGGGTCTACGTACGTCTTGCCATGCACCATGCCCTGCGTGATCAACCGACGGAACGGCTCCGCAGACGTGGGGTCCACTATCTCAGTCTCCTCGCCATGCAGGACGTTGGCTTGGGCCTGGGGAATCACCCCCGCCGACGCTAGGAACTTGTAGATGAATCGCGCGTAGAGGAGGTGCAGGATGGCATGCTCCACGCCCCCCAGGTAAATGTCCACCGGTAGCGTCTTAGCCGCCGCCTCGGGCGAGACCAACTCCTTGTCATTGTGTGGGTCGACGAAACGCGCATAGTACCAGCTCGAATCGACAAACGTGTCCATGGTATCAGTGTCCCTGCGCGCCGGACCCTTGCACTTGGGGCATGTGGTCTTGACAAAGTCGGGCGACGACTCGAGAGCGTTACCCGCCTTGCCCGCTTCCCAGTAGCTGTCGACGTCGGGAAGCTTCACGGGGAGGTCCTCGTCAGGCACCGGCACCGCGCCGCAAGAATCGCAGTGGACAATGGGGATCGGCGTGCCCCAGTACCGCTGCCGGCTGATGAGCCAGTCTCGCAACCGCCACTTGTCCGCCCGCGTGGCCAGGTTCGCGGCCTCGAGCATGCGAACCATCATCTCGCCCGCCTCGGTCGAATGCTTGCCCTGGAACGGCCCGCTGTGCTCCGTCATCAGGCCGTGTTCCACGTACGGCTCATTCCGCATGACCGTCGTCGCCTCATCCTCCGATGCGGCGAGCACCATCCGCACGGGCTGGTCCTCGTTGTGCGTCCTCCAGAAAGCGTGGTCGCGCTCATCGTGCCCGGGCACACCCATCACCGCACCCTCGCCGTAGTCTCCAAGCACGTACGACGCGACATACACGGGCAGCGACGTCTTGGTGGCGTCAGGGGTATCCTCGTGGAAGGCCAGCGGGTTGATGGCCCGCAGGTTCGGTAGCAGGTAGCCCACCTTGGAGTCCGGCGGCAGCCCGGGCAGCGTGTCCAGGAAGGCGGCTAGCTCGGGGTCTGCCTTTGCTAGCTGTATCACGGTCGGGTGCGTAGAGGCGAGCGCCAGGTACTGCACTCCAAACAGCGTGTCTGGACGAGTTGTAAACACCTCGATCGCTGTCCCCATCTCGTGGCCACCACGCGCCAGCACCGGGAACTTGATCTTGGCGCCCTTGGACCGGCCCAGCCAGTTCCTCTGCTGTGCCAACACCCTCTCGGGCCAGGCGTCGTCCTTGGCCAGCGTGTCCAGATCCCGGAGGAGAGCCTCGCGGAACTCGGAAATGCGGAAGAACCACTGCTTCAGCTTGCGCTTCTCGACTTTGGCGCCCGACCGCCACGACCGGCCGTCCGCGTCCACCTGCTCGTTGGCCAGCACCGTCTTGTCGATGGGATCGTAGTTGACTTCCGCCTCGGCCTGGTAGGCCAGTCCGCGCTCATAGAGCATGAGAAACAGTTTCTGGGTATGCTTGTAGAATTCGGGCTCGCACGTTGTCAACTCCTGCGATCATGATGTCAGTCTCAGGTTTCCAGCTAGGTCTCGTGTGTATCCCGACGTACACGATCCCAGTCCCAACTCCCATTCATGCACTCGAGCTGCTCCTTCATCCTCGCAATGTTGCTCCTGGTCCACGTCCCCGGTGCCACACCCCTCTCGAGGGCCGCATTCTCGGCGGGCAGCCCAAACGCATCCCAGCCCATTGGCAGGAGGACGTCATCGCCCTTGAGCCTCCGGTACCGCGCCACAACGTCGGCAATGGTGTAAACGCGCAGGTGCCCCAGGTGTAACGTGCCCGACGGATACGGGAACATGGGCAGGACGTATTTTGAGTCCCCCGCTCCGGCACCTTTCTCCGAGGTTCTTGCCTCGTCCTCCTTCCATCTGCGCCGCCATTTGTCATCCAGGGCTGGCAGATCAAGCACAGATGCCGCCGAGTACCATCGTTTCAACAATATGCAGCACGCAGAGAGTGTCTTGGGGTTCGTCGTCGGTCGGAGGAGGAGGAGGCTACTCTTCGTCGAAATGGCGGCGCGGTGGCGGGAGGGAACCGCGCTGCGGACTATGCGCTGTCCATGGAGGAGCTGCATTGGGGAGAGGTGTCCTTCACGGTATCATGTCGTTGCGTGGGGATGTAAGGGGAAAGAGGAAAGTCCAACTCCCAGTAAAGCGCAATGGTGGGTTGAGAATTGAATCTTTGACGAGGAGAGTGAGCTGCCGGAGGTCGCGGAGGGAACCCCTACGAGCACCTCCGTACAATCCTGATTCCTAAGCTTCGAAAGCTTGGGCCCACAAGAAGTGTCGTACTGACGCTAAATCGAATGGGTGCTAGCGCCTTGCTGCAGAACTGTGCGGCTCCAGCACGGCTTCAACTCCATCGTCATCTTTAGGGGGGCCATCCTCACCCACTCCAGTGATTTCTTTTTTTTTTTTTTTTTACTNTTTTTTTTACTGTTTCACCAATTTCACCCACCCGCCTCTCCCCTTCCTTAATCGCTCGTCCCTTTCTCGACGAACCCCTCGACCGATTGCGAATGCGCCCCTCGCCGCGGTCCATCGAGATTCCTCCTTCCTCGGCCGCCCACTCCCATCCCGACCCTCACGCCGACGCTGCCGGCACCGCCGCCGCCGCCGCCGCCTCCTTCCAAACCGCAAAATGGGCTGGTTCACCGACCTGACGGGCTTCGTCGCCCCCTTCTTCATCGTCATGTCGCCCATCCTGTCCTACAGTGACCAGGCCATCTCGATGCACCGCAGCAAGTCCAGCGCCGGCTTCTCCCTCGACATCCCCCTCATCATGCTCGTCGCCTCCTTTCTCAGGTCCGAGTCTCCCGACGAACCCCCCTCGAACTCCGGCCCTCTCTGGCAGAATGGGCGAGATGGGAGAGCAAACAAGAGGAAATAAAGCTGACCTTTGTTTTTTTCGGCCTGTACCGTAGGATCTTTTACTGGCCTGGCGCGCGCTTCGATGCGAGTCTGCTTGCGCAGGCGGTCCTGATGGTGGTGATGCAGATGGCGCTGCTCAAGATTGCACTTGACCACCGACCGGCGCCGTCGTCAAAGGGTGGTGAGACCGGGCTGCCGTTTGCGGGTGGCGTGCAGGATGGCCTATTCCAAGGGCAGCGGCCGTATAACTTTTGGCAGTGGCGCTCGCCCAAGCCGTGAGTCTTGCTGTCTTTCCATGGGCATGGGGCTCGTTGTTGTGCTGACACGATAGCATTTAGCTTCTGGCAATTTCTATTGTACTTCGTCATCGGTCTGGCGGCGTGCGAACTGGTCCTCGGACTGCTACCCCCCGTATACGCGCTGTACTCGTCCCTCATCGGCGTCATGGGCCTATCCATCGAGGCGACGCTGCCGATACCCCAGATCCTGGCCAACGCGCAGGTGCGCTCCTGCAAGGGCCTCCGGCTTTCGGTGCTGGCCAGCTGGTTGATTGGCGACACGCTCAAGATGTTCTGGTTCTTCACCACCGAGACGGAGATCCCGCTGGTTTTCAAGGTGTGCGGCATGTTCCAGGCGTCGTGCGACTGCTTCCTGGGCGTGCAGTACTTCATGTACGGCGACGGCACCACTGGCGGCATGCTGGGCGGCAGTCTCAGCAGCACGCTCGGCAGTAGCTTTGGTGCCCACTGGGACAAGCTGGGCAACATGGGGAGCAGCTTCGGGATGGAGAAGGGGGAGCCCGCCGCCAAGCAGGAGGAGCAACACCAAATGCAGGATGTGAGCTTCCAGAGGGGTAGCCCGTACGGCAAGCCGGCGGGGATGCGGGATCACAGCCGTAGTCTGACGCCGACCAGGCGGCCGGCGCCGTTCCATGCCCAGAGCACCGAGGCGGACTGAAGCAGTAATGGTACGAGATGACGAAGGGGTGGTATTTGTTGTGCGTATATTTATGCATATAGAGACCGGTTATTGGTGTCGGGGAGTCCTCTGGCGCATAACAGGCTGCAGTCCACTTGGGTTACTTTCTACTCACTAGGTAGTAGAAGTACCAGGTATTCTATTTGGCAACTGGCGCAACCTGTCCATAGATGCATACACATGGAATTTCACATATTTTAACTCCGATCTGTGTGTGCCAGGAGTAGTTTGGTCAAGAGGAACTGAAGTAGCAGCAGTGTGAGTGGCTTGACATCGGGGTGTCTTGTGATCGAAGTCTAAGGTAGGTACGTAGGTAGTTAAGGTACGATTAGTACCCGCACCTCGTGGCATGAGAAGAAGTCCCATCACCGTATGGCCCATGGGCATGCCGATCTCAGGCTCAGTTTGCCAAGTGCTGGGCGTTAAGAAGTGGTAGCGGGAGACGGTACACGTGAAACGCAACACTACTCTGGGGGTGCACCACAATTAATATTGGCATCTGTAAAACTTCTTATAGCTCATAGTATCTTGGCTTAATTCTATAGACGCTTTTAGTTCAAATGAGAAAATGTTGCGATATAGTGTGGGCGCTATGAAATCGGCGGCGGCAAGTCATGCTCTATCTAATCCGCACCAGGCAGCACCTCGGGCCAGGAGAATCCCCAGCCACCCGACTTCTGGTCTGTTCGCCTCCTAGCTAACATCGCCGGCTCCCACGTACTGCCATGCAACAACAAACTTGCCGCATTCCACTTTTGATACCATACCCGAGACCCACTGCGTTCGTGCGTTGCATGACCTTTTGTTTGATTTCAGCCTCTATTTTCGTTCATTGCCAAACGGTATTAGTTGGTCCGTGTCCTTCGCCGGTAGTTGATGGTTCGTCCAGAGTGCGACTCTACTCGTAGCTTGACGACGTTGGAGATTCGGTAGAGATATCAACGACATCGATCTGGGGGAAAGACTGTCGCCTGCTTCCTTACATGACACCAGCAGAGAGACGTCGCGCAACATCCTGTGCCCGGGCCTGAGCGCTCCTTCTCGTCCTTGGGAGGAGGTACCCTGGCCCTGCTGACCTGCGGGCGGGTTATTGGCATAAACGGTACGTTTTCACTTTGTTTTCACTTCTCCCTCTGGCTTTGTTTCCCTTTCATCGCGTCTGTTTTAGTTTTTCGGGTCGCGCGTCGTGATCAGTGTTTGCGTTGTCGACTTCATGTTGGTACCAGTTGGAGGCGAGTCGAAGATATATGCCCGCCATCAAACTTGCTTTTTGACTATCGAAACTCGAATTTATTCTTCCGAGTTACTCGGATGCGAGCTGCAGGTTCATTCACTCGCACCAGCTGTCTGCAGGAGTTGCCAGCTGCACTCCGTCACCGAGCACATATCCGCTCTCTTATCCTTCACCCCAACTCCGCTCTCCCCATACTCCCGTTTTATCCTTCTCCGACCTAGAAGTAAATGCCGCCTTGAGCTACTCTTTTTTCTCCACTCTTACTCCTCTCAAATCACCTTACTTTTCTATCATCTACTGACACAACATCTCAGCCGGCCTCCCACCTCTCCCCCTCAGCACATCCTTCGACCTCTCGCGTCCGAGAGGTAAGCTTTACTGGTTCTTCTATCTCTTCGTCCACGGCACACCAGCAAGGACTTTCCCATCCATCTCCAGTATTTCTGCCCAGCCGGCCTCCAGTGGTTGTCTCTCCACTGGTTGACCCTCCTACCACTTTGCAACGGCGCCCAGACTTCTTCCATTTACATCCAACCTCTGCTCACACTCCTCCCAGGCAACCTTCGAGTCATCAGCGTCGTGACACAACTTATCAAAGTCGGCAACTGATTTATATTCACTTCGGTAAGCTTCATCTGCTCACGTTTGTTCCTTTGCCCTCAATCAATCTCCATCTCCCTCCTGAGAGTGGCCTCGGTTCACTCGAGTTTCCTGTACTGGAGAATCCCGACTCTGTTGGCTCCCTCTCCTCTATCGCGTCTCGTCTCTTTCAACTTTGACTGATTCATTCCCACATTCGCACCCTCAGCCACACCGTCTTACTAATTCACTTACAGACCACCGACACCATGGCTCCCACTTCCAAAGCCAACTACAAGTCCTTCGAGGCCCAAGCACGACTCATCCGCGCTATCGTCGCCGCCCACCCCGAGACCAAGTGGAACTACAAGGGTAAGACTGACTTCTCTTTTCTGTTACTCCACCCTACCTCTGCCCTCATGAACGAGGCGACCTGTGTTTCCCCTCTTGTTCGGCCACTATATAGCGCTCTCGGAAAGCACTCCAAGGTTGACGCTCCGTCTTCGCCGCCTCTTCTAGAAATCGCTACATGCTACGGTTCGGATATGACTGCCGATGCCCTCAATCATCGCTTCCGTCGCATTAGGGCGGAGGCTGCTATCATCAAAGCGGCGCGTCAGCAGGGTTTGGACATGAAGAACCTCAAGTTGGGTGACGAGTTACCCACCGTCCAGGGCGCTGTTGACATGGACAGTATGCCCATACATCGTCCCATTTCCGTCATGCACCCCTACACGCTTGCCCGATCCTCAGCCCCGAAGCCCTTTGCCATGCTCGCATCATCATCCACCCAATCGCCTGAGACAACCTTGCTAACGTTCGCTCCTATCCACAGACATTGCCAAGTACTTTGGCCAGTCCACCGCCGACGGTATCCAGTTCCAGTTCCGCGCCATCAAGTCCGACGTCAAGCGCATCAGGGATGCCGTCCACAGCGGCCAAGACGTTGCCGACCTACCCCTCCCCGGTCTCAATGGCCCAGGAGGCATATCCAGCGTCACCAGCACGCCCTCCAAAGCCACGCCATCCAAGGCCACCCCAAGCCGCGCCAGGGGCACCAAGCGCAAGCAGGTCAACATCAAGGAGGAGTTTGCCTCCTCTGACATGGAGGATGCTGATGACGACGGAAACACCACCCAGGACTGGAGCGAGAAGGATGCCGACGACACACCCTCCAAGAAGCGCACCAAGACAAACGGCACAGCGGGAGCCGGTGCTACCACCCCGGGCCAGAAAAACGGGACACCTTCCCGCCGTGCCGCATCCAAGGCTGCCACTACGATCGCCACCTCCATGGAAGCTACCACGGACCTGAGCGAGTCCTACTCTGAGTCGGAGCCACTGACCGTCCGACCGGCCAGCATCTTTGGCAACCCGACCCCGACCCCAAACCCGGCCCGGGCCATGGCGCACGACAACACCGTGTTCAACAGAGGCGCCCAGGACTCGCTTATCGGTGGCAGTGGTCCGTTCGATGGTGATGGCGGCGGCTACACTGACTACTACGGGGGGCTCGACTTGGGCGGCGATTGCGAGATTTAAACATCTCACTTGCGGCACCGACCGCAGTGTCCATCATGTGCCCCGCGGATCGGGTCTCGTCATCGATGGTGCCTGGGACTTACGATTATTTTGCAAGGTTGGACGGAATTCAAAGGGGACACGAGATTGGCTCTAGGAATAGGCGTTCGGGGGGTTGTTAGGGGGCTAGGGGGGCGACTGATACACGGATCTGGCATGCTTTTTATGATTTTTAATCATTGATTTTCGGAATGGAATTATCTCGGCGGATACACGCGTAGAAATACCGTCATGTTAGTTGCTAGTCGGCATAAAGAAAGACCGCGAATGAAAAGACTCGATTTAGATAGATCGTTCTCACAGCATCTTTGTCCTATCCGCCTGCCACATTGTGCGGGTTGGAATATGCGTCGTATTGTCACTTATCCTGGACACAATTACCTCCCGATTAACTCGTAGGTGATAAGCCCTGTACTGAACCATTAGAAGAAGCTCTTCGTGTGCTATTGGTTTCATCCGAGATCTAAGCTAGTAGTGCTCGGAGTAGTTCGGGGGTCGTTAGGTCGTCGTTTGCTATCGATATATCGATAAAGTACGGCGGACGATAGCGCAAACTGTGTTAAAGATTGATTTAGATACGGGTACGCCAACTGAATGTATTGAATTTAATTTGGGGAATTCATTTAATTTATATCTTTATTTATATATTTATTTATATATTATATATTTATTTA